>CM077156.1:90287379-90843385 GCA_039583875.1 Platanthera guangdongensis
TTTTTTTTTATTTCCATATTAGATTTATATACACAGCCATGACCCAAAACAAAGACTATAGAAGCACCAGACCTCCAATTTGCAACCTAAACAGGTTTGCCATCTGGAAGGCCTGAATTAAATTATACATGAATTCTATTGATGAGGATATATACAACTCTATTTTGACATGTCCCCCTCAAGCTTCAACTTCTGCAACATCTACACCCACTACTATAGTTCCACCACCTGAGTCGACTGAAGCCCAGAAGAAGGCAAAGATAGCTGATGCCAAGGCTATGAACATACTGGCACAGACTATGTCAGATGATATTTTTCAGAAGGTGGCTGAATGCAGCTCAGCCAAAGACATCTGGGATTCACTAAATCAGATGGTGGCTGGTTCAGCCGATGAGAGAAAGGATAGGAGATCCAACCTCATATACTTATATGAGAACTTCAAGAAAGAAGTAGCAGAATCAGTAGCTGATATGTATAACAGGTTATGCTCAATCATCAATGAGTTAAAAACCTTGGACAAGGACATCACCCTCACAGAGGTGAATGACAAGATCCTGATGTGCTTCCCAAGCTCATGGGATTCAAGGATCTGGCCCATCAAGGAGGCTAGAAGCCTAAATGAGATATCTACAGAATCTCTATTGGGGAAGTTAAAGTCTTATGAACAACTGATCAGGTCTAGGGAGGAAGCAGAGCAAAGGACAACTTGTAACGCCCCGAAACTCAAAGGGAGCAAAGGGGGACGTTTTGGGCCAGTTTGGGTTCTGGCTGCAGGCACACGGCCTGGGACACGGGCGTGTCCCAGGGCGTGTCAAGCCTGTGTCGACACTAAGGCGGGAAGTCGACACTTTGGTCTCGACATTGTGTCGAGACTGGGGACACGGCCTGCGACACGGGCGTGTCGGAGGGCGTGTCGACCCGTGTCGACACTTAGCCGCGGAGTCGACGAGATTCGCTCGACGATGCATCGAGACAAGGCACACGGCCTGCGACACGGGCGTGTCGCAGGGTGTGTCGACCTGTCTCAACGATCGTCCCGAGGAGTCGACGAGATTCGCTCGACGATTCGTCGAGACAAGGCACACGGACTAGGACACGGGCGTGTCCAAGGCCGTGTCATCAGGTTGATGGACGTGTCTAAGGCCGTGTCAACATTATACGGCCTGGGGTCCAGTCGTGTTGAGGTGATAAGGGTAAGGACACGGGCGTGTCCTAGAACCCGTGCAGTGCTCGGGTTGATTTCAGGGAAAATGATGGGGTACACGGCCGGACTCACGGCCGTGTCATGTGGAACACGGGCGTGTCAGCTCGAACACGGGCGTGTTCGATACCCGTGTGAGGTTTCAGGTGATTCGATTTTGACGGCGAATGAGGCACACGGCCCTGGACACGGGCGTGTGCCAGGCCGTGTTCGGTCCAGATTGGGCATTTCAGCCCCGAATCAAAGCCGTTCGTTTCTTGTTTTGAGATCCAATGGCTGGGGGATGTTCCTGAAGGGATATACCGGGATTTGGACTTAGAAACCCTCACTTTTCTTAAGTGTTATCTTTCAAAAACCTTAGAGAGTGAGGAGAGCCAAGGGAGGAAGAAAAGCTAGATACCACCATTGGAGGAGCTTCGGAGCTCCGAATCACGAGCCGACTCCGGATCCACGGAGGCAAAGCTAGTGCGGTGCTTTTCATCCGATTACTTTTCAATGGAGCCAAAGAGGAACGCTAGGGTAACGATCCTCATCTTGAGCATGAGTAGCTCTCTTTCTTTGCATAGGAAGCCCGCTCTCGCGAGTTTGCGGAGAGTTGGAGGCGTTCCTTCGGGTAGATATGTGAAGTCCCGGTGTTTAGACTCCGTAAGCGAGAACGGACATAGGCATGATGTGTGAAGCCTACACGGACATGTTGGTCTGGATCGGATGTGATGTTGCATTGCATAATGCCGGAGAAGACTCCGCGCTATTGGTTTTTTTTTCGGGTTTTCTACGTGGTAGATTGCAGCAGGGAGCCTTGGGGATTAACCCAAAGGTGCACCCGGAAAACTGGGCGGATACGAGATCTTGCCAACTTGGTGGCCTGAGAGCCAACTTGAACATAACTGGGTTATGTGATTTGTGATGGAAATGGGACTCGGTGGAAGTTTGAACCGCGCAAATGGCTTAAATTGTCGTTGCGATGTGAGTACGGGTTAGATGGAACCGTACCCGTTCTATGTCGTTCGGTTAAAGAGACCTAAAGGCACGTGGCACTTACCGTTGGCATAGATTAGGGTCTTCGGCGGTTAATGGCTTAAATTGTCGTGACCCAGGCCAAGAAGACAGATTGCTCATAGGTTTGGCCGTCTAAGTGGCGGTGGTGAGTCCGGAATGTCAATGGCTTTAATTGACGTGACATCGACCGGTTCACCGAGAATGTGCCCTGAGAGCACGAGGTGTGTGCCGTGCAAGCCAACGTATGTGATGAAATGGCTATATTTATATTGCTTGCTTATGCTAATGAAATGCAGGGAAGGAGCATCACCGCCCCGAGTTGGGGGCGGGATCGTTATAATTTGGTCAGCATTGCTGACCGTTGCCTTGTTTTGCCACAGTGCGGTGGTTTGTTGCTTGCATGTGCAGCTGGACCAAGCGGTTAATAGCGAGGCTAAAGCCCTTTTTTCGAAGCCGGCCCTCGAAGGCCTAATTGGATGTGTTTACTGTTTTATTCATGTATGACCGGCCTGCGTGCCGTGGTTTGTAAAACATGTAATATCAAGTGAAACATTTTGTAAAGCCTTAAGGCTATTTTGGGTATTTTGTATAACATTCCTATTTTGTATTAGTGGACATTCGTGCTTCAATGTTGGGTTCCTTGTCACAACTTTTATATACTGCTTCCGCTAGAATGCTCTGTGTAGGACGTTGAGATTGGTTGGATGGTTTCCATAAGTAACCACCCGGTCTGTCTGTGGTATATGGAGTCGGGCCCCGGCCGGACCTACTGTTATATGCTATGCGACAGATAGGGGGTGTTACAATTTGGTATCAGACTACTGGTTTTGTTCTCGCTTAAAGTGAATTCGTGGGCGAATTCTTTTTAAGGGGTGGTGAGCACATTGTGTGCGTCATCGTAATAACAGTCAAAAGAACCCATGAATGTCCACTTAGAAATGAAAATACTCGTGTTTGGGGAACCATATATTTTCGCTGAATTTTAGAACAGAGAGAAGTGGTGCAACTTGATCATTGACGGTGGCAGCTGCATGAATGTTATTTCCGAAAATGCGGTGACACGAATGTCTTTAGTTACAGAGCCGCACCCTCACCCTTATAAGGTAGCATGGGTAAATAAGAAATCCCTCCCAGTGTCGAAGCATTGCTTGGTACCTGTTGGGTACTGTATCCACAATTACCTGGATTTGAGGAAGCCACCAGTCAAGCTAAGATGAATTCATAATGTATTGGATGAAACCTCTCAAGTTGTGCTTGCAGTTATTCCACGCTAAGTGCACACCAATGTCAGGGTGCAGTAGGTCAATATACACGGGTCTGCACGTCGTAATCCCTCGTTGAGCAGATCAGTGTGTTGGACAACGTGTACTCTCTCTATTGGAGTGCAGTTACTTTCAAGTACAGGGCCGTGTTTATACAAGAGCAGACAAGGAGCAAGGAAGGGTCAAGGAGCAGCTCTTGGGTGGAAAGACGAAAATTCGTCTAAGTGTAATTCGACGAGAATCACCAAGTGATTCTCGCTGATTCGGCGAGAATCACCAAGTGATTCTCGCCGAATCGTCGAGAATCATTAGTGATTCTCGCCGACTCTATACGGCTACCTCAAAACATTGCCAAGTAAGATTCGACGAGAATCACTAGTGATTCTCGCCGAACCCATCGTTGAGCAGATCATGAATACCAAGTTATATTCGTTGAGAATCAACAAGTGATTCGGCGAGAATCACTAGTGATTCTCGACGAATCGTCGAGAATCACTAACTGATTCTCGCCGATTCTTCGAGAATCACCTGCGATTCTCGCTGATTTTTACTTGGCGTTTTCTCTGGAAGCTGTTGGAACGGATTCTGTCGCTGGACTATGTTGAACCGGAACTAGGGTTTCCTTTAGGTGGGACCCACAACGGTCACTTTGGAGTATACGTGTGTATAAATACATGGGTATTTTTGAACAGTAAAGGTAGCGAAAAAGATAAGAAATACGCGAGCCGCAACGTGACCTAGATCGCCGTTTCCGCTCCGCCGCCGCAGCCGCCGCTCGCGCCAAGTTGTTCGCCGGTTGATCGCGGTTTCGCCCAGATCCTCCTGCGATAGAAGCCTAGCTAAGCTCAGCGTCTCACGTGTCTAACCGGAGATCTCTTGTCTCTTGATTTGTTGATCGGGAAAATCTTCCCCCTCCGAATCGATCGAGACAATTGATCGTAGTGTGACCGTTGGTAGACCTAGCTAGCTTCGCTACGAAGTTTGGATCTCCAAAGAAGTGCAGCCGCACATCGTTGTTGCCGCCGATCCCGTGAACCTAGCCGCCGCCCATCTCGCCGCCGCCGGTTCCGGGGAGATCCTCTCCAAGAGAGATCTAGGGTTGTGGACTCTTTGTGGACTTCAAGAACACGTCGTCAACAAAGAGGGACACCTTAGTCTCCAAACGTAGTTTGTATCTCTTGTACATTCTACTTTACTTTTGTTGTAAAAGAACGGTGGTTCCTAGTTGTAAGGGTTGGGTGCAACCCGTGTTGTGGGAGTGTTGACTCCTACGTGTGGAAGGGTTCTTTCCGATAGTGCAAGGATTGGATTTCAATCCTGTTGGAGAAGTGACCGAGTCGTCCCTGGTTGTGAGATAGGTCGAAGGGAGAAAGTGGATGTACCCAAGTCGGGGAACCACTATAAATTGCTTGTGTATTCTGTGTGCTGTGCTGTTTATTTTTATTGTGCAGGTACATTCATAAATTCCGCAAAAACACTGCACGTCACCATTTTCCCCCCACCCCCCCATAGGTGAAGATAGTTGACACTAGGTGGACTTTCAGTACCCCTTACCATTAAGGCCTATTCTGAAAAAATTTGGTGTGATGTCATCACCATGGATGCTTGTGATGTCCTATTAGGTCGTCCATGGCTTTATGACCATGATGTAACTCAGTTTGGGAGAGCCAACTCATATGAATTTAAATTTAATGGTAAGACCGTTATCCTTAAACCAACTCCACCTAAAGATCCGTCGGTCTCCTCTAATGACACTATCGGTCCCGTCGAGAAGAAGACATTAAGTTTGATAGGTAAGCAGGAGTTGGAGCGCGAGTATTTTGTTAACGGAGTCATATATGCACAAGTTTGCTTGCAAGTTAAGGAAGATAACTCCACATTTGAGAATCTACCCACGGACTTGAAAAATCTTTAGAGGAATATAAGGATGTCTACCTGGATAACTTGCCGCATGAGTTACCCCCCATGCGGGAAATCCAACGTGAGATTGATTTCGTTCCGGGATCCTCATTGCCTAACCTTCCCCATTATCGATTAAACCCCTTCGCGCACCTCCAATTGTAAAAATTAATTTCGAATTTGCTAAGTAAGGGGTTCATCCATCATAGCAAGAGTCCTAGTGTCGTACCCGCATTATTAGTGCCAAAGAAAGACGGATCTTGGCGGATGTGCGTGGATTATAGGGCTCTTAATAAAATAACCGTTAAATACCGGTTTTCTATCCCTCTATTGCATGACTTATTGGATATGTTAGCCGGAGTGATGATTTTTTCTAAGCTAGATCTTAAGAGTGGCTATCATCAAATCAGGATTAGGGAAGGAGTCGAATGAAAAATGACCGTTAAATCGAAAGATGGACTTTATGAGTGGTTAGTGCTCGGAGAAGGGCTCACCAACGGCCCAAGTACTTTCTCCCGATTGATGACCTTAGTCTTCAAGCCTTACTTGGGAAAATTCGTCGTTATTTACTTTGATGATATCCTAGTATTTAGCTACTCACCGAACGATCATGAGTCTCACTTGAGGACGGTAGTCACCACTCTCCGATGGGAAAAATTATTTGTTAACTTAAAGAAATGTACATTTAACGTTCCTTCTGTAGAATTCCTAGGCTATATCGTAAGTTTAGAAGGTATCCATGTTGACCCAAAGAAGGTCCAAGCTATCAAGGATTGGTCGGAGCCAACAAATATAAGGGATGTTCGGAGTTTTCATGGATTAACTACTTTTTATCGCCGCTTTATCAAGGATTTTAGTTGTATAATGGCACTAATCATCGAGTGCATGAAAAAGGGAGATTTTTTGTGGACTAAATCAACCGCCAATGCATTTGACGTAATCAAATCCCGAATGTCGGCAGTGCCTCTCTTACGATTACCAGATTTCAATCGAGTTTTTGAACTGTCATGTGATGCATCTGGAGTCGGTATCGGTGGAGCCTTGAGTCAAGAGAGTCATCCTGTTGGATATTTTAGTGAAAAACTCTTGCGACCAAAATTAAATTATTCTAATTATGACAGAGAATTTATGCGGTGTTTCGATGTTTACAGCATTGGCATCATTATTTGATATCGAAGGAATTTATTATTCTATCCGACCACGAGGCATTAAGATTCATTAATTCCCAAAATAAAGTGAGCCCTAGGCATGCAAAGTGGGTCTCCTATCTTCAGGAGTATACCTTCATAATTAAACATCTCAAGGGAACATTAAACCGTTTGGCAGATGCTCTTAGTCGCGTCTCCTTGTTATTGACTACGTTATAGATTAAAGTGATTGGATTCGATAGGATAAAAGAAGAGTATGTTAATTGTTCGGACTTTAAGGACATCAACTATTCCACTCAAAACAACTCTCCCACTACGATTTCAGCGTATTATATTTGGGACGGGTATCTGTTTAAGCATTCGAAGTTGTGTATCCATCATTCTTCCCTTCGGCATTTAATTGTGTGGGAGTTACATAGTGGTGGTCGGGGTGGACACTTCGGGTGCGATAAGACTACTACGCTAGTAGAAGACAAGTTCCACTGGTGTTAACCCCTTAGTCCGCAACATACTACATGATTCCAAAGCCCCCCTTTCAGCAGACGCGGACGAGATTTGTTAGTCCGCCCAGTCCGGCAATATCACCAATCGAACGATGGTACACCAGCAGCGGACACAAAGGCCTGTCCGCTCAGTCCGCCATAGCTTGGGGTCATGTTCTCCAGCGGCGGACGCAGTATCTCGTCCGCCCAGGCCACCGCCCTCCAGCAGGTGCGCCCAGCAGCAGTGGAAGCTCTAGTCCGCGAGCCCAGTCCGCCCCTTCTGCGCGGACTGGCGTGTTCTTTCCTTTTTGCTTCCCGTCACCGCTGCCCGGTTCTCCTGTACCCCGGGCAGCTGGTTATTTTAGCCCTGCCCATTTGGGCAGGCCCCCTATCCTATAAATAAGGGGGAGGTGGTGCACCCAAGGCATGCTGACTCGAACCCAGGAGCCTACTTGTTGCAGGCTGCGGACTCGAATCCTGTGCTTTGCGGACTCCCCCTCGCTTTGCTCTTGTTCAGCTTTTCCTTTCACTTGTAACTCAATCCTTTTTCAATCAAGAGAAAGCCCATCGCAAGAGAGGCATTCAAGCCGCGACGGGCAAAGTCTGTTGTTGTCGTGGTTCACGGCCCTGCTCTTCTTCCTGCCTTCATCCGCTTAGTAGATCTCTACTCGCAGTCTCCCTATTCCCCGATGATCGAACTGTTAGCTGGTTGTGCTCGACCCCCCTTGTGTTTTCGTGCATCAACAGTTAACACGCGACCTTCAGATCCGAGTAGTGTTTTGAAATCAGCGGACGGAAATGTCAGACCGCAGAGCCCGCACCTCAGACCGCTCCAGCTCTTCAGAGGATTCTCTTTGGGACGCGATTGAGCAAGCTCGCCTTGAGGCCGAGCAGTCCCGCCAGTAGACTGACCAGCGTCTCAACGCAATCAGCCAGGCACTGCTCGCGCTTGCCCAGCGACTTGCTCCTCAGGCTGCAGCGGACCCAGCGAACTCGCCAGTCCGCCAGTCCCCAGCTCGCCGAACTCCGCTTTGGCAGCCGCCAGCAACTCCTCAGAACCCAGCTCATTTCGCTGCCCCTCTACGCCCTCAGGAGGAGCAGTTTGCTTTCAGAGATTTCTTCAGAGAAGCTGCCAGGGGCACTCCAGCCCGCCAGCTTCATTTTGCTGACCGCCAGTCCGCCGAGCCCATGGACTCCCCGGCGCCAGTCCGCCCTTTCCATCCTGCAGAGTTCGAGACCCCATCTCCCTTTGTCGACCGAATCCGATGGGAATCGGCTCCGAGCAACTTCAGGGAGCCTCGTATCTCATTCTATTCGGGAGCGACAGATCCAGTTTCTCACCTCCAAGCATTTGAGGGTGCAGTTGCTTTGAGATGCCTCTCAGATGCAATTAAGTGTAAATTGCTGGTTACCACCCTCGAAGGACAAGGAGAGAGTGGTTCTATGAGCTGCCTTCGGGCACTATTTCTTCTTTCGTGGAGCTTCGTAGCCAGTTGTTGCTGAGGTTTGCTACCTCAAAGAAGAGGAAGAATGGGCCAGCTGCCCTATTTGAAATCAAGCAAAGGGATAATGAATCGGTGGCACGATTCGTTGATCGCTTTCAGAGAGAGATCCAGGGGTCAGTAATGTAAACCCCGATTATTATAAGGTCGCCTTGATCCATGGCCTCCGGGAGGGCCCTCTGAAGTTTAAAGCAACAACAAAGGCGCCTGAGACTTATCAAGAGTTGATCGCCATGGTCAACCATTTTATTGAAGGAGAAAATGCCAATCTGACTTATGTCTCATCCCTGACAGCTAAGGCTGAAGGAAGGGATGCCTCCGCTTCTTCCTCTCGTGGCAAACCCCTCGCCCAGATTTTCAGCCTCCGTCTCAAAGAGGCAGGAACTTCCGCAACAAGAAACCATTACAAGGCCATCAACAGTTTCGTGAGCAGAGACTGCCGTTGGCCGCCACTCCCGCTGTTCCATTGCAAGCTCTTCCCATCCTACAACAAGCAGCCTTGCCTGCTCTGATGCAATTTGATGAAAGCCCCATGGCGGACGTTGCAGATCTGGACCTTGACGAAGTCATCCAGATCTTGCAAAGGAGATCAGAAGAAAAGAGGCAAGAGCCTCAGAAGATGTGGAAGCCGAGGAATAATTCACAATATTGCCAGTTCCACAAAGAAAAGGGTCATCTGACTGAGGAATGCAGGGCCCTTCGAACGCTGATAGAGAAGTTGCTTGCCGAGGGCAAGATTGACCTGGCCAAGAAGGATTCTCCTTCCTCTTCAAAGCCATCCACCTCAAAGGGCAAAGAGGTAGCTGAGGCATACCAGGAGTGTGTGGATGTGGAGGACGAAGGCCGTCTGGGGCCGATCAACATCCCGGTTGAGTGCTTCGATGCAGATGATGAAGGGGTTCTGGGACGCCTCTTCTTCATCCACGGTGGGGCAGGGACCGAGTCCACTCGAAAATCATCAATTTCAAGGATCACCCAGGCAGAGGTGGCCTCTTCTTCTGTTGCTCCCCCAAGAGAAGTAGTCACCTTTGGCCAGACGATCTGCCTCAAACATCCAACCCATTTGATGATGCCGTTGTAATCAAGGCTGTGCTTGGAGACTTCACAGTAGATAGAATTCTGGTTAACACAGGCAGCTCGGTTAACCTCCTCTTTAAGTCTACTTTTGAGGCCCTGAGGACCGGAAAGCCTCTGCTTTCCACTGAGGGGCCACTCTATGGTTTCTCGGGAGAGAGGAAAGAAGTGGAAGGCAGCGTCATCTTACTAGTGAAGCTTGGAGGGGCAACAAAGCAGATACAGTTCATAGTGGTCGACGCCCCCAGCAGCTACCATGCCATCTTCGGCAGGCCCCTGCTAAACAAGTATCGAGCAGTGATTTCCACTTACCACCTTGCCATCAAGTTCTTTGCCGATGGGAGGATGTGCCGGGTCAGGAGTGACCCAAGAAGAGCAAGGGAGTGCTACGTCCGCACTGTCAACATGGTTGAAACCAGCCCTTCCCTTGCTCCAACAGAAGCTGCAGAAGCCTCTCCCAGTTCGGAAGTTGCTGCTGATGAAGGTGCTCACCTGGAACCTGCCCAGGTGACGCAAGGAGTTCCCATTGCTGAAGGGGAGGAGAGGAAGCTCTCCATCAACTCGGAGCTACCTGAAGATCAAAAGGCTGAGTTGATTTCCTGTCTGCTGAACAATCTGGATGTCTTCACCTGGTCAGCAGAAGACATGCCAGGGGTGGATCCTGATGTTGCATGCCACCACCTGAATGTTGATCCCGGCTGCAAGCCTATACAGCAAAAGAAGAGGGACATCGCCACCAAGCTCGATGAGCCGATAAGGGAGGAGGTCGCAAAGCTCCTCAAAGCGAATTTTATCAAAGAAATTCAATATCCTACTTGGATTTCTAATGTTGTAATGGTTAAGAAACCAGGGGGGAATGGCGAATGTGTGTAGATTTCACCAAACTTAATAAAGCATGCCTAAAGATTGCTACCCCTTGCCTCAGATAGATTCTTTAGTTGATTCCGCGGTAGGGTACTCTTATATGAGTTTTTTAGATGCGTTTTCTGGTTATCACCAGATAAGAATGCATAAGCCTGACGTTCCTCACACGTCATTCATTACTAATGATGGTTGTTATTGCTACCTTGTGATGCCCTTTGGGCTTAAGAATGCTGCGCAACCTACCAATGGATGATGGACCGTGTGTTTAACCATCAGAAGGGAAGAAACCTAGAAGTGTATGTAGACGATCTCTTGATTAAGAGTAAATCATTTTCGCTGCACCTGCGAGACCTAGCAGAGACATTCGCTACTCTGCATAGGTATCGAATGAAGCTCAATCTTTTGAAATGCACGTTTGGGGCGAGTAAGGGGAAGTTTCTTGGTCATCTCCTTACTCCGGAAGGACTTGCCCCCAATCCAGATAAAGTAAAAGCCATCCTTGATATGCCTGCCCCGTTCGCCAAAAGAAGTTCAGCAGTTAGGGGGGAGGCTAGCAGGCCTTGCGAGATTTCTCTCTCGGGTCGGAGATAGGAGTGCTCCATTCTTCAAAACTCTCCGAGGGGCATCCAAGTTTGAGTGGACGGAAGAATGCTCACAGGCTTTCGAACAGTTAAAAATGCAACTGACCGCAGCACCCCTGCTTCAGAGTCCCCGGACAGGAGAGGTTCTTTTCTTATACTTAGGGGTTGGCCCTGAAGCTGTCAGCTCCGTTCTTCTTCGGGAAGAAAGCAGAAAGCAATTCTCAATCTACTATGTTAGCCATATCCTGAAGAGTGCTGAGACACGGTATCCAATTTTGGAGAAGTTAGCCTTGGCACTGGTCATGTCAGCTCGCAGGCTTCGTCCGTACTTCCAAGCACATTCAATTCAAGTCGTTACCGATCAGCCTTTGAAAGGTGTGTTGGAAAAACCAGAACATTCCGGCAGTCTAGCTAAGTGGGCAAAGTTGAGTGAGTTCGAAATCTCTTATGTGCTCAAGACAGCCATTAAAGCCCAGGTCCTAGCCGATTTTCTAATCGACATGCCAGAGTCCAGTCCTGATCGAGCAGAAAGGTCACCTTTGGCTTGGACCATCTATGTTGATGGTGCCTCAGGCAGAAGTTCTTCTGGAGCAGGAGTGGTTCTCATCAATCAAAACGGAGTCAAGTTGGAGCAGGCCATCAAATTCTACTTTCCAGTAACCAATAATCAGGCCGAGTATGAATCTTTGCTAGCAGGCTTGAGGCTCGCAAGAGAACTGGGAATTGATCATGTTCACATCAACAATGATTCTCTGGTGATAACGTCGCAAGTCCTCGGTAACTTCGAAACAAGAGAGCCGATCTTGAAGAAATATCTAGCTCTTGTAAACATATAAGTTGGCAGGTTCAAGAGTTTTACTATCGAGCACATCCCCAGAACAGAAAACGAGGACGCCGATTTTCTCTCCAAGTATGGGATTCCTTCAGGAGGAACAACTTCCGAACTCTTCCGCCGGCAGTGATGGAAGGAGATTTGATGCAATTAGACCAACGTGCCTCTTGGATGGACCCGTTCATTCTCTATTTGTCAACGGGAAACTATCATCACACAGTTAGAGATAAGAAAAGGTTCAGAATAAAAGCAGCTCATTACTTCCTGTTGTGGGAGTCCTTTACAGAAAAACTTTCCTCTCTACCATGGCTCGGTGTGTTTCAGAAGAAGAAGTTTTTACCATTTTGCAAGAGGTTCATTCGGGAGAGTGTGGAAGCCACTCGGGAGCAAGAACTCTTGAAAAACGAATCCTGCGGCAAGGATATTTCTGGCCCACAATGAAGAGAGATTCTGAGATCTATTCCAGAAAATGTGTTCAGTGCCAGAAGTTTGCTCCACTTCAGCACCAAGCAGCTCAGTCCCTCAGATCGATTGCAACTCCTTGGCCCTTCGAAGTTTGGGGAATGGACCTCCTCGGTCCTTTTCCCATGGCAAGCAGTCAGCGGCGTTTTTCATCATCGTAATGATCGACTACTTCAACAAGTGGATCGAAGCCAAGGCATTGGCAAAGACAACTACTTAGGTCGTCAGAAACTTCATTTGGGGGGAGATCGTCTGCCGACATGGAATTCCAATGGCTATAATCACTGATAATGGGCCACAATTCAATAACTCCGAGATGATAGATTTTTGCAGGCAGATCGGAACAGAGCTGCGGTTTGCATCAGTTCATCATCCAGAAGCAATGGCCAGGTAGAAGCAGCCAACAAGCAGATCCTCAACTTGCTCAAAAAGAAAGTGCAGAATCTCAAGGGAAGCTGGGCTGATCAGCTTCCATCAGTTCTCTGGTCCCTTAGGACAACACCATCATCCGCAACTGGGGAGACTCCATTCAAGCTCTATCATGGCTCGGAGGCACTTATACCAGTTGAGTTTGAAGTCCCGTCACCCAGAATTCTGCTTGCAAGAGAAGGCGTTGAGGACTGGCTTGAGTTGAACAATGAAGAGATGAGGTTTAGCTTGGAACACGTCGAGGCCATCAGAGATCAAGCAGCCATAAGACAGGAAGAGGTCAAAAGAAGGATGGCCCGCTACTTTAATCAGAACGTAGGGATCAAACACTTCCAAGTGGGAGATCTCGTTCTAAAGATGATTGATGCTGCTGTAAGAGCTGGTTCGATTGGGAAGCTTAATCCAAATTGGGCCGGCCCTTTTGTTGTCAAAGAAGCATTAAAGAGCGGCGCTTACCGCTTGCAGACATACGAAGGAGAGGATATACCATACACATGGAGCGGGGATGATCTCAAACGGTTCTATTCTGAACCTCCTCTCCACTTTGTGTATCTTCTTCAAGAGTTATTATGAATGGAAACTGCATGCTAATGCTTCTTCAAGTGTTTTCTTTATGTAATCATAACAGATGAGAGCTAAGAGAGATTCCAAGACGGTTTTGCTCCTGGACTTCCTTTTCTCTCTTATAATTGCTTTGTAAATATATTTACAATCCATACTGACACCTTTTCTAGCGTTTTCTCTCTCTCCAAAAACCTTCAATGGTTCCTTGATACCAGGAGACATCGCCGAGTTCAGCAAGACCTCCCCTAGAGCTGTTGTCATTAGCGTAACACCATGAATACCGCGTGTTGCGAGGAGATTTCGCACCGTGTAGTGGGAGCTTGCAGGCTCTAGCGCGGTTGGATTCTGGACTTCGGATCCCGGCAAGTACCTGCCCCCACTCTGCATTAAGGAGGGCTAGGTGGTGAAAAGCTCTACAATGCCGCATTAGGGATATCGTTACAACTTCGATGATCGTGTGAGGAAAGTATGCCATTCTGGCTCACCTGCCCGCGGGTCATCTTAGCTTGTAACCCTCGAACACTCTGTGGTACCCTCGAGCAGTGCCTGTAGGAGACCCACAGCTTAGACTGTACTCCAGGCATGAGGGCAGGGAACCGTTCCGCCATGTGAGCATCTTGCTCTTCGCAGGGAATTATGTGCGGACTGGCTTTCTCTATCCGCTCAGTCCGCTTGTTTGGGTTGATTTTATAGCTTGTAGCCCGGTGAGGAAAGTATGCCGCTCCGGCTCACCTGCCCACCTGGTCGCAATCTATAGGTCATTTCTTCTATGGTGAGCGGATTGGTCTTCTGCGTCCGCTCAGTCCGCCGTATGGGTTGATTTTATAGCATGTAACCCGGTGAGGAAAGTATGCCACTCCGGCTCACCTGCCCACCTTGTCGCAAGCTATAAATCATTTCAATTATGAGCGGATTGGATCTCTGTATCGCTATGGGTCATTACTATCTGTGGCAGACTGGTTATATCTATCCGCGCAGTCCGCCAGTTGGCATTTTAGATTCTATCTTTGGCGGAATGGTTTTCTGTATCCGCTCAGTCCGACAATTTTC
Source organism: Platanthera guangdongensis (assembly GCA_039583875.1). Classification (NCBI taxonomy): domain Eukaryota; kingdom Viridiplantae; phylum Streptophyta; class Magnoliopsida; order Asparagales; family Orchidaceae; genus Platanthera; species Platanthera guangdongensis. The sequence goes on from CM077156.1 coordinate 90,301,729, forward strand.
TTGAAACATCTATTATGAGCGGGTTGGTTTTCCGTATTCGCTCAGCCCGTCGAGTGGTTCTCACGTTACAATTTGATAAGATAATAGAGAGAAATGCGGACTCTACTAGAAAATGAAGTGCCACTTGACATTGTTTAAGGCTATTCGCTCAGCTGGCTATTCTTGTCATTTTTTAAGGACATATTGAATGGGTTAATAAGTTGGATTCTCATAAGCAAAGGTTCGTTATAAATGATGTATCATGCGTACTGCAATTGAAACTCAACAGAGTCTGCCTGACAGTTTCTTCTTATTCCAATGTAAGACAAAATTGTCTCTAATCAGCAAGTTAAAAGGCTGAGATTTATCCGTGTCATGTGGGCTGCTAAGTATCGGTGCGGTGAGCGTGAAAAAAAGAGCATTGCAGGAAGCACACATGCCAAAATATCCTTTCTATTTCATCAAAAAATTGTTACATCATTCTATAAGTTCGGCGGACTGCAATCTCGCGTCCGCCACTTTTACAAAAACCAGATAAAACAAAATATATATATACATTGATCAATCAGTCCTTTGTGAAAGATATGGTACCTAAACACCTAGAGGGGGGGGGGGGTGAATAGGTGACCTAAACCTTTTTAACTTTTGTTTGACAGCACAACAGTTTATCACAGATTATTACAGTTAACAGCATTTCAGAAATCACACAAAAAGCCACAACACAGCACAGCACAGCAGACACACTAATTTTATAGTGGTTCCCCAATCTTTGGGTACATCCACTTTCCCCCTTCGCCTATCTAGCAGTGTACTAGATTCGGCCAAACTTCTCACTAGCTCAGAACCCAACAAGGTTCCTACCTCAGGCCCAAGCCTTACACTCAGCCAAAGGGCCTACACTCAGCCACCCAGGCCTACACTCAGCCAATCAAAGGCCTACACTCAGAGTTCTTCAACTCCTACACTCAGGCACCAAGCCCTACCCTCAGCCTTTATAAAATAGGCTTACAATCACTCAGATCCAATGGATCTTACAAGTTATAATAGAAATTACAAATTCTAACTCTACAACTCAGAAGGAATGAGAGGAGTTGAGAGTTTCTTGGAGAGTTCTTGGAAGAACTCAGCTTGATCCAAACTGACTTAGCTTTCTTCAAAGCTTCTTGAGTAGAACTGAATTAGTCTGAATCTTCTGCAGTTGATCCTTGATCTCTGCTTCTTGAAATCCAGATGACTCTGAATTCTTCTTCTCAGCCTTAGTTCCAAAGACTGAATCCTTGGTTGGAGCTCTCTCTCTCCAACTACTTAGATCTGCAGTTGGACTGCCTGATCTTCTTGTGTTGATCCTCTGTGTATCACTTCTTGATTTAGTCTGATCAACTACTTCATCACACCATGTAATGTTTGTGAACTTCTTAATTATTATCTCTACATTTCTGTAGACTGTGGGTGCCTATTTATAGGCTTCCTTCATGGTAACCGGCTGATCCGGTTTATAACAGACTTTTGACTTTCTGACAGTTGCTGTAGACCGGCTGGATTGGCAGCTGTCATGTCAACCAGTCACTTCTTGAAATTCTCTAACTGTCAGTTAGTGTCGAGACTTTCTGTTCTTAAGTGTCGACACTTATAGACCAAGTGTCGACACATGTTGTGTAAGTGTCGACACAAGTCTACAAGGTGTCGACACATTCCTTGTATGTCTCGACACAGTTTCTTCTGCATGTGTCGACACTGAAATTGAGTGTCGACACAAGTACTTGTACTTCATTCTTTCTGTATTCTTCTAAGTGTCGACACATCTCCTTTGTGTCGACACATCTTCATGTGTAGAAACTGTCAAGTGTCGACACTGCTTCTTGGTGTCGACACAAGTCTTCATTCTTGATTCTTCAGCTGAGTGTCGACACATCCCTTAGTGTCGACACTTATACTTAGAATATTTTACAAGTTTTCTGTTCTTTGCTAAGTGTCGACACAGCTCCTTGTGTCGACACTATCTTCAAGTGTTGAGTCTTCTGGTTATGTGTCGACACATTGTGCTGAGTGTCGACACATTCTTTAAGTGTTGACTTCTTTGAGTGTGTGTCGACACATTGTGCTGAGTGTCGACACATTCTTCATATGTTGACTCTTTTGAGTGTGTGTCGACACATTGTGCTGAGTGTCTGCAGAATTATGCTGAGTGTCGACACAACTCCAAGTGTCGACACTTTCTGGTGTTGACTCAGCTCTTCAAGATGTCGACACTTCTGCTAAGTGTCGACACAGCTTTTCTGCATCCTTCTACACTGAGTGTCGACACAGCTCCAAGTGTCGACACTTTCTGACTGGTGTCGACTCTTCTTCCCAGGTGTCGACACAATGACTCCAAGTGTCGACACTGCTTGTCTGGGTGTCGACACAAGCTTTCTCAAGTGTCGACACTTTGCCTCTGGGTGTCGACACATGGACTTAGAAATTTTCAGCTTCAGTCCAGTGTATACCTAACCTGCACAAATAACTCAAACAAACATCAAATACATTCTGATGTATATCATTGAGTTAGGTGAGGCTTCTTCAAATCAGGTACATTTGACCAATGTACCCAACAATCTCCCCCTATTTGGAGAAGTCATAACCCTTAGTCAATGATATACACCACTCATAATTAAAAATTACAAAATGATGTAAAACATATAAATGACAACAGGGAAACTTGAACATGTAATAAAGCACACATGTATACTTATTAAACATTGCAGAACAATTAAGAAACACACATATTTCAGAACATTCAAACTATATTTATCATATACTGTTCCAATAATGTTTCTTATACATTTTCAATGAAGTATTACAATGTTTTTCTCTTAACAAATTACAATAAGCACAAGTTAATTCCTAATCTAGTGCTGATCAGTTTCTTTGATAACAATCCCTTTTCCAGCTTTAACTTGAGCTTTCACAGCAGCAGCAGCAGCAGGCTCAGCTTCAGCAGTCTTCTTCCCTTTTAGATCTTGCTTATCTGCCTTGATCTTCTGCCTTTCAAAATAATGATAAGGCTTGGGAAAGTACTTGCTAGGCTCCACAGCTGTTGGAGGTAGCTTTCCTAACTTGGCCTTCCTTCTGTGTTGGACAATGGCTTCTTGTCTAATCTCATGCTTTCTCCATTCAGCCTCTGAGAACCACTTGTTCCTCTCATGGGCATTATCCTTGGCTGCTTTCCAGGCTGTAAGAATTATGTTTCTAGAAGTAGGGCTCCATTGTTCAAAATCTGGCTTTTGCTCAGCAATTTCCCTAAACTTCTTCTTTGACAGCCTAGTTTCTTCTTCTTTATCCAATGCCTCTTGCATAGCAGCTGTGATAGGTTGAACAACCTTTTCCAGAATAACATTTGGCTTGCCAGCAGTTGGACTATACATAGTGCTTACATCAGCATGAATCATTTCAAAGTCTGGAGGTGGATAGATTACATCAGCCACTGCTTGTTGCTCACCTCCAAGAAATGTTCCTTGAATACCAGATTCACCTACTTCATTGTCATCACACAGGGGAGGATATCCAAGTGTAGCCCTTATAGAATTTGAAATCCATTTTGCATGCTCAGAACTGGCCTTGACTAACACTCTCTCCCCCTTTATGACTTCTTGAGCCATATGATCCCTTACATCATCTTTCTGAAATCGGATTTGGCTATCCAAATATCTTATGCCCTCTTTAAAGAAAGGTCTAAGCTTTGTAAGCTGTTCTGATATGACCTTCTGGGAATCTTTTATGGCATTTTTAACAGCAGCAATCTCTGCTTGAAATATCTTATCAAAATCAGCTTTGGCAGCAGCAGAGGAAGTTGAAGGTTCATCTGACTTATTCTTGATTCAGTGACTATTGCATTGTGAGATGCAGTCAATTATCATTCATCCTCAACTGATTCTCCAGCACATAGCCTTGCTTGACTGCTATATCATCCACTTTCTCTTTAATTGCTTCTTGATGTTTAGCCAGATAGACCACAGCATTAGCACCCTTGGTAAAACAATCAGTCATTGCTGTTTTATTAAGGTTCATTTCAAACCTTATAGACTTGATTTCCTGGCCCAGATCAGATTGTAAGTGCTTTGTGCCCTTCATCAACATAAGTTTCTAAGGCTTTCCTTTGTTCATCCATCTTGATTTGCATTGCAAGCAGTAGAGCACTATAATCAGTGGATGGAGCTTGTTGAACTAGTGAATGCTGAGCAACTGTTTGTAGAGCCTTCTTATAGCTCTGGCTCCTCCTCTTGAAACAAAGAACTTCTTTTTCTTAGCTTGCTCAGCTTCCTCATCTTCAGAGTCAGATGTACTTGCTATATCCACCCTATCCTTAGGGCTGGATGTTCTTCAGTATGCACATCTTGTGCCTGCTCAGAATCTAGCCTTATAGGCTCTTCTTGACTATCCAAAGTCTCCCCCTCAGCAACAGCATCCTTCACTGCATCAGCAGCAGTCTTTTCCATATCAAAATCTTCTTGATCTAAGTTCAAAAACAGATCTTCCATGGTATACTCTGCTGGAGACTGTGCAGGAGATGTACTTGGTTCTTCAACCACTGTATCAGGTATCACAACAGATGTGTCTGGAAGAACAACATCTGGTTCTGGGTTTGCTGGCTGATTTTGCTGATGGTCATCAGACAAATCAGAATTTGTTATAGAAAAATTCAAATGTTTAAGATCAACAAGTACCTCTTGAATGATGAGAGTAGCCTGCTCACTATCCAGTGTAGATGGATGTTCTACAGCTGGAGGCTCCCCCTGGATATCAGCTGGCTCCTGAGGAGCAGGTGACTTTGCTGCAGTCACATCTACTGGACTTTCAGGAGTGAAGACCACATGTTCTTCACTGCCTGAGCTGCTTGAGGACTCTTGAGGCACAGCAGCTGTCTTCCTTTTCTTCCTGGGAGGAGAGTCTGTTTTAGAAGTTTGTTTCTCAGGGGTGGCCAAGTCCTTTGACACCAGCACCCTTTCCCATCTTGAGAATATTCTGGAGTCCATTCTCCTCATATGATTGATCTTTGTTCCTGCAGCAGTGCTCATTACCTCTGGAATGGATCCAGCCAGGTAGAGACTTAAATCCTGCCCAGATTGGGCTTCTTCAGGCTTTCCTTCACTTTCTCAAAACCACCATTGACCAATCTGTCTTCAGAGTGAAGATGATTCTGGTCATTACTTCAAACATGGAGGCAGACACCCTGTCATGCCCTCCTGGTTTGCACAGAATTACCTTGCCCACTACTTCTGACAAGAACTTGCCTTGATTGTTCATCCCCTTCCTGTGAAGACTGATCCCACCTTCATCTGTGAATCCAGTCCACACCAAGTAAGAGCTTCCCTGGTCTTAGAAGCAGTTACCTCCTCTTCTTCTTGAATCTTAGGTAGCTGAAGTACCTTTCTCAAAGACTTGGGGGATAGTTTGACTTTGGTGCCATGCACCCTGGACTGATTCTGAATCCAGAGTCGTCCACAGTTGCTTGAGTAAGAAATTCAATTACTTCTTTCTTCCAGATTTTCGTTGGTTCTGAAACCAAGAATTCCAGTCCTGAATCGCTGACTAGGGTAATCACCGATTTGAATTCCTGATCGCTGTCGTCAAATGCGCCTCGCACGAGCTCATAGCCCTCGTTGACGTTCTCTTCCAGCTTGGGAGCCATTAGGTTTTGAAGATTTAGTCTTGAGAAGAGAGAAATGTCGACACAAGAGTTTAGGTCTCGAAACTTTGAAAGCGTGTCGACAATCAAAGACAGAACCCTATTTATACCTTTCCTGTTTGAAGACGAACAGGCGGGATGAATTTCTAATGATGTGTCGACACTGTCAATAAGTGTCGACACTGACCTATAATGTCTCGACACTCATGTGTCGACACAAATTTAGTTAACAGATTTTATGTGTCGACACTTGGTTAAGTGTCGACACCACTATACTCGACATGTGTCGAGACTTTACTTAGAAAAATTCTGAGTAAAACTTAAGTGTCGACACTTAGTGGATGTGTCGACACCTACTCGACATGTGTCGACACTAACATTCTGAAGTGTCGACACTAACTTCCTAGATGTGTCGACACCATTTTTCTGAAGTGTCGACACTTACTATTCTGTGTCGACATAGACTTGTCTATGTGTCGACACCTTTTTACTTAGCCAATTTTTGTTCTGTATACTTAGTCTAAGTTTATCATACCTAGTTCAATTTTGAACTTATTAAACTTAGCTTCATCTAAGGGCTTAGTGAACATATCAGCTATCTGATTATCTGTTTTAACATATTCAAGTGCAATATCATTTCTTTCTACATGCTCCCTAAGAAAGTGATATTTTATCTCAATATGTTTAGTTCTACTATGAGATACAGGATTATTAGCTATGGAAATAGCACTAGTAGAATCACAATAAAGTGGAGTTCTACTTACCTGACATCCATAGTCTTCTAGCTGATGTTGAATCCATAGAAGTTGAGCACAGCAACTTCCTGCAGCTATATACTCTGACTCAGCTGTGGAGATGGCCACACTGGTTTGCTTCTTACTACTCCATGAGATAAGTCTTCCACCTAGGAATTGACAGGATCCAGTTGTGCTTTTTCTATCTTCCTTGCATCCTGCAAAGTCTGCATCTGAATAGCCTGTTAGATCAAAATCTCCATTCCTAGGGTACCAGAGGCCTAGATAAGGTGTGCCCTTTAGATATCTCAAGATTCTCTTGACTGCAGTCAAGTGAGACTCTTTGGGGCAGGCTTGATACCTGGCACAAACACATGTAGCATACATAATGTCAGGCCTACTTGCAGTCAAGTATAGTAGGAGCCAACTATCCCTCTATACAAGGTTTCATCTACAGGTTTCCCTGCATCATCCTTGCTTAGAGACATACTTGACCCCATAGGAGTCTTCATGGTACTGGAGGAATCCATACCATATTTCCTTATGAGTTCTAGGGTGAACTTAGACTGACATATGGAAAGACCACTTTCAGTCTGTTTAACTTGGAGACCCAAGAAAAACTTCAGTTCTCCCATACTACTCATTTCAAATTGACTCTGCATAAGCTTTGCAAACTTTTTGCAAAGGCTACTTTCAGTAGACCCAAATATAATGTCATCTACATATATTTGGACAAGTATTACTTTGCCTCTAGATTCCCTAAGGAATAGAGTCTTATCTATTTTCCCCCTTGTGAACTTGTTCTCAATGAGGAAACTAGATAGGGTTTCATACCAAGCTCTAGGAGCTTGCTTTAACCCATACAATGCTTTCCTAAGTCTATAGACATAATGTGGAAAGTAGAATCAACAAAACCTGAAGGTTGCTCCACATATACTTCTTCTTTTAAATTACCATTAAGGAATGCTGACTTCACATCCATTTGGTATACTTTGAATCCTTGGTAGGTTGCATAGGCCAAGAACATCCTTATGGCTTCCAGTCTGGCTACTGGAGCAAAGGTTTGATCAAAATCAATACCTTCTTCTTGCCTATATCCTTTTGCAACCAATCTTGCCTTATTCTTAATGATGACTCCTTGTTCATCTAACTTGTTTCTGTAGATCCACTTTGTTCCTATCACATTGTGATCTTTAGGCTTAGGAACTAAGTCCCAAACCTTGCACCTCTTGAACTGGTTTAGCTCTTCCTGCATAGCTTCAGTCCACTGTGGATCTTGTATAGCTTCTTCAAATTTCTTTGGTTCTATCTGAGACAGAAAACTTGAATATATTGCAGCATTCTGATTTCTGCTCCTTGTCTGAACACCTTGTCTTGGATCTCCAATGATCAGCTCCACTGGATGATCTCTTAGATGCCTGTTGGCTGGAGGCATCCTTACTTCTGGTTGTACTTCTTCAGCATCTTCATCATGCTGAGTTCCTTGAACTTCTTCAGCTCCTGGTACATGTAGTTCTCCCCCTGGACATAAGCCATCTTCTTCTACTTGCTGTCTTGCAGCAGGTACATCTTCTATGGTTAGCTTGTCCATCTTCTTAGAAAGACCTGTGGGGCTGCACACACTACTAGACAACTCATTGTTAATAAGAAGTGTCTCATCAAAAACTACATGCACAGACTCCTCTACAACTTGTGTAGTCAAGTTGTAGACTCTATAAGACTTACTATTACTGCTGTACCCAACAAACACTCCCTCTTGGGATTTGGCAGCAAACTTAGTTAAGTAAGTCTTCCCATTGTTAAGTATGAAGCATTTACAACCAAAAATCCTGAAATAGGATAGGTTTGGTTTCCTGCCTTTCACTACTTCATAGGGGTCTTGTTTAACCTTTTATTATGGTAGCTCTATTTATCACATGGCATGCAGTGTTTACTGCTTCAGCCCAGAAATATTCTGGTAGTGAAATCACTTAATAGAGTCCTACCAGCTTCTATCAAGGTTCTATTTTTCCTTTCAGCAATGCCATTTTGCTGAGGTGTTCTAGGTGAAGAGAATTCTTGAAATATCCCATAGTCTTCACATAGTTTTGTCATGCTTTCAGATTGAAACTCTGTACCATGGTCACTTCTAATTTTGACCACTGTACAGTTCAATTCATTCTGAATTTGCTTAACAAAACTGTGGAAGACACTAGGTGTTTCAGATTTCTGCTTTAAGAAGAACACCCAGGAAAACCTTGAGTAGTCATCAACAACTACAAAGGTGTAGACCTTCCTACCTAAGCTGTGAACTGGCATTGGACCAAATAGATCCATATGCAAGAGATATAAACATCTCACAGCATCCTTGTTGTCAATGCTTCTAAAGGTGGATTTAGTCTGCTTGCCCTTTTGACAAGCTGAGCAAATGCCATCTTTGACACACTTAACTTGAGGACCATTCCTCACTAACTCTTTACTAAAGAGTTTGCCAATAGTCTTGTAATTTAGATGAGCAAGCCTCTTGTGCCACTTGACACATTGAGAGACTGTCTCATCAGCTACAAGACAAACTGGAGAACTATTGTTCTCAACCATAATGTCTAAACAATAGACATTTCTCTTCCTATAACCTGTCAAAATGATCTTTTGATCACTAGACCTCTTGATATGACAACCATTTTTAACAAATGAGATGTCATACCCTACATCACTTAATTGACTTATACTAATGAGGTTATGTTTCAAACCTTTAACATAAGCCACTTGAGTAATGGTAACTAAGTTAGAAGATATGTTACCAAACCCTTTGATGATTCCTTTTTCTGAACCACCAAAGGTCACCTTTGGACCATTCTTGATAGGGATGTAGTCCTTCAGTAGTCCCCTAGTTCCAGTCATGTGTCTGGAACATCCACTATCCAAGTACCATGTAGGGGTATGGTCACTTGGATTCTCCTGAAAACTGGGTTCTCCGGCTGCTCAGGTTTTTGGTACTTTCAGTCAAAGCCATCAGTCCTTGGCTTTGACAGTCTTCTTGCTCATAGATTTAGATTCCATGATCTGCATGAACTCTTCTTCTTCTTCAGCAAATAGCCCAATATAGGCTTCAACCCCATCTGTCTCTGTGTCTGAAGAAGACATATCTGAAAGAGTCTTCTCATTCTTTGCAACAAAGGACTTCTCCTTCTTTCCTTTGAAGTGTGTTTTCTTCTTGTCACTGGATTCCTTCCTTCTTTCAGGACAGTCTGCAATAACATGGCCCTGTCTATTGCAGCAGTAACAAATTATCTTGACTGATCCAGTTGCAAGTTACTTGTCTTGGTCCTTTTCTTGTCCTTCTTTGAAGGCTTCTTTTCCAGATACTGAACCTCTTTCCCTTTGGAAGATGAAGGTCTAGACCTCCACTGTTTCTTCTTTGAAGGAACTTCTGAAAATGTCTGGTGAATGCAGCAAAGTCTTCATCACTTTCACTGCTTGTAGATTTTGTACTTTCAGATTCTTCAGATTCTGATTCAACTACCTCAGGAGGAGGAGTTTTTTTTTTTTTTTTTGATGACTTGGTCCTGCTCCTTTCTAGGTACATCTGACTTAAAGGCAACAGTCTTTTCTCTGTATTCAGTCCTTGTTGACTTTTCTTCTTCTTTTCTTACTGACAATTGCATCTCATAGGATAACAACTTGCCAAAAAGTGTGGGAGGAGGAATTTCTCCCAACTTTGCCATTTCTCTGATGGCACAAATCTTGGTGTCCCAGTCTTTGGTTAGGGACCTTAAGAATTTGTCATTCAACTCATAGTTTGTGAACTCTCTTCCATATGACATGAGTTCATTTACAATTCTATAAAATTTCTTATAGCATTCAGTGATGCTATCTCCTCTTCCTTGCCTAAAACTCTCATATTCTTGATTAAGCAAGGACTTCCTATCTTGCCTTACTTCTTCAGAACCTTCCATGTAGACAATGAGGGTATCCCACATTTCTTTTGCAGTTTTACAGTGAATAAGGTTCTGGAAGGTGGCATCATCAATTGCACTGACTATAATGTTCTGTGCCCTTTTGTCCATAGTTGCTAGGACAATCTCATCCTTGGTCATTTCAGAGAAATCCTTTGGAGTCCTCTGATTTGCATCCAAACTGAAATCTTCATAGGCACATATGGCCCTTCTTTGACTGTGATGTATATTCTAGGGTCAGAGGCTTCCATAAACAGCCTAACCCTCTCTTTCCAGATCCCAAAGATCTCTTTTCTGCATATAGGTAGTTTCATTGAACCCAACTCCTTATGATTCTCGGAAGAACCCATGTTCTTGATTTTCTTGAAACTGTTTCTGTTTCCTGACTTAACTGAATCTGCCAAACTGGATCTCCTCAGACAGTTAGTCCTGATTTTGAGGAACCTCCCTCTGATACCACTTGAAAGATATGGTACCTAAACACCTAGAGGGGGGGGGGGGGTGAATAGGTGACCTAAACCTTTTTAACTTTTGTTTGACAGCACAACTGTTTATCACAGATTATTACAGTTAACAGCAATTTCAGAAATCACACAGAAAAGCCACAACACAGCACAGCACAGCAGACACACTAATTTTATAGTGGTTCCCCAATCTTTGGGTACATCCACTTTCCCCCTTCGCCTATCTAGCAGTGTACTAGATTCGGCCAAACTTCTCCACTAGCTCAGAACCCAACAAGGTTCCTACCTCAGGCCCAAAGCCTTACACTCAGCCAAAAGGCCTACACTCAGCCACCCAGGCCTACACTCAGCCAATCAAAGGCCTACACTCAGAGTTCTTCAACTCCTACACTCAGGCACCAAGCCCTACCCTCAGCCTTTATAAAATAGGCTTACAATCACTCAGATCCAATGGATCTTACAAGTTATAATAGAAATTACAAATTCTAACTCTACAACTCAGAAGGAATGAGAGGAGTTGAGAGTTTCTTGGAGAGTTCTTGGAAGAACTCAGCTTGATCCAAACTGACTTAGCTTTCTTCAAAGCTTCTTGAGTAGAACTGAATTAGTCTGAATCTTCTGCAGTTGATCCTTGATCTCTGCTTCTTGAAATCCAGATGACTCTGAATTCTTCTTCTCAGCCTTAGTTCCAAAGACTGAATCCTTGGTTGGAGCTCTCTCTCTCCAACTACTTAGATCTGCAGTTGGACTGCCTGATCTTCTTGTGTTGATCTTCTGTGTATCACTTCTTGATTTAGTCTGATCAACTACTTCAATCACACCATGTAATGTTTGTGAACTTCTTAATTATTATCTCTACATTTCTGTAGACTGTGGGTGCCTATTTATAGGCTTCCTTCATGGTAACCGGCTGATCCGGTTTATAACAGTCTTTTGACTTTGCTGACAGTTGCTGTAGACCGGCTGGATTGGCAGCTGTCATGTCAACCAGTCACTTCTTGAAATTCTCTAACTGTCAGTTAGTGTCGAGACTTTCTGTTCTTAAGTGTCGACACTTATAGACAAGTGTCGACACATGTTGTGTAAGTGTCGACACAAGTCTACAAGGTGTCGACACATTCCCTTGTATGTCTCGACACAGTTTCTTCTGCATGTGTCGACACTGAAATTGAGTGTCGACATAAGCATTTGTACTTCATTCTTTCTGTATTCTTCTAAGTGTCGACACATCTCCTTTGTGTCGACACATCTTCATGTGTAGAAACTGTCAAGTGTCGACACTGCTTCTTGGTGTCAACACAAGTCTTCATTCTTGATTCTTCAGCTGAGTGTCGACACATCCCATTAGTGTCGACACTTATACTTAGAATATTTTACAAGTTTTCTGTTCTTTGCTAAGTGTCGACACAGCTCCTTGTGTCGACACTATCTTCAAGTGTTGAGTCTTCTGGTTATGTGTCGACACATTGTGCTGAGTGTCGACACATTCTTTAAGTGTTGACTTCTTTGAGTGTGTGTCGACACATTATGCTGAGTGTCGACACATTCTTCATATGTTGACTCTTTTGAGTGTGTGTCGACACATTGTGCTGAGTGTCTGCAGAATTATGCTGAGTGTCGACACAACTCCAAGTGTCGACACTGTCTGGTGTTGACTCAGCTCTTCAAGATGTCGACACTTCTGCTAAGTGTCGACACAGCTTTTCTGCATCCTTCTACACTGAGTGTCGACACAGCTCCAAGTGTCGACACTTTCTGACTGGTGTCGACTCTTCTTCCCTGGTGTCGACACAATGACTCCAAGTGTCGACACTGCTTGTCTGGGTGTCGACACAAGCTTTCTCAAGTGTCGACACTTTGCCTCTGGGTGTCGACACATGGACTTAGAAATTTTCAGCTTCAGTCCAGTGTATACCTAACCTGCACAAATAACTCAAACAAACATCAAATACATTCTGATGTATATCATTGAGTTAGGTGAGGCTTCTTCAAATCAGGTACATTTGACCAATGTACCCAACACTTTGTTTCTTCTCTGGAGGTGCAGGGCTGTCACCGACGATGTCAACTTCTGGAGATAGCCCCCCGAGCCGCTCCCGCTGCTCTCTGATCCTCTACTTGTGGCGGACCCGCTATGCGAGCTCCCAGTAGCAGAGGAGGATGCAGAGGTGTCGGACTCGGCGGACGGTTCCTCTACTCGCTGGCTCGATTCGACATTGTCCGCTATTCCCTTGGGGCCTTGCTCTTCTCCCTGCCCTCCATCTTCAACTTCATCTTCGTCTTCTTCTTCTACTTCTTCTTCTTTACCTTACTCAATGATATCTGAAGAATTTCATTGTATACACGGCAGAGATGATGATGAATGACATTTATAGTCCGGTGCATGTGAGCAGCATCCCGATCTACCCGGCTGAGAGGCACTATTGGCTCCGCCGCCGGCCTCTGCTCCTCATCCGCGGGCTGCTGGGCACCTGCCAGTGCAGCGATCTCAGGAGGAACGTGATCTGGCGCTCGCGGCCTCTGCTCAGCGACCTCAGCAATCCGCTTCTCCTTTCCTTCACGCACTGACGCCAAGTGCTTGCCCTTGTAGTATCGGACGTCATCCGCGAGCCTCTTCTTCTCCCTTTCAGACCTCTCCAGCGCCCGCGAGATGCTGTCGACCTGGTTTTTAGGTCCTTCTCGCGTTCCGCAGACGCTTTCTCACGCGCCGCGGACGCCCTCTCACGCTCCTCTGCTTTCTCTAACTCTGCTTTGACACACTGCATTTCAGCTTCAAATTTCTTCTCTAACTCTTTAATCATATTCAGGCTCTGCGGCTCATCTCCCGCGGGTTCCACGTGCGAGACCGCGTCGACAACGGTATTTGGCTTGTCCGCGATCTCGCCGCTCTCGATGGAGCCCGGCGGCGACTTTCTACCTGCAACAAACAAAGTCAACTTCACATTCAAATGCAGTTCACGGCGGACGCAAAGAAAGGATGAAAGATCACTTTGAGACATGGCAGCAGCGAGTTGCCGACTATCGAAGATGATTGGTCGCCTTGCCCGCTCCGGGTCAAAGGCGCTTAACCGCTTCCTCCATTCGCGGTGGACCTTTGCTCTTTTCTCGGCAGCCGCACTTGTTGAGACCACAATGTCGTCCGTCTCGGTGATGATTCTGACTGGTCTTGACGTCCGCGGCGGCGACCTGTAAAGCCACTTACGCTGAAAATATTTAGGTGTCGGTTGAAGTTACCTGACCGCAGCAACTCCGCGGCAATCCGCAGATCCTCAGCGGCTTTGTCCGCCGCGACCTGCTTCGAGGCTGCCCCAACCGCAGCAACATGAGCGACGATTTGTTTCTTTTGCTCCTCTATCTTCTCCTTCAGCCTCTCTCTCTCCTCTTCCTCCGCAGCGGACAAGGAAGGGAGTTCGTCACCCTTATCTCCAGTAGTCTCCGCCTAATTCTGCTGCAGTACAACCAGCAAGGAGTCGTTGATTAAGTCAAGTTGATCGACGTCTATGGAATCAATTATCTCATCCGTGGATAGACTGACCGTTGAGAGGGAATTATCTCCCTGGATTTGGGCCACCGGAGTAACCAGGTCGCTGTCTGTAACTTCTTTGTCGCGCGGCCTGTACTGTAAGTCCGCTTCCCCAGTCCGCTGGGAGATATTCTTCTCCTTCATGGAGCGCAGCTTCTTCTCAACCCGCTCGGCGACGGTCGCTCCGTCCCTCTTCCTCTTCCTCCTCTTGGCAGCTTTCTCAGCAGAATCCGCGGCGGACCCCCCTAATTCGGGCTGGTTTTCGCGAGCAGGTTCAGGATTCATAACAGTCAAGGCCTTGGAGGGCGCATTGCCCTCTTCCTCAGTCCGTCTATCATCCTCATCCAGGTTAACAATAAGCACCTGGGCATGGGGAGAAGATACGTCAGCCACAAGGTGTTCGCCAGCAGTGTCCGCCGAGGTTGCGGTTTTCTGGGAAGGGGCGGATTCCGACGTCACCATCTTCTCACTTCTCAAGGCTCGGCGTCGACAGCGGCATCCGCGCGAGCAAAAACATCGGTATGGCGGACTGTCTTCTCCGCAGGCTTCTGGCTATGGGAACTCTCTCCTGTGGGGCGGACAGGATCTTTCCTTGTCGACCTCTTCACAATCTTCTTTGTCCTCATAGGCATCTACAGTGCGGGGTCGCCCTTTGCATTGAGACTGGAGAAGAAAGCTCCTAGCCTAGCCATGCCAGACTGGAAAGTAGAGACCGCAAGTGGTGAATAGCGCCCCGTGTCGATCAAGATTCTCAACGGTTCCAGGGCTTCTAGCGATATTTATAGCATTGGCGGCGTTTTCGAGGCTTGCGGACTCGGCGGTTAAGAAAACATTTTCGAAGTTTTCTAGAAACTTAAAAATGTGCGGGGATTATGTTAACCCCTCAGTCCGCAACATACTACAAGATTCCAAAGCCCCCTTTCAGCAGGCGCGGACGAGATTTGTCAGTCCGCCCAGTCCGGTAATATCACCAATCGAATGATGGTACCCCAGCAGCGGACGCAAGGGCCTGTCCGCTCAGTCCGCTAGAGCTTGGGGTCAGGTTCTCCAGCGGCAGACGTAGTATCTCGTCCGCCCAGGCCGCCGCCCTCCAGCAGGCGCGCCCAGCAGCAGTGGAAGCTCTAGTCCGCGAGCCCAGTCCGCCACTTCTGCGCGGACTGGCGTGTTCTTTCTTTTTGCTTCCCGTCACCGCTGCCCGGTTCTCCTGTACCCCGGGCAGCCGGTTATTTTAGCCCTGCCCGTTTGGGCAGGCCCCCTATCCTATAAATAGGGGGGAGGTGGTGTACCCAAGGCACGCTGACTCGGACCCAGGAGCCTACTTGTTACAGGCTGCGGACTCGAATCCTGTGCTTTGCGGACTCCCCCTCGCATTGCTTTTGTTCAGCTTTTCCTTTCACTTTTAACCCAATCCTTTTTCAATCAAGGGAAAGCCCGTCGCAAGAGAGGCATTCAAGCTACGACGGGCGAAGTCTGTTGTTGTCGTGGTTCACGGCCCTGCTCTTCTTCCTGCCTTCATCCACTTAGTAGATCTCTACTCGCAGTCTCCCTATTCCCCAGTGATCGAACTGTTAGCTGGTTGTGCTCGAACCCCCTTGTGTTTTCGTGCATCAACATCGACGATTTTCTCTCGAGTAGTTGAGGTTGACGAACACTCGAGAATGAGGGACACGTCCTGTGACACGCTCATATCACAGGGCGTGTCCCGCTATTACTCGAGTAGTTCTCGTGTATGTCGAAATGTACACGAGTAGGTGGAGAAGTACTCGAGTAAGAGGGGGTGACACGGGCGTGTCATCCCTGTGACACTGGCATGTCCTGTCTGGGTACTCGAGTAGTCGGTTTTCTCTCGAGTAAGTCCTCTCGAGTAGGTCTCAAGTGGGTTACACGCCCCGTGACACGGGCGTGACTGGGCTGACACGGGCGTGACCTGGGCGTGTCACCTTGTGTGGATAAGGTTGGATAAGGCGGTTCGTGCACCGCTTAAGGGACACGGCCTGTGATACGGGCGTGTCATAGGGCGTGTCAGGCCCGAGAGAGTTATTTTCAGGGAATTTTCTGGTCGTTCCTTTTCTTCCTATGGGATCTGATGGTTCAGATTTCTCCTTGTTGTTTTAAGGCCGAAATGCATAATTAATTCTTCATTTCATCATCTTCTTCTTCTCATTCCAAGAGAGAGAAAGAAAGAGAGCAAGGGAAGGAAAGGAGGAAGGAGGAGAACTAGCTGCTAGAGGAGCTGTGGAGTGCGGATTAAAGATTTGAGAGCAGTTTCGTGAAGGCAAAGCCGAGGCGGTGACTTCCATCCGGCTACTTCATGGCGCTGAAGCGATCTTCAAGGGTAGCGATCTTCTTCTTGGACATCGAAGTCATTTCTTTATGCATGTGCGTGGAATCCTCCACCAATAGGTGGATCGCGGAAGTGATTCCTTGGTTGAGTCTGCATCTAGAGCCAGAAGTGTGAGTATGACATAGGCATGCTGTGTGAAGCCCATCTGGACGGATAGTCTGGATTGGTGATGATCATGGTTAAACCAGATGAGACTCCGTGGATTTGATGCTATGAAAGGTTTGTGCTTTGTTGCATGGCTGTGTATGGATGAATCAATATTGGTTATGTCCATATGGAGGCTTTGGTTAAGTTCTTGGTTATGTTGAGAGATCATTGGTAGCATGCTCGGGAAGCGAGCACCCGGCCTTCTACACCACAAAGGTAGGTGATCTTAGAGGACAGATCGATGGGTGGCCGTGTCCGGGAAGCGAGCCCCCGGCCTGCAGCACTACAAAATGTGGGTCGATCCAGATTAGGTTGAGCGATCGATGGGTGGCAGTGTCCGGGGCACGAGCACGGCCTACCACACTACTTGGTGTGGTCGATTTGCTGTGAATGCTACGAGGTAGTACCTCTGAGTGGTATGGATGGGATGTCTCCAATAGTGAGATTGGTGGACTAGGCCTTAACCGCCCAACCAACAAGTGAAGAGCCTCGATCGACGGTGTACGACTAGTATATCTGGTACACACAGAAGGTGCCCTGAGTTCACGGAGTGTCCGATGGAGACCGGCGTTTGTGATATGGACTGTGATTGATAGTTTGATAAAAATGATGATGGCTATGCATACAGGGAAGGAAGGAACCACTGCCCTGTGTAAGGGGTGGGGTCGTTATAAGTGGTCAGTTAATGTTGACCGTTACTTTGTTTTCTGTTTGGATTGGATGGTGAATTGCAGGTGTTACTGCTGGAATGATAATGTGTGGAATGGAAGGATTGATGCTAAAGGCCCTTGAAGGTCGTGCTAAGAAAACATGGTTGGATTTCATGTGTGGCCGGCCTACGTGCCGATGTACGAAAATGTATTTGTGCAAAGAGTAATTTGTAAGGCATTAAGGCCAGTGTGTGTGAGTTGTATACATTCCTGGTTTTGATATATATAAATATGGAGTTTATATAGTAGTGGACATTCTCTGAGTTGTGTTCATGTAACGTAACATACTGCGATACAATGTTTTGAGATAGGATGCGAGTAGATTTTGATTTCCACAAGTAATTTCAGTGCTTGTCTGTGACATATGGCATGGGGCCCCGACCGGAACAACCGTTATATGTCATGTGACGAGTGGGGGTGTTACAAAGTGGTATCAGAGCCAGGTTGAGATTTTTTGGGAGGAGAGAGCACATAATTGAACTCACGAATGTCCACTAGGAATGTATTTCATGCACGTGAAATTCTTGAGTGTGTAGGCAATGTATAATTACCTTTATGACATGGCTGATTAATGGTGTTTTGTACATTGATAGGTGGCGAGGAGTGATGCTGAGCATTTTGCGCCCTAGCGGTTGGATGAGTGTGTGGTGACTGAGAAGGTGCTCACGGTGCTCACAGTGTTTGCACAGCCTATTGGACAGGCAAGGCCTGCAGGAGTGCCAGTATGGCCTGGTGCAAGGCAAGATCCTGTGGAAGCGGAGGTGGATGAGCATGTAGCGTGCGAGCAGCTGAAGCGATGTATGATAAGTTCCCCAATGCAGGCGGAGGATTGGCATGCGAGAGTGAAGAGAATGTTGACCACACTGAAAGGGACCTTCGCCACTTTCTTGCTGGAAAGAGATGCATGTAAATGGTGGGAAGACGTGCGGGCACTAGAGATGCGAAAATCGGAAGAGTCGGCGTTTTTGCAACGAGAGACTATGCATTCGGGGGCAACATATGGAGAAAACCGTGTTAAGACTCGTACCAGTTTTTCTTGTGGGGCGTCGGGGCATATAGCCCCTTACTATTCGGACAAGAAGAGGAGTTTGGTGATGGAAAAATAGGACTTTAAAGTTCCGCAGTCAGAATAGTTGGAGTTTAAGAGACAAGAGAAGAAAAAGTTCAGGACTGAACCAACTCCATTTACTGTTTTGTCTGGGACAACCTATGGGCAAAGACGAAGTGAAATACACACATGTTTTAAGTGCGTAAAGCCGGGGCATATCGCCCGTGATTGTTGGAGTGACCCTGCCAGAAGTGAGAAAAAGACATGTGCGCTTATAAAGAAAAACTTAAATTAGTGGCCGAGTCATCTGCATCCTAGACGCCACTGTCATTGTATGAGTGTAACTTGTATCTTTTTGGTGATGTACATTGATGTGGTATAGACGAAACAAATGACCTATGTGATGTTGTCTTATAATATGTTTCTGGCTAGATGATGTTCGAATATATGGTTAGAATTATGTGACTACTGTTGTAGAGAAGGTATGAATATTGAAATGGTTGTGTGTGTAATGTGATTTTGTCTACAAATTATGATGTATTTGGTGATATATTATTTGCGTGCATTTTGTGGCTGAATGTGCACCGTTGGGAATTAGGGATGTATGTTGTGTTGTATGTATTGTTTAGTTGGCTCGCGTCTTCGAGTGCTCGGTTGCACATTGCGTGGTTATGTGGCTGATTGGGGTAAGCCAAATTTCAAGGACGAAATTGTTTTGAAGGAGGGGAGGGTTGTAACATCCCAAATTCGAGAAACGAAAAAACATTGGGTGACACGGTCTGGGACACGGGCGTGTCCCAGGGCGTGTCCTGCTTAGGTTGAGTGCGTTCGACGGATTGCGTTCCAGGACTTTCGGTCGACGAATTTTTGGGAGGTACACGCCTATGACACGGGCGTGTCTGGGGCGTGACCCAGGGCATGTCCTCCCTTGGTCGACGATTTTCTCTCGAGTAGGTTGAGGTCGATGAATACTCGAGAAAGAGGGTACACGGCCTGTGACACGCCCATGTCACAGGGCGTGTCCCGCTATTACTCGAGTAGTTCTCTTGTAGGTCGAAATGTACTCGAGTTGGTGGAAATGTACTCGAGTAAGAGGGGGTGACACGGGGGTGTCATCCCTGTGACACGGGCGTGTCCTGTCTGGGTACTCGAGTAGTTGGTTTTCCCTCGAGTAAGTGCTCTCGAGTAGGTCTCGAGTGGGTTACAAGCCCCGTGTCACGGGCGTAACTGGGCTGACACGGGCGTGACATGGGCGTGTCACCTTTGTGTGGATAAGGTTGGATAAGACAGTTCGTGCACCGCTTAGGGGACACAGCCTTTGACACGGGCGTGTCACAGGGCGTGTCAAGCCCGAGAGAGTTATTTTCAGGGAATGTTCTAGTCGTTCCTTTTCTTTCTATGGGATCTGATGGTTCAGATTTCTCCTTGCTGTTTTAAGGCCGAAATGCAGAATTAATTCTTCATTTCATCATCATCTTCTTCTTCTTCTCATTCCAAGAGAGAGAAAGAGAGAGAGCAAAGGAAGGAAAGGAGGAAGGAGGAGAACAAGCTGCTGGAGGAGCTGTGGAGTGCGGATTGAAGATCCGAGAGCGGTTTCGTGAAGGCAAAGCCGAGACGGTGACTTCCATCCGGCCACTTCATGGCGCCGAAGCGATCTTCAAGGGTAACGATCCCCTTCTTGGACATCGAAGCCCTTTATTTATGCATGTGCATGGAATCCTCCACCAAGAGTGGATCGCAGAAGTGATTCCTTGGTTGAGTCTGCATCTAGAGCCGGAAGTGTGAGTACGGCATAGGCATGCTGTGTGAAGCCCATCTAGACGGATAGTCTGGATTGGTGATGATCATGGGTAAACTGGAGGAGACTCCGTGGATTTCATGCTATGAAAGGTTTATGATTTGATTGCTTGGCTTTGTATGGATGAATGAATATTGGTTATGGCTATATGGAGGCTTTGGTTAAGCTCCTGATTATGTTGAGAGATCATTGGTAGCATGCTCGGTAAGAGAGCACCCGGCCTGCGACACCACTAGGGTGGGTGATCTTAGAGCAGAGATCGATGGGTGGCAGTTTCCGGGAAGCGGGCACCCAGCTTGCTGCACTATAAAATGTGGGTCGATCCAGATTAGGTTGAGCGATCGATGGTGGCAGTGTCCGGGGCACGAGCACAGCCTGCCACACTACATGGTGTGGGTCGATTTGCTGTGAATGCTGCGAGGTAGTACCTCTGAGTGGTATGGACGGGATGTCGCCAATAATGAGATTTGTGGACTAGGCTTGAACCGCCCAACCAACAAGTGAAGAGCCTCGATCGGCGGTGTACGACTGGTATAACCGATACAACCAGAAGGTGCCCTGAGTGCACGGAGCGTCCGGTGGAGACCGGCATTTGTGATATGGACTGTGATTGATATATTGATAGAAATGATGATGGCTATGCATATAGGGAAGGAAGGAACCACTACCCCGGGTAAGGGGTGGGGTCGTTATAAGGGGTCAGCTAATGCTGACTATTACTTTGTTTTCTGTTTGGATTGGATGGTGAATTGCAGGTGTTGCTGCTGGAATGGCAATGTGCGAAATGGAAGGATTGATGCTAAAGGCCCTTGAAGGCCGTGCGAAGAAAACGTGGTTGGATTTCATGCGCGGCAGGCCTCCGTGCCGATGTACGAAAATGTATTTGTGCAAAGAGAAATCTGTAAGGCCTTAAGGTCAGTGTGTGTGAGTTGTATACATTTCTGGTTTTGATATATATAAATATGGAGTTTATATAGTAGTGGAAATTATCTGAGTTGAGTTCATGTAACGTAACATGCTGCGCTAGAATGTTTTGAGATAGGATGCGAGTAGATTTTGATTTCCACAAGTAATTCCACCCCTTTTCTGTGACATATGGCATGGGGCCCCGGCCAGACCCACCGTTATATGCCATGTGACGAGTGGGGGCGTTGCAAACTCTACCAGTGGCAACAGCTTCTCCCAAGGCTCTCCGTAGTTTCGAAAGCATAGGCAAAGAAGATCCTCCAAAGTCCGATTGGTGCGTTCCGTCTGCCCGTCAGTCTGGGGATGAAAAGCTGTATTGAATATCAACCGAGTTCCCAAAAAGGACTGCACTGATCGCCATTCCCTCGATGTAAACTGTCCATCCCAATCCGACACAATCGTCCTGGGCACGCCATGATAACAGACGAAATGCTCAACAAATTTCCGCACCAGTACACCAACCGAGTCATCCTTCCTGATCGGGATAAATCTGGCCAACTTCGTCAGCCGGTCAACGATTACCCAGATTGAATCGTTCCCCATCCGCAATAGGGGAATCCCATGTATGAAGTCCATCGAGATATCATCGAACTTCCACTCCGGCATCGGGAGTGGTTGTAACAGTCCTGCGGGGTTCCTGCACTCCTCCTTCACCAGCTGGCATGTCTCGCAGTGGGTCACGAAGTAGGTGATATGCTTATTCATGACTGACCAATACATGGTCTTCTTCAGATCCGCAGTCATCTTTGTAACTCCCGGGTGTATTGAATACCGGCTGCAGTGGGCCTCCATCATGATATCCAGATATGGGCTCCCTCTGGTATGTAAACTCGTCCTATGAAGCATACCAGGTCATCCGTCATTGTGTAATCTCCAGCAGTGCCTGCCTCCAAGGCCCGGAAAATCGGGTCTAGCTTGGCGTCCCACCTCTGCCCATCTCTGACTCGATCTCGAATGTCATCTATAGCGCTCATCGCGGCTAAATACTCCTCATAGATCTCGGGGTCATCAGACGGCACCAGCATGATGTGCAAATCTTCTAATCTCTGCACCAGCTCTATGGACATAATCTTGGGCACAGTTCCGGAGGTGGTGGCTCTCCTACTCAGCGTGCCGACTACCACATTCAGATTCCCTGGTTGGTAGTGCATCTCATACTTGTAGTTTGCTAGAAACTCCATCCATATTATCTGCCTGATAGTTAGCTCCTTCTGTGTGTCCACGTAGTTCAAATATATTTGATCAGAGTATATGTCGCAGAGGACACCGTAGAGGTAGTGTCACTAGACCTTCAGAGCAAACACGACAGCTCCCATCTCCAAGTCATAAACAAGGTAATTCTGCTCATGCTTCTTCAGCTAGCGGGAAGCATAAGCAATCACGTGGACTTTCTGCATCAGCACAACACCCATGCCCTGGTAGATAGCGTCGGTGTAGACCTGGAATCCTTCTTTCCCAGAATGAAGGGCAAGGATAGGTGTCGAGGTGAGTCGATCCTTCGGCTCCTGAAAGGTTTTCTCGCACTGCGGGGTCCAGACAAAGGGCACATTCTAACTCATCAGGGATGTGAGTGGGAGGGCAATTCGAGAGAATCCCTCCACAAACTTCTGGTAATACCCGGCAAGTCCTGGAAAAATCCACATGTCTGTGGCCGTCTTTAGCGGCGGCCAATCCCGAACTGCCTGAATCTTAGTCGGGTCCACTGCCAACCCAGCTCCGCTGATAATATGGCCTAGGAAGGCCACCTACTTCAACCAGAAATAGCATTTGCTAAACTTTGCATAAAGGCGGTGCTCCCGCAATCTCTCTAGAGTCAGTGTCAGATATCCTGTGTGCTCCTACTCTGACCTCGAGAAGATGAGGATGTCGTCAATAAACACGATGAAGAACACATCCAGATATGCCTCGAACACCCGATTCATGAGGATCATGAATGCCGATGGTGCATTCGTGAGACCAAAGGGCATCACGGTAAACTCGAACAACCCATATCTGCTACTAAAGGCAGTCTTCAGAATGTACTCCTCCTGAATCTGTAGCTAGTAGTAGCCTGACCTCAAATCCAATTTTGAAAAGAAATATGCCCCCTCCAACTGGTCAAACAGCTCATCTATCCTCGGTAGTGGATATGTATTCTGGTTAGTCAGTCTATTCAGAGCTCGGTAGTCGTTGCATAATCTAAGCGTCCCGTCCTTCTTCTTGACGAACAGCACCGGGCTCCCCACGATGAAGAGCTCGGCCGAACAAATCCAGCTTCCATTAGTTCCTGCAGTTGGCTTCGAAGCTCCGCCAACTCATTCGGGGCCATCCGGTAAGGAGCTCTAGATGTCAGCTTAGCCCCCGACACAAGCTGTATCTCGAAGTGCTTCTCCCGGTGCGGTGGTAGCCCTGGTAGCTTCTCTGGGAACACATCAGTAAAATCCCGCACCACCGGTATACTAGAGATGGAAACCTTGGCCTCGACCATCTCAAACAGTACTTCATAGACCTCTTCTCCCTACAGGTGGGCTTTGACGGCCTGCACAGATGATAACAAGAGAGGGATGGTAGGACTAATACCTTCGATGACGACATAGGAATCCCAATGCCTCAAGGTGATCCTTTATGCCAGGCAGTCGATCTGGGCATGGTTCCAATGCAACCATGTCATGACCAGGATCAGACCGTAGGATGGCATCCTTAGGTTTATGGCCGGTGCTTCGTATGCCCTTCCGCCGATCATCGCCTCCATGTTGCAGTGGGAGGAGGTGAATAACTCTAATCCATCGGGTAGTCGCACCCTCATCATCAAGCCTGTGTATCGCTCTACATCTTCTAGTCCTTCCACGAAGGCTTCCGATACGAATGAGTGCGAAGCACCCGTGTCGAATAGTGTATAAGCAGGCTTGTCGTCGATGAAGACTATGCCTGGGGTGGTTAAATGTTTAGAATTCTTGTTATGGTTTGCCTTCCTAGTTCTAACAATTCTACATCCATGAGTCCAACTTTTTAGAAAAGAAAGAACTTTAAATTTACTGGCGTACCTATGATCACTTGCTCCCGGTTTCGAGGTTGAGCCAGATCTAGTGCATACACTTGCTCCCTCTCCTGTCTGCGGTCTCCGCCCTGGTATCTACATCCTCGGCCACGTCCTCCACCTCCAAACTGCTAAGCAGGCGGGGCAGTCGTTGGTGCTGGTAGTGGTGCCCCTTCATGGGGCAGTTCCTCCAGATATGCCCCACCTGATGATAGTAGTAACACTCAGGAGGGGGATATGTCATACCCCCGGGTCTCTGCAACATCCGTATTTGGAGAGGTTGAAGAGCCATTACCATCGGCTCCATTGGCTCTTGTCTCACCTCCTGATGAGCTGGTCCACTGCCATTCTCCCATCTCTCCAATCAATAATGCGACCCAGTCGCTGATCATTTCTGGCTCCCTGGCCCTGATCCTTAGTTGGCCGCTTCTGGCCTCGATTAGTGTGCCAATCTTCCTCAATTCTCTTCGCCATCTCCAATATCCGAGGAATAGGCCCGTCGGATACGAACATTAGAGCCTCTCTCAGATCCTCTCGCAGGCCCTTGTAAAACCTCTTGGTGTATCCCGCCTCATTCAGTTGATAGGAGTCTGTGAACCGGGCTAGATGATTGAACTCCCGTTGGTACTCCACCACTGCCTTGCTGCCCTGCCTCAACTGTAGAAATCTGTCTTCCGGCTCTGGCCGACTGCGGAACATAGTGCTCCAAGCCCTGAAGTCCTCCCAAGAAATCTCTACAACATCTCTATCAGCAAACATCGTGTCCAGCAGTGTCTTCCACCATCTCTTGGCATGGGACTCCAAGCATGAAACCACCAAAGACACCCTCTCCTCCAAAAGGCACCGTATCCCGGTCAGTATCTCATACATGATATCCAACCACTCCTCCGTCCGAATAGCCGATTCTGTCCGCAAGTATGATGGGGGGAGACATTCCTCGGAAAATACTCAACCAATTGGCCCCCGGGTTTGGCTTCGGAGCCGGAACCTGCTGGGCCCTGAAAGCCTCCAGTATGGGCTGTTAGAGTCTGCCCCATCTCCGACTACAGGAACGAAGTGGGAATCGGGGGAGGTGGTGCAACATTCGGAGTCTGCTAAACTCTGCCTTGTGGTGTAGGCTGTGCCGGAGGTTGCGTAACAAAAGCCATTTGTAAGTAATCGACTCAAACATAATTAAAAGTGGACATTTTACACATATGATCCCCCATATGGGCATACCAATGCTTTTGCTGCTTAGTTTGACCCCAAACTAAACTCACGTGGGGGTGATCCAGGTTTGTGGACTGCTACTTTTTGATCGAGGTCTGCCTCTGTCACAACCCGCATTTTCTCATTAATAAATAAATCAGAGCACAAGATAACTACGAGCTGTGATGCCACGTCAAGCAGGGGATAACTGCTGATGCTCAGCCAACACTCTAATCCTTCAAATCATAAGTTAAAATGAATAGAAAACTGATTTTTTAAAATTAATTGGCCGTATCCCTCGGCTCAGTGGATCAGATAGTCCACGGCTTGAAAACTATTTTTATACGTAGCGGAAAAATACTTCACATCCTAAAAGAGCGCATAAGTGTCCTAAGAGGACAACTTACACTATGCAAGACCCTAGATTTTAATTTATAATATTTATAAAGAAAACAATCTTTTTACGCATTTGGAAAATAATGATTGAGCTTTTATAAAACATGCTGATCATGCAATACATATAGTGATTTTTTTATAGGTTTCAAAGTAACTAGCAACCTAGCATAAAACATTCCCAGAGAGCAAGTGAAACTACCACAAAACAGCTAAACTAGCAGCTAAGCAAAGACTTAGTATCACAAAGGAAAATCACCAACGAGCGTCAACAACCTGACACGAACTCGCTGGCGAGCATGTATGTCTGTACTACTACAAAGCTAAAGAACTACCTCAACACGTGAGGAAAACACTGCCACAACGCAGTCCACAAGGAAACTCCTGAAACTAGCCGCACAGCCGGCTACAGACCTGAACCTGAGGCATTCAAAAGAAGAACACCTCAGCAAGAAATAATAAAACAGGAGGCAAAGAAACATCAGATAATAATCGAATGAAAAGAGCAGAAAGAAAAAGGGTTACCAACCCTGCAAGAGAGATGCTGAAAATCTCAGCTAAATAATCCAAAAAGGGACAAAATGTAAGTAAAACGATCAGTAAAACGAGATAAATGCATCAAGTACTAAAACGTACCAAATTCCGCTCAAGCCTGCAGAGACAAAAAGGAAACCAATATGCAGCAAATGAACAGTATGAAAGGAACTAACAGTCCTAAACTTGTAAATCGTTAGTACTGGCACAAATCCCAAACCTGTGTCGGAGACTAAGAACAGTCACAACCGAACAACCAGGTCCAGGTGTCTCAAGAGTACTAAAGGGGCCGCCACAGGGTCCACACACATAGAGTTCCAACCTCTTACAGGAACCCAAAATGTCCAAAGGAGGGAATGGTGGTGGCCACGGCTCGAACTCCCACGGTACCATACTCCTTCAGAAACCCAGCTACCACATGCTAAGGATCCACGATTCGGCGCCAAAACTAGCCGACAACACCACTTAGAAACTACCAAGTTCTACAACCAAAACCCGCCGAATTATTTCCCCCTACCCGCCGAATTATTTCCCCCTACCCGCCGAATTCAACTAAAATAAATTGCGAAACTTCCTAGTTTAGGCTGACTACACGCCCTAACCTAGGAATATTTCTAGTCTCAACTATACTATTTCGGTATTCTACGACAAGGAGAAATAATAAAGCGAAATACAACCCATAGAGGCACGCAAGAGGAGAGGAATCCACTTGCCTCAAATCGTTCTTGAAAACGTCCTCCCAAAATACTCCACGACGTAGATCCGTCCAAGAGGGGACACGCGGAGACGAGATCTACGAAAAAACGGACAACCGGGGTTAGGGCCGAAACAAATCTAAGGCGAAACGTTCACCGAAACGGGAAAAACTTACCGCGATCTCGAAGCTCTCGCCGAGAGCTTTCCAACGCCGCGATCGGATCGAAATTTCATCCACCGGATCGACGGTGGCGGCCGCCGGAAGATTCGCGAACGGATCCGCACTC
Source organism: Platanthera guangdongensis (assembly GCA_039583875.1). Lineage (NCBI taxonomy): Eukaryota > Viridiplantae > Streptophyta > Magnoliopsida > Asparagales > Orchidaceae > Platanthera > Platanthera guangdongensis. The sequence continues at coordinate 90,329,156 of CM077156.1, forward strand.
GCCAAAAATTTACGCACAGGTGGGGGGGCTGCTGGTCGGAGGAAGAAGCAGAGGGTTTTGTTTAAATATAAATACTTAATATAATAATAAATATAATTACTTAATTAAAATATTAATTATAAATATATATACTTAACACAAAAGGGGGGAAAGCCTGTTCGGTGAGAATGATTCGGTGACAATCATTCTCACCGAATCATAAGAATTCGGTGAGAATCATTCTCACCGAACTTTACCTTTTTTTTTTAATTATTTTATTAATTCTTTATATATATATATATATATATATATATATATATATATATATATATAATAATATTTATAATTATAAAAAATGATATAACCTTATATCGTTACGGAGGGCCAAACGCGCGCCGAATCGAACGAAATTCGCACCGTAGGCGAATGACGACGCTACGAATCCAACGGCGAAGTCGAAATCGAATTCCGACGCACCGTTTGCGAGATAATAATTTCTAAAGTTAATGGCGTACGCGAAAACATACAAACTTCAATCGCACGCCGAGGCTCCAAAAATGCTCGGAACGCGACGAAACTTGACGAGGAAGTCTAAAATTAGCCGATCTAATTTCCTAATGTAAAATTTTCCACTCCCGATGCAAATCCCAAAATTTGGCCGGTCAAACCTAACGAACGCAAACGCGCTGCGACAAAGTCGGTAACAAAATCCGACGAACAAAACTCGAGCAAAATTCTCCCGAAGCCCAAACACAAGCATTCCCCAAGAGGCTCCACCGAGTCACCAAACAGACTCCGGCTCGCTAGGGAATCTTGCTAGCAGGCATCACCAAGCCACGCAGGGAACCTAAAGAGCTAAAAGCACGCTCTAACAACATCACATGACCAACACGCGCTAACATAACGCTCTGACGTCATAATACGTCAAATAAGAAATTAAATAAATCACTGGAAAATCGGGGGCGTTACAGTCACTCCCCCTAAAAGAAAGTTTCGTCCCGAAACTTTACGCATAAAACACTTCTACCATAGAAGGAAAAGAAAATAACCAAGGGTTATCGAATGCTTACCGAGCACAGCTAGGAGAACAAATGAGGATGCGCCTCCCTCATAGCTGACTCCAACTCCCAAGTCGCGCTCTCCACGTCTTGGTTTCTCCACAGAATCTTTACCATCGGTATTGTCTTTCTCCGCAACACTCGATCTTGCACATCCAAAACACGAATAGGAACTTCCACGTAGGAAAGGTTAGGCTCCAACTGGGGCACTGCATCCAGAACTTGTCTGTCACTGAGCACGCACCTCCGCAGTTGGCTCACGTGAAAAACATTGTGCACGCCAGGAAAATTTTCGGGCAAATTCAACTTGTAGGCTGACACACCAATCCGCTCCACAATTTCAAATGGTCCCACATACCTCGGGTCCAACTAATGGTTCTTACCGAACCTCTTCACTCCAACCATCGGGGAAACCTTAAGGAATACCATGTCCCCCACGGAAAATTCCAAAACAGACCTACGCCGATTGGCGTTCTTCTCGTATCGCTCTTGGCCTATCCGAAGATTCTCTCGAATAAGCTTTACAGAGACTTCCACTTTTTCTAAGGCATCTGGACCTAACATCGGCCTCTCACCAACCTCTGCCCAAAATAGAGGAGTTCTACATCACCTTCCATATAGCGCTTCAAAAGGAGCCATTTGCAGACTCTCTTGATAACTGTTATTGTATGCGAACTCCATCAACCTCAAGCATTCATCACACGCTCCTCCGTGGTCTAATATATAACAACGGATCATATCTTCCACAATCTGATTAACACACTCCGTTTGACCATTGGTCTGTGGATGATATGCGGTAGAATATCTCAAGTCAGTTCCCAATCCTTCTTGAAGGCTCTTCCAGAAACGAGACGTAAACCTGGAGTCTCGATCTGATACTATACTTACGGGTACTCCATGTAACCTGATAACTTCATTCAAATATATCTCCGCTATCTTTTTCATCGAGTAACCAATCTGAAAGGGTACGAAGTGCGCACACTTTGTTAATCTATCAACAATCACCCAAACAGAGTCATGCCCTCGGGGAGATCTCGGCAAACCAGTAATGAAATCCATTGAGATACTCTCCCACTTCCAAGTTGGAATCTCTAAAGGCGCTAATTTTCCACCATGCCTTCCATGATCAGCCTTAACTCTCTTGCACGTAAAACATTCTGACACAAATCTTACAATGTCACCCTTCATCCCAATCCACCAGGCAATCTGTTTCAAGTCCTTATACATTTTTGTAGACCCTGGATGGTAGGCCACACTTGAACCGTGTGCCTCACTGCACAACATAACTCGAATATCTCGAAAATTGGGGACGCAAAATATACCGCGGTACTTTAGAGTACCTGCGTCATCGATCGAAAAGTCAGGCAGCTCCCCCTTCTCAGTTCTATTATGAAGGTACAGTAGATCAGGATCGTCCTTTTGATGAAGCCTCGTTAGAGAAATCCATGAAGGCTCAGACGCTTCCAAACTGCTTGGCGAGTCACATCTACCAACTGAAATATCCATTAAAAGGAACTCTTCTACCAACAACTCAGTGGAGAGATTAAAAATTTTCCCTGTCTTTCTGCTTAAGGCGTCGGCTACCACGTTAGCCTTACCTGGATGGTATAGGATCTCCACTTCATAATCAGCCACATACTCTAACCATCTGCGCTGGCGCAAGTTCAACTCCTTTTGAGTGAAGACGTACTTCAAACTCTTATGATCTGTATAAATCTTGCACTACGCGCCATACAACAAGTGTCTCCATAATTTCAGTGCATAAATAACTGCTGTGAATTCCAAGTCATGTGTAGGGTAGTTCCTTTCATGAATCTTAAGCTCTCTTGACCCATACGCAATCACTTTTCCTTCTTGCATCAGCACACAACCAAGACCCACGTGGGACGCGTCCACGTAAACGGCATAGTCTAATCCTTCCGTAGGCAATGTCAATATCGGAGCAGTGCACAGTCTATTCTTTAGCTCTTGGAACGCTTCTTCGCACTTATCGCTCCACACAAATGCTGCATTCTTCTGCGTCAATTTGGTCAATGGCGCAGATAATGTAAAGAAACCCTCTACGAATCTTCTATAGTAGCCAGCCAACCCTAGGAAGCTTCTTATTTCTTTGGGTGTGGCAGGCCTCGTCCATTCCATAACTGCGGCTATCTTTTCTGGGTCGACAGAGATTCCATCCTTGTTAACCACATGACCCAGGAAAGAAACCTGAGGCAACCAGAACTCGCATTTACTTAGCTTGGCGAACAACTTATTGTCCCTCAAGGCAGATAAAACTAGACGCAGATGTTGGTCATGCTCCTCAACATTGCGCGAATACACCAACACACCGTCTATAAATACGACTACAAACTAGTCCAGAAAGTCCTTGAAAACCCTGTTCATCATGTCCATGAAAGCAGAAGGTGCGTTGGTTAAACCAAACGACATCACCAAAAATTCAAAATGTCCATGTCTGGAACGGAAGGCAGTCCGCGGGATATCTGATTCACAGATCCTTAACTTGGTGGTAGCCTGAACGAAGGTCAATCTTAGAGAACACGGCGCTGCCTCGCAGTTGATCAAACAAATCATCTATCCTCGGCAACGGATACCTATTCTTGATCGTTACCTTATTTAGCTCTCTATAATCAATACACAACCTCATCGATCCATCCTTTTTCTTGACGAACAAAACGGGAGCACCCCAAGACGAAGAACTCGGCCTTATAAATCCGTTCTCAAGCTACTCGTCTAACTGGATACGCAACTCCTCCAGTTCGCGTGGGGCCATCCGGTAAGGCGCCTTGGCAATAGTACGCGTACCCGGCTCCAAATCTATAACAAACTCCACGTCTCGATCAGGCGGGAGACCAGGAAGGTTAGCTGGAAAGACATCAGAAAAATCACGAACCACCGGGATCTCCTCCAAACACGGAAAACTAACCTTGGTTTCTAAAACCGAAACCAAACAAGCAAAACATCCAGAACCTACAAGCTTCCGAGCACATACCGCCGATATAGTCGGATAATCCTGGCGCGGATAACCGTAAACACTCCCGGGCTGACCGTTGTCCATCCTGAAGTCCAAGCGTTTACCCTTGCATTGGATCACAACATCATATCTGGACAACCAGTTCATGCCTAGGATCACATCGAAGTCTTCCAGATCCAACAGCTTCAAATCAGCAATCGCGAGAAAATCGCCTAGTAAAATCGGACAACTCTGAATACCCTGATCCGAAACTACAGATTCCCCTGAAGGAAACTTGACACAGAACGCATCACCAACACGATCGAGATCCAAACGGTAACGCTCTACGAAGGCCCTAGCCACAAATGAGTGGGTAGCGCCGGAATCGAACAGAACACGCGCCCAGCGGTTCTTTACCTTAAATCGTCCTATAAAATTGCACACGCGACTAAGGAAGCGAACGCTCAAAACTATAACTATGAGCCAAACATTAAAACTAGGGGGGAATCTAACCTGATATCACTTGTGTGGACGTCTGAGCTTCCTCCATAGAGACCACGTTCAACTTTCCTTTTCCCTTGTCCACTCGCTGCGGCGGCGGCAAGCCCTGAAGAGGAACTGGCTGCAGAGTAAGCTGAGCTTGCGGGCACTGATACTTGAGATGACCCTCTTGACCGCACAAGAAACAACTTCTCGCCTTCTTCCAACAATGGGCAGCATCGTGCCCCGGCTTCTTGCATATAGAACAAAGCAAGTCTTTCTTTGGGATACCTTGGATCGCATGAATCTGCTCTTTCTTCTGAGCTCCTAATCTTTGATAGCACCTTTCAAATGGATGGCCCGGTCGGCCACAGAAACTGCATACCTCTTTGTTTCTCTTCCTCGGAGCAGCGTTAGGGACCTGAGTACTCTTACCCTCATCAGACTTTCTTTTATCTTTTCTCAGTTGTTGACCTCGATTCTTGGCGTTATCAATTGCCTCTACCTTTAAGGCAGCTTCCACCATACCAGCATAACTTGAGGTCGCATAGGCACTTGCTAATTGCTGGACGTCACTCCTTAGCCTAGCCAGAAATCGCTTGCTTCTATTTTCATCGGAACTCACCAAGTCTGGGGCAAATCGGCTTAGCTTACTAAACTCGATTTCGTACTCGCTAACCGTGAGCTGCCTCTGCTTTAAGTGCAGGAAATCATTCATCAGACGGTCCCTCTCGACCGATGGTAGAAACTTGCTCAGAAGTAGCTCCTTAAAGGACTCCCAGGAACACCCGTCCTTCAGACCTTCTTTCTCCCTCAGCCACCAGCCATTTGCCAACCCTTTGAGCTGATATGCGGCTAACATCACTTTCTGATCATCAGTGATCCCGGAGTATGAGAACATCTCCTCGATTGATATCATCCAATCGTCTAAGACCATGTAGTCTGCCTTGCCATCATACGTCGGAGGCCTAAGTCGCTGAAACTGAGAAATAAAGGTCATCTCTGGTGGCACCACGACCGGAGGCACCAGAGGAGCGGGGGGAACAGGGACAGCTTGACCCACAACAGGGTCCTGAACTGTCGGAATCTGCCCTGCCACAACTGCTAACAAGGACTGGACCTGAGACTGCAAATCCACTACTTGCTTTGACAAGGCTTCATTGCTTTGTCGCAGACCTTCTATCATTGCGCTGCTCTGCGCACCTGAAGATTCTCCCTCCGATTGGGGAGTCAACCTTGTCGAAGGATGCCTCGACATTCTAATGGAACAACACAACACTAATCAGACACCTAGCCCACCCACTAGAACCAAACAACATAGTACAAACAATACATACTTAAGTACTTGCTCCTGCTGCTAACTTGCTCTGGGATTTTCAATAATGATGATATGCTTATACTACGATGATTCACTATCATCACACTAACTCTTGTGCCTAGATCGGGAATGCATGAATTTATATTCTTTTTGACTCAAAAATTATGTGTGTACACATGTCATCCTGCAAATCTTTAGCTTGGCACGTTGTGCTTATGCAATGTTATGCTATGCATGATTGTGCTATGCATTCTAAAAAGGCTCTAATGCATGTTATGAGCGGCGTATACATGAAAATGTTATGCATCCCATACTACATAACATTTCCATGCAACGAAAAAGAAAACGTGCTAGCCGCATTCATGTGGTGAGGTTATGCATCCCATACTACATAACCCTCACATGTTGCCTCCTATGGTGGATCCATATACAAACACATAGTATGCATCCCATACTACATAATATGCCTCGTATACTTCATGTTATGCTATGAGTGTAGTGTTCGTGCTTCAGCCAAGACGTGCTGATGACATATCGGTGTGTGTATGATATGACTCTAAACACCTAATACTTACAGGGACAGGTTGCCCGACAATTTGTCAAGCAACCTCCCTCTGATACCAACTGTCACAACCCGCATTTTCTCATTAATAAATAAATCAGAGCACGAGATAACTACGAGCTGTGATGCTACGTCAAGCAGGGGATAAATGCTGACGCTCAGGCAACACTCTAATCATTAAAATTATAAGTTAAAATGAATAGAAAACTGATTTTGTTTAAATTAATTGGCCGTATCCCTCGGCTCAGTGGATCAGATAGTCCACGGCTTGAAAACTATTTTTATACGTACCGGAAAAATACTTCATTTATACTTCACATCCTAAAAGAGTGCATAGTGTCCTAAGAGGACAACTTACACTATGCAACACCCTAGATTTCAATTTATAATATTTATAAAGAAAACAATCTTTTTACGCATTTGGAAAATAATGATTGAGCTTTTATAAAACATGTTGATCATGCAATACATATAGTGATTTTTTTATAGGTTTCAAAGTAACTAGCAACCTAGCATAAAACATTCCCAGAGAGCAAGTGAAACTACCACAAAACAGGTAAACTAGCAGCTAAGCAAAGACTTAGTATCACAAAGGAAAATCACCAACGAGCGTCAACAACCTGACACGAACTCGCTGGCGAGCATGTATGTCTGTACTACTACAAAGCTAAAGAACTACCTCAACACGTGAGGAAAACACTGCCACAACGCAGTCCACAAGGAAACTCCTGAAACTAGCCGCACAGCCGGCTACAGACCTGAACCTGAGGCATTCAAAAGAAGAACACCTCAGCAAGAAATAATAAAACAGGAGGCAAAGAAACATCAGATAATAATCGAATGAAAAGAGCAGAAAGAAAAAGGGTTACCAACCCTACAAGAGAGATGCTGAAAATCTCAGCTAAAGAATCCAAAAAGGGATAAAATGTAAGTAAAACGATCAGTCAAACGAGATAAATGCATCAAGTACTACAATGTACCAAACTCCGCTCAAGCCTGCAGAGACAAAAAGGAAACCAATATTCAGCAAATGAACAGTATGAAAGGAACTAACAATCCTAAACTTGTAAATCGTTAGCACTGGCACAAATCCCAAACCTGTGTCGGAGACTAAGAACAGTCACAACCGAACAACCAGGTCCAGGTGTCTCAAGAGTACTAAAGGGGCCGCCACAGGGTCCACACACATAGAGTTCCAACCTCTTACAGGAACCCAAAATGTCCAAAGGAGGGAATGGTGGTGGCCACGGCTCGAACTCCCCCGGTACCATACTCCTTCAGAAACCCAGCTACCACATGCTAAGGATCCACGATTCGGCGCCAAAACTAGCCGACAACACCACTTAGAAACTACCAAGTTCTACAACCAAAACCCGCTGAATTATTTCCCCCTACCCGCCGAATTATTTCCCCCTACCCGCCGAATTATTTCCCCCTACCCGCCGAATTCAACTAAAATAAATTGCGAAACTTCCTAGTTTAGGCCGACTACACGCCCTAACCTAGGAATATTTCTAGTCTCACCTATACTATTCCGGTATTCTACGACAAGGAGAAATAATAAAGCGAAATACAACCCATGGAGGCACGCAAGAGGGGAGGAATCCACTTGCCTCAAATCGTTCTTGAAAACGTTCTCCCAAAATACTCCACGACGTAGATCCGTCCAAGAGGGGACACGCGGAGACGAGATCTACGAAAAAACGGACAACCGGGGTTAGGGCCGAAAAAAATCTAAGGCGAAACGGTCACCGAAACGGGAAAAACTTACCGCGATCTCGAAGCTCTCGCCGAGAGCTTTCCAACGCCGCGATCGGATCGAAATTTCGTCCACCGGATCGGCGGTGGCGGCCGCCGGAAGATTCGCGAACGGATCCGCACTCGCCAAAATTTTACGCACAGGTGGGGGGGCTGCTGGTCGGAGGAAGAAGCAGAGGGTTTTGTTTAAATATAAATACTTAATATAATAATAAATATAATTACTTAATTAAAATATTAATTATAAATATATATACTTAACACAAAAGGGGGGAAAGCCTGTTCGGTGAGAATGATTCTCACCGAACACATGATTCGGTGAGAATCATTCTCACCGAATCATAAGAATTCGGTGAGAATCATTCTCACCAAACTTTGCCTTTTTTTTAAAATTATTTTATTAATTCTTTATATATATATATATATAAATAATATTTATAATTAAAAAAAAGAATATAACCTTATATCGTTACGGAGGGCCAAACGCACGCCGAATCGAACGAAATTCGCACCGTAGGCGAATGACGACGCTACGAATCCAACGGCGAAGTCGAAATCGAATTCCGACGCACCGTTTGCGAGATAATAATTTCTAAAGTTAACGGCGTACGCGAAAACATACAAACTTCAATCGCACGCCGAGGCTCCAAAAATGCTCGGAACGCGACGAAACTTGACGAGCAAGTCTAAAATTAGCCGATCTAATTTCCTAATGTAAAATTTTCCACTCCCGACGCAAATCCCAAAATTTGGCCGGTCAAACCTAACGGACGGAAACGCGCTGCGACAAAGTCGGTAACAAAATCCGACGAACAAAACTCGGGCAAAATTCTCCCGAAGCCCAAACACAAGCATTCCCCAAGAGGCTCCACCGAGTCACCAAACAGACTCCGGCTCGCTAGGGAATCTTGCTACCAGGCATCACCAAGCCACGCAGGGAACCTAAAGAGCTAAAAGCACGCTCTAACAACGTCACATGACAAACACGCGTTAACATAACGCTCTGACGTCATAATACGTCAAATAAGAAATTAAATAAATCACTGGAAAATCGGGGGCGTTACAGCCTCTGATACCACTTGTAAGACCGCCCCCTATTTTCTTTTTAGAACCACGGGGTCTTAGTCCCAGAACTGCCGCTTTGCGGTGACACCTTCACGCCCGGGAAGGTCATCACTACAAAATGCCGATCCTGCCGGCCATATCGATCACAGAAAAAGTAGCAAGAGAGTAAATGAAACATGTCCACAGAAATCACATAGATAGTAAATAATCTCCATAAAGGGGGAGTCAACAGAAATAATGATAAAGGTACTGAAAAATAGGGCTCATGCCCGGTACATCAATATCCTCACTACACATCACTCAGCGCGGAAGCAAAACTAAACATTTACTAACGATCGGGACTCACAGTCCCAGCTGTCTGAACTCCGGTGCTAGACTGTCCCATCTCCAAGCGTGCCGACCTCCGGGGCTGCTACTCCATGCTGGGGTCCACGGTCCCCTAAAATGATATGGTTCGAAAACCGTTAGTCTAAAAGACTAAGTCCTATCATTACCCACCCCTTCCCCCATGGATCCTAGGCACCGAGCGGGAGGAGGAAAGGAGAGGTAGTGGGTAGAGAATGAACAAGAAGCAGGTGACGGCAGATCTAATCTAACAGTTCTATAAGTATACATGACAGTAATAAATGTATGAAAAACTAAACAACTAATAAGTAACCTTAACTTATATGAAAACAAATAAGGTAGGGGATCTTTTGCAGGGCTCCTATCTTATAAAGAGTCACATACCAATTTATATGATAGGTCGTCGTTTTTCTAGCAAGCATGTATATATCTATAGAATAATAACCTTAACTTATAAGCATGCTCACGTATGCTTATAAACTAAGGGGTCGTTTTGTAGGGCCAATTGTATAAAGCGTCCCATACCACTTTATACAATAGGTGTCAGGGTTATATGCAATGGTTATGCTACGACATGCAAATATGTCATGATGTGAACATGCAAGTGCAACACACCCACTCGACTATGTGCACACAGACCTTTAGTTCCCCCTTTCTGGAGCCTAACCTCCTAGGATACCTCCGTAGTGGCAAACGGAAGCGGTGGGTTGGGCCACCTCTCTACAGGTAATAACACTACCAGTCAGACCTATCGTATGACTCAATGTTGGTGCACTAAGCAGAGCTCTTGCGTACTCTTTGCCGACAATACCACCAGACTTAACTTGTCTAAGTGCAAAACCACACTTGCCGAGTCGACGTATTGGCGTAGGTACATCGACCCTCCAATACCGAAGACCCACCACTTTATACTTATACACATGCAATCTTATGTATTACCTACCGAGCCAAAGCTCCCCGGACCATCCCGTCGATCACAATCAACAACCGAGATGAAGCTCCCCGGACTATCCCGTCAGTATCAATCAACAACCGAGCCAAAGCTCACCGGGCCAACCTGCCCATCATTTAAATACCCGAGCCTACTGCCCATGTGACCGAACCTAACACCCCGAATCGTCGAGGTGAGTGGAAGTGAATCCCTATTTATGCTAGTTACACTTGAAGCTTTTTAGCCTACAATTTAAGTTAGCCTAGGACTGCCCAAGGCATACCCCGCGAAGGGTTCTCGAGGGCACTCAGAACTAAGATGGGCTGAAGCTCAAAGCTCCCTTTCGTAAGGCACTTATTATTGTTGGTTAATACCTGATTCCCGATGCCTTTAGTATTACATTGGTTCTAATCCTAATATGTTTTGACCCTCTCTCTCTCCCTTCATAGGAAAGATAATCTTTCGTTGATCCCGAGCACCACCTAATCTTAGACAACTCTATAACCTACTCATCACAGCTTCTAATGGTATACTCTAATGCACTTCACTAAAATCAGTAAACCACAATCCCATCACCCTACGACCATTCCCCATGTTAACTCGATTTTCGCATCTTTACTAAATGCAGACCACCTTATTCTATATGACGTGCATGATAGGAGGTACTCTAAATCCTCAACCAAACACCCTAAGATAATTAATGGAGGCCTATTGATGTAGGCTATAATGCCTACGCGATAGGTTTTACGTCTTAACACGTGACTCTCGCTATATCCCGCTTCTACACTCGCACAGAAACTCAAACGCAGCTCACTCGTAGGGCAAGTTATCAGATTTATGCTAACGTACGGTAGCCACGCCTTTTAAGATCGAACAATAGTCTATAGGTCGTTGTTCTAGAGCCACTCTCTCGCCTGTCCTTCGAGAGTGGTAACCAAGAGTTTGTACTTGATGGCGTCGGAGAGGCATCTTAATGCAACTGCCCCTTCAAACGCTTGGAGGTGGGCGACTGGATCAGTCTCCCCTGAGTAGAATGGAAGGCGAGGTTCTCTGAAGTTATTTGGAGCCGACTCCCATCGGATTCGATCAATGAAGGGAGACGGGGTCTCGAATTCAGCAAGGTGAAAAGGGTGGACTGAAGCTGGGGAGTGTGTGGGCTCGGCGGACTGGCGATCAGCAAAATGGAGCTTGCGGGCAGGACTGCCCATGGCTGCTTCTCTGAAAAAATTCATGAATGAAGCAAACTGCTCCTCCTGAGGGCGCAGAGGGGCAGCGGACTGGACCGGATCTCGAGGAGTGACTGGCGATTACCGAAGCAGAGTTCGACAGACTGGAGTATGGCGGACTGGAGAGTCCACAGGTTCTGCTGCGGCCTGGGGAGCAAGCGGCTGGGTTAATGCAAGTATAGATTGGCTGATCGTGTCGAGACGCTGGTCAATCTGCCTGCGGGATTGCTCGGCCACAAAGCGAGCTTGCTCGATTGCATCCTAGAGAGAATCCTTCGAAGAACTGGAGCGGTCTGAGTAGCGAGCTCGGCGGTCTGTCTTGTTTGTTCACTGTATTCAAAATACTACGCGAATCTGAAGGCCGCGTGTTAAATATTGATGCACGAAAATGCAAAGGGTGTCGAGCACCACCAGCTAACAGTTCGAGCACAGGGGAATAGAAGGGAAAAGAGAGACTGCAAGTAGTAATCTACTAAGCAGACAAGAGCAAGAAGAACAGCAGGGCCGTGAGCCACGACAACAACAGACTTTACCCGTCGCGGCCTAAATGCCTCTCTTGCGACGGGCTTTCCTTTTACTGAAGAAGGGTTTGATTACAAGGAAAAGAGGAAGAGACAAGAGTTGAGCAAGCTGGAGTCCGCAAAGCACGAAATTCGAGTCCGCAGCCTTTAATAAGTAGGCTCCTAGCCACGTGTCAACGTGCCCGGGGTGCACCACCTCCCACCTATTTATAGGATGGGTGCCAGCCCCAACATGCAGGGCTAAAATAACCGACTGCCCGATGTACAGGAGAACCGGGCAGCGGTGACAGGAAGCAAAAAGAAAGAACATGACAGTCCGCGCAAAAGGGGCGGACTGGTCTCGCGGGCTGGAGCCTACATCTGCTGCTACTAGGCGCGATCCTGCTGGAGGACGGAAGCCTGGGCGGACGAGACACTGCGTCCGCCGACGTAGAGAAACCAGAGATCCAAAGTCATGGCGAACCGGGCGAATAGAGCATTGAGTCCGCCGATGGGGGATCATCCTTGGTAGCCGATCACTACTGCTTTGGAGAGCTGGGCGGACTGCCGAACCATGTCCGCGGATAATGAAGCAGGGACTTGGCATCTTGTGGGTGTTGCGGACTAAGGGGTTAACATCTGGAATGGTATGAATGGAGTCACATAAATAATATCTTTAGGCAAGAGTAAGATGAAGTAGCAGCAGTGGCTTTCTAAACAAATGTCAAATTAAAAAAAACTATCATAGAATAACATTCATTCTTCATTTAGATATTGCAGGTCTGGGGAGACATTTACCATACCATAAATATTAGCACTAAAACATCATGTTTGAAATGTCGTATTAGAAATCCAAATGCAAACTATTAGAAATGTCAGATTAAAAATCCAAATGCAAACTACACTGCAGCAGAATGCAATGCAAACAGTAGCAATATGCAATGCAGTGAAGTTGCACTGCAACAATAAAATTGAATGTTACTGTTTTATAGAGTATTTCATTAACATGCAACTTTGGATGTTTCCTCTTAGTCCCTACTATTATATCATTCTCAACACCTTAAACTTTGTAGCTTCACTTTTCTAATCTCTAATATGACTAAATGCAGGTTGAACTTAGTGTTTTTAGATGTTTATATGGTCAGATTATGACAGAAATTAGAAGAATCTTAGGAAGAACAAAGCTTAATGATACTTCAATGAGGACGTGGCAGAATGTACATAGAAGACTATCAACGTGTTGAGCGTCGCCATCGCTGCCACTAGCAATTGTGATGCACATTTAAATGTGCTAAAGAATGAATATGTATTCAGTTTAATTATAGTTTAAAACAATTTTATTCTGTATCAAGGGATTTGAGCTCTCTCACCCTCTTTTTTTTTAATTAATAAAATAATGTTGAACACCTAAATATGTTATGATTGTGTATTTATTGTATTCTTGTGTAAGAATGCATTGATATTGAATTATAAGGAATAATAAATAGAATTATATGATATTTTGAAAAAATTGAATAAAATTTATTGATAAAAATGTTATATTGTATTTTCTTTAGTGACCAGATATTTCGTAACTAAAGTTACACATGCAGTGATTGAGTTAGTTTGGTCACTAAAAATTTATTTTAGAGCCTGAATTCATTCGGTCACAAAAAAATCATTTAGTGATTATATTAGTTTGGTCTGGAAAACTTTATTTTATGACCGGGTTAATGTAGTCACAAAATACTTCATTTTGTGACCAAATCCATTTGGTCACAGAAAATCATTTTGTGACAGAATTAATATGGTCACTAAGAGTTTATTTAGTGACCGATTCAAGCTAGTCACTAAAAGTTTATTTAGTGACTAAATCAAGTTGGTCACCAAAGAATGCTTTTGGTGACCATAGTTCTTTGGGTCACTAAATATGAGCACTTAGTGACAAAACACTTTTTGGTCACTAAATACGTTTAGTGGCGGGGCAATTGTGACCACTTTGTGACGGGCTATATTTTAACACTAAATATTTTTAGTGATCAAAATTCAACTTTTAGTGATGAAACGATTTGACACTAAAAGTCAATTTTTTAGTAGTGATGGTATGGAGGATAAGTGTGGTGGAAGAGGAGATGAGGGTGGTGTTGGAGAAGGGGAGGGTTGATGGTACTCCTGAATAGGGGATGACGGGATGTTGGTAAGATCTAGGGGTGGGGAGGTGGTAGAAGATGTAACAGGAATAGATGGTTGAGGTTGTTGTTGTTGGGGTTGTTGAAGAGACGGAAGTTGGGAGGAGGGTGGTTGGGTTTGGAGTTGGATAGCTGGAAGAGATGATGAGGGTGGAATGATCTCTTCAGTAGGGTGGGGAGTGGATGTAACAGCCCTTGTGCTTACAGAAGCATTGGTGGCAGAGGATGAGGCCTTAGAAGGCTTTGAGATTGTCCTCTCCCACCTGCCAAACAAAGCACATGTAAGCCTTTTGCTGGCATTGATGAATATGGTCTGGGAGACCAGTGATTCAGCAGCTTTTTCCTTCAAAATGATCCATAGGATCCTTCCAAAATAAACTTCCTTTTTGTTACATTTTTCTTTATTATATCAAAGATGATCTCAACCCAAGCCACTTGCTTCTTATTAACCACTACACACATAACCAGAAACTGATACCTGGTTATATAATCATGTGTCGTGTGCTTGCCTAGCAAGACTTTCCCAACAATATCTGCCAGAAACTTATATTCTGCAGATAAATGCTTCTTCAAAAACTTATTAGGGTTATCTCCAGCATAACCCATCAAACTCAACATTTGATCATATTCCTCATTCTCAATTTCCAGTTCATCTTCTCCATTGTTTAATCCAAATATTTCAGTCAAAACGGCAGTAGATAGAGAAACAGTATTACCCGCAATAGATCCGGTCATGGTGTTTTCCTCTATTGTTAATGATGTGTAGACCCATTCTCTAATCTCTGTTCCAGACAGTTTTACCCTTTTTGTCATCAGATTCTTCAGTTTCTGATATTCCAAGAGTTCTAGAATACTCAGAAATATCGGGTCCGAATGCTGAAAAGAATCAAAGTCAACATCGAATCCGGTGTCGAACTTCATCGTAGCCAATGTTCCCGCTGGAATCGCCATAAAATCACCTGCAAGAGAGAAAAATGGTGATCAAGTGCAAGGGAAGAGAAAGCGCGGGACAGATGTCAAAGAAAACCTAAATATAGGGTTTTCAGAAATATGAATCGACAAACTCCGTTCCATGAAAATTAAAAAATTCTTCGATCTGGGTTCGATGAAATAATTTTAGAGTTAAACAATTCGTCGAGCTCAGTCTGAAGATTTGAAGAAATATCTTCAAGCTTCGTTCGACGAAAGTTTTCTAAAGTGGGTTCGTCGATCTCCGTTCGACAAAAACAACTTCACTCACGGAGAGTTCGTCGACCTCCGTTCGACGAATATCTCACGAACTTTCCCTAGTTCGTCGAGCTCCGTTCGACGAAATCTGGAAAATTCATCCAGTGCAGGCAGAAACTAAACTAAGTCTTCTCCATTGATCATTCCAAGCTGATTTATAAATAATAAGTGATTTCTCTCATCCAGAGGTTTGGTGAATATATCAGCTCTTTGTAAATTAGTGTAGATATAGACAAGTTTAATTTTGTTTTTGTCTACACACTCTCTTATGAAATGATGGCTAATGTCTATATGCTTTGTCCTACTGTGATGGACTGGATTCTGTGTTATGGCTATAACACTTGTGTTATCACAAAGTAGAGTTAAATTATTTAAGTTGAGACCATAGTCTAGTAATTGATTTTGAATCCACAGCATCTAGGAACAGCAGCTGCCAGCTGTAATATATTCTGCCTCAGTAGTTGAGATAGACACAAATGACTGTTTCTTACAAAACCAGTACACTAATCTCATACCCAGGAACTGGCAAGTTCCTGAAGTACTTTTCTAGTCCACCCTGCATCCAGCAAAATCAGCATCTGAGTATCCAGTTAACTCAAATTCTGATTCAGTGGGATACCATAGACCTAGACTTGGACAACTCTCTATATATCTCAAAATTCTTTTTAGGAAAATTAGATGAGATTCTTTAGGGTTCACTTGGAACCTAGCACAAAGACATGTGGCAAACATGATATCAGGTCAGCTTGCTGTAAGATATAGTAGGGACCCAACAATGCCCCTATATAATTTCTGGTCAACAGGTTTCCCATGTGGATTAGAGTCTATTACAGCATTTGTAGCCATAGGTGTTTTCTTTGCTGAGGCATCAGCTATCCCAAACTTTTTAGAAAGCTCTTTTGCATATTTAGCTTGTGAGATGAAGATGCCATCAGGGAGCTGCTTCACTTAGAGACCAAGGAAGTAGGAGAGCTCACCCATGCTACTCATTTCAAATTTAGAATGCATGAGGTCAGAGAACCTCTTGCATAATTTGGAATTAGTAGACCCAAATATGATGTCATCCACATATATTTGAACTAACAATATTTGGTCCTTATGATGTCTAGTGAAAAGTGTCTTATCTACTATGCCTATAATGAACTTATGCTCTATCAAGGAGCTAGCTAGAGTCTCATACCAAGCTCTTGGATCTTGCTTTAGACCATAAAGAGCTTTATGCAATTTAAAAACATAAGAGGGGTGATTTGGAGAGACAAAACCTGGAGGTGGTTTAACATAAACCTCTTCTTTTAATACTCCACTCAAAAAAGCACTCTTCACATCCATCTGGTAGACCTTGAATTTCTTGTAGGCTGCATAGTCTAGGAATATTCTAATTACCTCTAACCTTGCCACAGGTGCAAAGGTTTGATCATAATCTATTCCTTCCTCTTGCCTATATCCTTGAGCAACAAGCCTATCCTTGTTTCTCACAATCACTCCTTGGGCATCCAGTTTGTTTCTGTAAACCCATTTGGTTCTAATTACTAGGTAGTCTTGGGGTCTTAGAACCAAATCCCAAACTCAACATCTCTCAAATTGGTTCAATTCCTCATGCATTGCAATGATCCAGTGTGGATCTTGCTCTGCATCATGGTTGGATAGAGGTTCAACCTGAGAGAGAATACAAGCATGCAACAAAACTTGTTTGAGTTGATGCCTTGTCTGTACACCTGCTGGTATGTCTCCAATCACTTGAGATCTGGGGTGATCCCTTAGTATGACAAGATCAGTGGGTGGAGTTAGTTTTGCAACATCATTAGGAACTAATTCCTCTTGTGGAATTTTGTTTGCTGTTGGGGGAAGATCAATTCCTTCAGTGCCTTCATATTCACTTTCTTCAATGACTTGTGAGAATGATGTGTTAGAACCTCTTGGGTGAGGTTTAGTCCATCCAAACTCTCACACAAGTGAGGTACCTGCAAAGTGCTATTGGTAGAAATCTCTTTTTCCTTGCAAGACATGTTAGCTTCATCAAATGTAACATGAATAGATTCTTCAATTTTTAGTGATGATTTACTAAAATCCTTATAGGCTTTGTTTACTTGTGAATATCCTAGAAAGATTTCCTCTTCAGCCTTAGCCTCAAACTTTCTAATGTATCTTTTGTTGTTGTTGAGAATATAACATATACATCCAAATATTTTAAAATAGTTGATTTTAGGTTTATTCTCTTTAAGTAATTCATAGGGAGTCCTATTCTTTAGTTTATGTATCAGGCTTCTGTTCAGGACATAATTTACAGTGTTTACAGCCTCTGCCCAAAAGGTTAGTGACATGTAAGCATCTACAAGTAATGTACCTGCAGCTTCAAATAGTGTCCTATTTTTCCTTTCAACTACCCCATTTTATTGGGGAGTTCTAGGAGCTGAGAAGCAGTGTCTGATACCTTCCTTGTCACAGAACTCATGCATAAGAAGAGACTCAAACTCTGTGCCATGATCACTTCTGATCAATGCAACATGACTAGAGAACTCAATATGCATGGTCCGGAGGAAATTTGTAAGAACCTTAAAGGTATCTGACTTAGATCTCAGAAAAGACACTCAAGTGAACCTTGAGAAGTCATCTACAATCACTAAGGTGTAGGATTTCCCTCCTAGGCTTTACACAGCAATGGGTCTAAAGAGATCCATGTGTAGAAAATACAAAATCCTAGGTGAATCAATTTTGTTAACAGATTTAAAACTAGATTTAGTTTGCTTGCCTTGTTGACATGCCTTGCAGAGACCTTCCTTCTTATAGGGGCCAGAAGGTAAGCCTCTAACAAGATTATCTTTTGATAGCCTAGCAATATTTTTCAAGATTACATGACCTAGCCTTTTGTGTCATAATTCATTCTGATTACTAGTTATATTAATTAAGCAGATATCAAAATTGACAGAAAGAAAATCAAGTAAGTATATGTTACCTTGTCTATTCCCAATTAAAACAATTTGTTTTTCTTTGTTAGCTATAGTGCAAGAAAATGAGTTAAAGTGTACTTGATAACCTTCGTCACATAACTGACTTATGGAGATGAGGTTATGCTTGAGTCCTCTGACATATGTCATTTTTCTTGAAAGTGACTGCTCCAATCTTCACTTCTCAAAAACCTTCAGACTGACCACATTTGGAATCACCAAATATTACCTTTGCGCCTAGCTTGGACTTATAGTTGGCTAAGATGTCCTCGCTTCCAGTCATATGTTTGGAGAATCCACTGTACAGGCACCATGTTTGATTATTTACTGGATAGCTCTTCACCTGCAATGAAAAAAAATTAATTATTCTTGACCAAGGTTACCTTGGGTCCTTTGTATTGTTGATATAAAAAACTAGATATAACAGAGAATTCTGTTTGAGATTTATATCCTAGAGGGTGATATCTCCTAGGTGGTATTACCCAATCAGCTACAAGATTAAATGGTTTTCTAGAATTATCAGAGTTGCTGTTATAATTAACATTCTGGTTAAGTCTTTCTGGGTTCGACGAATTTCTGTGAGTTCGTCGACCAGAGTTCGACGAATTGGGTTGAGATCTTCGATCTCTGCCCAGAGAATGAACATTTTCATTTTCTATTCCCCATGTTCATCGATCTCTGCTCGACGAACCATACAGAGTTTGTCGATCGTAGTTAGACGAATAATTATAGCTATAGTTTGCGTTCTGCGTTTGTCGAGTGGGGTTCGACGAACTAGTAGCATTTCGTCGATATGAGTTCGACGAATTCTGCTGAACCTTGTTTTTACTTGTGGTTTTCTGATTTTTGTTGTTTTGACCTTTTGATTTTGGAATTTGTTCTGTGCTTTGATTATAGTTTATTATTTTTTTCCACTTAGCTGAAACAAATTTAATGGGGGTAGTCAGAATGTTCTTCTTGAGAATAGGGGGCAAACTTGATGAAGCACCCAAGCCTAGCTTGCCATATAATTAGGCATTGATAGTGCTTGTGATGTCCATCATCTTGAGGCTTCTCCCATTGAGAGATTCCTCAAGTTGTTTAGCCTCATATAGCTCAGTCTTTACCAATATAATTTGTTCATTGGCTATGGTTAATTCATCCTTTAACTAATTGTTTTCAGAATTAACACTCTCTAGGTTTTCTAATTTTTCCCTAAGAGTGTTGATTTCTTTTTTTGAATTGATTAAATCTATGCACATGGTTTTGAATTCACATTTAAATGCATCAGAACTGTAATCAAAGGAAGATAATACCTTGTCAACTTCAAAATCTGAAACTGCTTCATTGTCTGATTCTTCTTGTTAACCCCTCAGTCTGCAACATCCTACAAGATGCCAAGACCCCCTTTCAATATTCGCGGACTCAGTTAGGCAGTCCGCCCAGTTCGGCAAAGCAGCAGTAATCGGGCACCAAGGATGGTCCCCTAGTGGCGGATTCAAGTCTCTTTTCGCTCAGTCCGCCATGTCTTTGGATCTCTGGATTCTCTACGATGGCAGACGTAGTGTCTCGTCCGCCCAGGCCGCCGTCCTCCAGCAGGATCGCGCCAAGCAGCAGCAGATTGAAGCTCCAGCCCGCGAGCCCAGTCCGCCACTTCTACGCGGACTGGCGTGTTCTTTCTTTTTGCTTCCCGTCACCGCTGCCCGGTTCTCCTGTACCCCGGGCAGTCGGTTATTTTAGCCCTACCCGTTTGGGCAGGCCCCCATCCTATAAATAGGGGGGAGGTGGTGCACCCAAGGCATGCTGACTCGTGCTCAGGAGCCTACTTGTTAAAGGCTGCGGACTCGAATCTTGTGCCTTGCGGACTCCTCCTTGCTCTGCTCTTGTCTTCCTTTTTACTTCACTTGTAACTGAACCTTTCTTCAATAAAGGAAAAGCTTGTCGAAAGAGAGGCATTCAGGCTGCGACGGGCGAAGTTTGTTGTTGCTGTGGCTCATCGCCCTGTTGTTCTTCCTGCTCTCGTCCGCTTAGTAGATTGCTACTCGCAGTCTCTCCTTTCCCTTCTTTTCCCTTGTGATCGAACCGTTACCTGGTGGTGCGCTATCCCCTTTGTGTTTTCGTACATCAACAGTTAACACGCGACCTTCAGATTCAAGTGTCATTTCGAATTCAGCAGACAGAAATGTCAGACCGCAGTGCCCGCTCTTCAGACCGCTCCAGTTCTTCAGAGGACTCCCTCTGGGATGCAATTGAGCAAGCTCGCTTTGAGGCCGAGTAGTCCCACAGGCAGACTGACCAGCGTCTCGAGACGATCAGCCAAGCCCTGCTTGCATTAACCCAGCGGCTTGCTCCTCAGGCTGCAGCAAAACCAGTGGACTTGCCAGTCTGCCAGACTCCAGCTCACCGAACTCCGCTTCGGCAGTCGCCAGACAATCCTCAAGATCCAGCCCAGTTTGCCGCCCCTCTGTGCCCTCAGGAGGAGAAGTTTGCTTTCAGGAATTTCTTCAGTCCGCCCCTTCTACCCTGATAAGTTCGAGACTCCATCTCCCTTCATTGATCGAATCCGATGGGAGTCAGCTCCGAACAACTTCAGGGAGCCTCGCCTTCCCTTCTATTCAGGGGAGACTGATCCAGTCTCCCACCTCCAAGCGTTTGAAGGGGCAGTTGCTTTGAGATGCCTCTCTGACGCCATCAAATGTAAACTCCTGGTAACCACTCTTGAAGGACAGGCGAGAGAGTGGTTCTGTGAGCTGCCTCCGGGCACAATCTCTTCTTTTGCTGAGCTTCACATTGAGTTGTTGCTGAGGTTTGCAACCTCAAGAAAGAGGAAGGATGGACCAGCCGCTCTCTTTGAAATCAAACAAAGGGACAACGAATCAGTGGCACGATTCGTTGATCGCTTTCAAAAGGAGATCCAAGTAGTAAGGAATGTGAACCTCGATTACTACAAGGTTGCCTTGATCCATGGTCTCCGGGAAGGCCCCCTGAAGTTTAAAGCAACAACCAAGGCACCTGAGACTTACCAAGAGCTGATTGCCTTGGTGAACCGCTTCATAGAGGGCGAGAATGCCAATCCGACTTATGTTTCATCCCTGACAGCTAAGGCTGAAGGAAGGGATGCCTCTGCTTCTTCCTCTCACTACATCCCCCTCGCCCAGATTTCCAGCCTCATTCTCAGAGAGGCAGGAATTTCCTCCATAAGAAAACTTTCCTTGTCCATCAACAGTTTCAGGAGCAGAGACTGTCGTTGGACGCCGCTCCCGCCATTCTGTTGCAAGCACTTCCTATCCTCTAGCAAGCAGCCTTGCCAGCTCCACGCCGATGTGATATAAATCCCATGGAGGTGTTGAATTCTGTGAAGTGAAAGTGGATGAATGGAAGGCTTGGGAAACCCATCCGCGCGGACTACGCGGACTGGGTTGGCGGACTGCTAGGTCGGCAGGGATGTTGCAGGCGGTTTGCTCTGTGGCGGCCTGGGCGGTCTGTTCGCGCGGACTGCGCGGACAGCAGTGGCGGTCTGACAGGCCAGTGTATGCTCAGCAGGCGGTTTACTCCCAGGAAGTAACCGGGCGGATAGGAATGTTATCCGCGGAGTCCGGCTTGAAGCGGACTGAAGTACTGGAGCTCGGCAGACCGGTTTGGCAGTTGCCTTGGTCTTGCTCTAGTGAAGCGGCAAGTGGAAGCCGCGGAGACCGCCGGTCAGCGCGGACAGGAACTGGAGGTCGCCCGGTATGGCGGGCTAGATCCAGTGTCCGCCAGTAAGTGCGGACTGGCCCTTGCGGCCAGTGGGCTGGACTTGGTAGGAATTGAACCAAGTCCAGGTGGCTCAGTCCGGGGAGATCGCGCAGTGGAGCGCGGGCTGGTTTCTCAGTCCGCCAAGCGTAGTAGAAGTGCTTTGCCTTGTTTGCTAGCTTGGGGATATGCGGACTGGAGGATTGCCCGTGCAGGAGCGTGCGGACTGGAGCTGGAGTCCGCTGAGTCCGGAGATGCCTTGTGATGAGGCAATGGACTCAGGAGTTGCGGACTGGAGTCTGCTGTTAGCGGACTGGATTGGCGTGTCCGCTAAGTCCGGAGGTGCCTTGGCAATGAGGTAATGGGCTTGGGATATGCGGACGATAGCCGGGTATCCGCTGAGTCCGGCAGGTGCCTTGATGGCGCGGTTGCGGGCTCGGGTTTTGCGGGCTGATGCCTGTCCGCAGAATGGCGGATACGGCTTTTGTGGAGTCCGGCTGTGGTGGTCCTGGCTTGGTCTCTGGCGGCAAGGCGGACTGGATATTGGAGTCCGGCCTTGGAGAAGCTGGGGCGGACTGGCTATCTGCACAGGGCGGCGAACTGGCATGTGTGTCCGCGGGCTGGCGGACACATAAGTTCTTGCTGCGGGTTGTGGCGGTGATCCTATCGGGAAGGGCGGTGACCATACTCATCGTCGTGCCTATAAATAGGACCCATGTCACATCAGAACCAACAGGAACCTAGACCGAAGTAAGTGAACAGTATTTGAGCTCGCGTAAGTTGCTGCGGCCTGGACTTTGTGTCCGCGCGGATAGAGTTGACCCGGTTGTGCTGTGCAGGTTGTGCGGATAGCGCTGGAAAGCCAGGACTTGGCTCTGATTGCGGTCAGGGACAGTGCGGACTCTGCGGTTAAGCAACAGGCGGTAAACAGCAGGTCGCGGATAGCGGCCAGGCGGTCTTCTCTTTGGCGACTTGGTTCGGGGTTCAGGAAGTCGCCGGTTTCTGGCGGACTGTTCCATTCGGTGGCGCAGCTTGTGCGGTCTGGCGGCGTGCAGACCGGCGGTGAAGAGCTAAGCATTGGAGTAAGGGTGAGTCCGCGCGGCTTGGGTTGCGGTCTGGCGACCTGGCGGACTGAGCGGACTCCACAGCAGTAGGTCGGCGGCTTGATTGTTTGAGTCCGCGCGACTTGTTTTTTGTTCTTGTCTTTGTAACTGTCTCTGCTCTCCCGGTGTTGGGTTTTGGTGAAGCATGTCTCGCCATGTATGTCTCGCCTTGTAAAGAAGTTTGCTCTTGATCAATAAAGAAGCTTGTGCTGCATGTGTTGCTGGTTGTTACTGCTTTGTTGAGATAACCACTGTTAACTCCACGATCCGGGAAAACTTTCAACATATAAGTGGGCGTATTCTCCTTCGGTTTGTTGAGTTTTCAGCAGGGTATCCAAGGGGGCGTCTGCGGTTTGTTGAATTTTAACATGGTATCAGAGCGAGGTTGTTGGAGTGGTCAAGCAGTGCTCAATGGAAGTAGTTGCTCGTCTGTCGAGGAAACCAGTGGTAGGACCATGGCAGTGGAGGATGCAAGCTGTCTTGGTATTGATCTTCTTACAGAGGCGAACTGTGAACGGTGGAAGTCCTGTATGAAGAGCTTTCTTCTTGGCGAGGACCTTTGGGAGGTTGTATGCGGAGCAGGAAGACAAGAGGATACTGCTGGCAATGCTGAGGCGATGAGAGCTTGGAAGGAGGCAAATGCGAAAGCGGAGTCTATTCTCAAGCAGGTGATCTCATCGGAGCTCTTGGACCACATCAGTGGATGTCGGTCAGCTGCGGAGGTTTGGACTTCCCTTGATGGGTTGTTCAGGAAGAAGGTGAAGGAGGTTGCTGCTGATGATGGTCCCTCTACTTCATATCAGGAAGAAAGGAGTGTTTCTCCTAGGCGTGATAGGAAGAGGAAGGAAGGACCACGGTGCTATAAATGCAAGCAGCAAGGTCATCTTCGGAAGGAGTGCAAGGTTACCTTGCTCTCGGCGAACGTTGCTCAGGTAGGGAGGAAGGAGAAGAACGTAGTTGGGACTTCAACTAGTTCTGGATCTGATCGGCTGGATGCCAATGATAGTGCAGCTATCTGGCATGAAAGACTGGGGCATGTAGGGATGGACAAGCTGAAAGCAATGGCGGAAAGAAGACTCGTAAGAGGCTTGCCTAGATTGTCATCCTATGGCGATGGTCGGGGGTGTGCGGGATGTCAGGAAAGTGGAGCCTATCGCTTCATGGTCGACAAAGCACAAGCCAGGAGTAATGCACCATTGGCGGTTGTCCATTGTGCTCTGGTGGGACCGACCATCACGGCCAGTCTTGGAGGCAGCAGGTTCATGCTGATTTTGGTTGATGACTATTCTGGGTATACTTGGGTATACTTTATGAAGACGAAGTCCAGCATGGTACGCTTGTTTGTGGAGTTCAAGAAGCTTGTCGAAGACCAGCTTGGCCGGAGGATCAAGGTGTTGAGGACAGGTTTCGGTGGTGAGTTTGACTCAACCGAGTTCTCACGCTTTTGCAGGAAGCAAGGGATCCGGATGGAGCTTTCTTGTGGACATACTTCACAACAGGGTAGTGTTGCAGCTCGGATGATCCGTTGGTTAACGGAGACCTGCAAGTGTTGGCTTCGGAGTAAAGGCGTTCCGAAGGCTCTTTGGGCGGAAGGAATGGCCTGTGCTGCTCATGTCATCAACCGGATGCCTCTTAGTCCGATCATAATGAAGACTCCTTATGAGCTAATGTTCGGAGTGAAGCCCTCAGTGAAGCACCTTCGGGTGTTTGGATCTACCTGCTATTTACATTCTCCGGGTGCTCTCAAAACAAAGCTAGTCTTTGTAGGGTATGATGAGCAGAAAAGAAGATGGAGGTGTATGGATCCTGCGACGAAGAAACTCATAGTGTCGAGGGACATTGTCTTTGATGAGTTGACGCCGTATTGGGGTAGCTCTTATGTGGAGCTAGAAATAAGCAGGTCAGATGATGGGCTGAAGGAGGCTGCTGCTAAGGAAGTGGAGTTGTCTGAGTCACCAGGTGCTCCAGGTTGTTCTAGCTCCGGGGCAAAGGCGTCAGAGTCGGGAAGAAGGGGGAGCGATGCTCCAGGACCTTCTGGCTCAAAGGCGGAGGCTTCCTGTTCAGGAAGCAAGGGGAGCGATGTTCCAGGCAGTTCATGTTCAAGAGGGAAGTCTTCTGGTTCAGGTAGCAGGGGGAGCGTTGCTCCAGGTGCTCTTGGTTCCAGTAAGGAGGCGTCTTGTTCAGGGAACAAAGGGAGCATTGTTCCGGGTTTGCCCGGGAACGGAGCTGGTTCAAAAGCAGCGGAGGTGGTTAGCCATGATCAGGTTCTTCGGAGATCGAAGAGGATCAGTAAGCCACCAGCTCGATATAGTGAAGGGAACACGGCGGACTTGGTCCCGTGTTTCCTTGTTAGCCCTCAGGTCGAGCAAGGGACTTCTGGCTGTGATGACCCCACTAGAATCAAGGAGGTGGTTGACACCAAGTCTGATGAGGTGACTTCTCTCAGAGGCAACGAGGCTTGGGCTTCTGGATCCAAGAATGTTGGTGATTCTCCTATGATGCATGAGTGGAGGTTGAAGCTAAAGAAGGCAGAGGGAAGCATGGCTCCTTTTGGGAGATGCTGGAGGGCTCCCTCATGGTCCATGATATGCGGGGCGAGGACTATGTCTTGGACATTTCTTCGTAGATGCTATCGGAAGGACCAGGTGCAAGGTTACGGGAGCTGCTGGAGTTATTCACCACTTCTCACTTCAAGGGGGAGTGTTGAATTCTGTGAAGTGAAAGTGGATGAATGGAAGGCTTGGGAAACCCATCCGCGCGGACTACGCGGACTGGGTTGGCGGACTGCTAGGTCGGCAGGGATGTTGCAGGCGGTTTGCTCTGTGGCGGCCTGGGCGGTCTGTTCGCGCGGACTGCGCGGACAGCAGTGGCGGTCTGACAGGCCAGTGTATGCTCAGCAGGCGGTTTACTCCCAGGAAGTAACCGGGCGGATAGGAATGTTATCCGCGGAGTCCGGCTTGAAGCGGACTGAAGTACTGGAGCTCGGCAGACCGGTTTGGCAGTTGCCTTGGTCTTGCTCTAGTGAAGCGGCAAGTGGAAGCCGCGGAGACCGCCGGTCAGCGCGGACAGGAACTGGAGGTCGCCCGGTATGGCGGGCTAGATCCAGTGTCCGCCAGTAAGTGCGGACTGGCCCTTGCGGCCAGTGGGCTGGACTTGGTAGGAATTGAACCAAGTCCAGGTGGCTCAGTCCGGGGAGATCGCGCAGTGGAGCGCGGGCTGGTTTCTCAGTCCGCCAAGCGTAGTAGAAGTGCTTTGCCTTGTTTGCTAGCTTGGGGATATGCGGACTGGAGGATTGCCCGTGCAGGAGCGTGCGGACTGGAGCTGGAGTCCGCTGAGTCCGGAGATGCCTTGTGATGAGGCAATGGACTCAGGAGTTGCGGACTGGAGTCTGCTGTTAGCGGACTGGATTGGCGTGTCCGCTAAGTCCGGAGGTGCCTTGGCAATGAGGTAATGGGCTTGGGATATGCGGACGATAGCCGGGTATCCGCTGAGTCCGGCAGGTGCCTTGATGGCGCGGTTGCGGGCTCGGGTTTTGCGGGCTGATGCCTGTCCGCAGAATGGCG
Organism: Platanthera guangdongensis; assembly: GCA_039583875.1. NCBI lineage: Eukaryota > Viridiplantae > Streptophyta > Magnoliopsida > Asparagales > Orchidaceae > Platanthera > Platanthera guangdongensis. Next base: position 90,356,048 of record CM077156.1, read on the forward strand.
GATACGGCTTTTGTGGAGTCCGGCTGTGGTGGTCCTGGCTTGGTCTCTGGCGGCAAGGCGGACTGGATATTGGAGTCCGGCCTTGGAGAAGCTGGGGCGGACTGGCTATCTGCACAGGGCGGCGAACTGGCATGTGTGTCCGCGGGCTGGCGGACACATAAGTTCTTGCTGCGGGTTGTGGCGGTGATCCTATCGGGAAGGGCGGTGACCATACTCATCGTCGTGCCTATAAATAGGACCCATGTCACATCAGAACCAACAGGAACCTAGACCGAAGTAAGTGAACAGTATTTGAGCTCGCGTAAGTTGCTGCGGCCTGGACTTTGTGTCCGCGCGGATAGAGTTGACCCGGTTGTGCTGTGCAGGTTGTGCGGATAGCGCTGGAAAGCCAGGACTTGGCTCTGATTGCGGTCAGGGACAGTGCGGACTCTGCGGTTAAGCAACAGGCGGTAAACAGCAGGTCGCGGATAGCGGCCAGGCGGTCTTCTCTTTGGCGACTTGGTTCGGGGTTCAGGAAGTCGCCGGTTTCTGGCGGACTGTTCCATTCGGTGGCGCAGCTTGTGCGGTCTGGCGGCGTGCAGACCGGCGGTGAAGAGCTAAGCATTGGAGTAAGGGTGAGTCCGCGCGGCTTGGGATGCGGTCTGGCGACCTGGCGGACTGAGCGGACTCCACAGCAGTAGGTCGGCGGCTTGATTGTTTGAGTCCGCGCGACTTGTTTTTTGTTCTTGTCTTTGTAACTGTCTCTGCTCTCCCGGTGTTGGGTTTTGGTGAAGCATGTCTCGCCATGTATGTCTCGCCTTGTAAAGAAGTTTGCTCTTGATCAATAAAGAAGCTTGTGCTGCATGTGTTGCTGGTTGTTACTGCTTTGTTGAGATAACCACTGTTAACTCCACGATCCGGGAAAACTTTCAACATATAAGTGGGCGTATTCTCCTTCGGTTTGTTGAGTTTTCAGCAGGGTATCCAAGGGGGCGTCTGCGGTTTGTTGAATTTTAACAGGAGGATATTGCAGATCTGGACCTTGATGAAGTCATCCAGATTTTGCAAAAGAGATAGGAAGAAAAGAAGCAAGAGCCTCAGAGAGTGTGGAGGCTAAGGAACAATGCGAAGTACTGCCAGTTCCACAAAGAGAAGGGCCACTTGACCGAGGATTGCAAGGCCCTTCGCATGCTGATAGATAAGCTGCTTGCCGAGTGCAAGATTGACCTGACGAAGAAGGACTCTTCTTCTTCAAAGCCATCCACCTCCAAAGGCAAAGAGGTAGCTGAAGCATATCAGGAATGTGTGGATGTAGAGGACGAAGGCCGTCTAGGGCCAATCAATGTCCCGGTTGAGTGCTTTGATGCAAATGACGAAGGGGTTCTGGGACGCCTCTTCTTTATCCATGGTGGAGCAGGAACTGAGTCTACTCGTAAATCTTCAATTTCAAGGGTCACTCGAGCAGAGGTGGCCTCTTCCTCTTCCGTTGCTCCTCCAAATGAGGTTGTCACATTTGGTCCAGCTGATCTACCCCAAACAGCAAATCTGTTCGATGATGCAGTTGTAATTCAGGCTGTTATTGGGGATTTTACAGTTGATAGAATTCTTGTTGACATCGGAAGCTCAGTCAACCTTCTGTTCAAATCAACTTTTGAAGCCCTGAGGACTGGAAAGCCTCTGCTTTCCACCGAAGGTCCACTCTATGGCTTCTCAGGAGAAAGAAAAGAAGTTGAAGGTAGCGTTATCCTGCCCGTGAAGCTTGGAGAGGCAACTAAGCAAGTGCAGTTCATAGTGGTTGACGCTCCCAGTAGCTACCACGCTATCTTCGGCAAGCCTCTATTGAACAAGTATCAAGCGGTGGTTTCAACTTACCACCTTGCAATCAAGTTCTTCGTAGATGGATGGATGTACCGGGTCAGGAGTGACCCAAGGAGAGCAAGGGAGTGCTACGTTCGCACTGTCAACATGGTTGATGCTAGTCCTTCCCTTGCGCCAGCAGCAGCTGCGGAAGCCTCTCCAAATTCAGAAGCTGTTGCTGATGGAGGTGCTCACCTGGAACCTGCCCAGGTGACGCAAGGAGTCCACATTGCTGGGGGGTAGGAGAGAAAGCTCTCTATCAACTCGGAGCTGCCAGAGGATCAAAAGGCCGAGCTGATATCCTGCATGTAAAGAAACTTTGATGTATTTGCCTAGTCAGCAGAAGACATGCCAGGACTGGATCCAGATGTTGCATGCCACCACCTGAATGTTGATCCCAGCTGCAAGCCTGTGCAACAAAAGAAGAGGGATATAGCAACAAAGCTTGCTGATCCAATAAGAGACGAGGTCGCAAAGCTCCTCAAGGAGAATTTTATTATAGAAATTCAATACCCCACCTGGATATCTAAAGCTGTAATGGTTAAAAAGCCAGGAGGAAAATGACGCATGTGTGTAGATTTTACTAAACTCAATAAAGCATGCCCCAAAGATTGTTACCCCTTGCCTCAGATAGATTCTTTAGTTGATTCCGCGGCAGGGTACTCTTGCATGAGTTTTTTAGATGCATTTTCTGGTTATCACCAGATAAGAATGCATATGCCTGACGTTCCTCATATGTCGTTTATTACCAATAATGGTTGCTATTGCTATCTTGTGATTCCCTTTGGGCTTAAAAATGCCGGTGCAACCTACCAACGGATGATGGACCGTGTGTGTAACCATCAGAAGGGAAGAAACTTAGAAGTGTATGTAGATGACCTCTTGATCAAAAGTAAGTTGTTTTCACTGCACTTGCAAGATCTAGTAGAGACGTTCGCTACTCTACATAGATACAAAATGAATCTCAATCTGTTGAAATGCACCTTTGGGGCGAGTAAGGGGAAGTTCCTTGGTCATCTCCTTACTCCAAAAGGACTTGCCCCCAATCCAGATAAAGTGAAGGCTATTCTTGATATGCCTACCCCTCGTTCACCTAAGGAAGTTCAGCAGTTAGGGGGGGAGGCTAGCAGGTCTTGCTAGATTTCTCTCTCGGGTTGGAGATAGGAGTGCTCATTTCTTTAAAACTCTCCGAGGAGCATCCAAGTTCGAGTCGACAGAAGAATGCTCTCAAGCCTTTGAGCTGTTGAAGAAGCAACTGACCTCAACACCTCTGCTTCAGAGGCCCCGACCGGGGGAGATTCTTTTCTTATACTTAGGGGTTGGCCCTGAGGCTGTCAACTCCGTTCTTCTTCGGGAAGAAAGGAGGAAACAGTTCCCAATCTACTATGTCAGCCAGATTCTGAAGAGTGCCGAGACACGGTACCCGATTCTGGAGAAGTTAGCCTTGGCACTAGTCATGTCAGCTCGCAGACTCCGTTCATATTTCTAAGTGCACTCGATTCAAGTCGTTACTGATCAACCTTTGAGAAGTGTGTTGGAGAAACCAGAGCATTCTGGTAGATTAGCCAAATGGGCAATAAAGTTGAGTGAATTTCAAATCTCTTATGTGCCCAAGACAGCCATTAAAGCTCAAGTCCTAGCAGACTTCCTAATTGATATGCCAGAGTCCAGTTCTGATCGAGCAGAAAGGTCACCTTTGGCTTGGACCATCTATGTTGATAGTGCCTCAGGCAGAAGTTCTTCTGGAGCAGGGGTGGTTCTCATTAACCCAAACATCGTCAAACTGGAGCAGTACATCAAGTTTTACTTTCCAGTAACCAATAACCAGGCCGAGTATTAAGCTTTGCTAGCAGTCTTGAGACTTGCAAGGGAACTCGGAATCGATCATGTTCATATCAAAACTGATTCTCTTGTAATGGCGTCGCAAGTACTTGGCAACTTTGAAACGAGAGAGGCTATCTTGAAGAAGTATTTGGCTCTTGTGAAGATAGAGATCGGCAAGTTCAAGAACTTTATCATTGAGCACATCTCTAAAACCGAAAATGAGGAGGCAGATGTTCTTGCTAAGTATGGAGTGCCATCAGGAGGAACAACTTCCGAGCTCTTCCTCCCAGCAGTGGAGGAAGGAGAATTGATGCAAGTGGATCAACGTCCCTCCTGGATGGACCCATTCATTCTCTATCTGTCAACAGGAGATTTTCACCATTCAATCAAAGATAAGAAGAAGTTCAGAATAAAAGCAGCTCATTATTTCTTAATGGCAGGAATCCTTTATAGAAGAACAATCCTCTCTACCATGACCCGGTGTGTTTCAGAAGAAGAAGCTCCCCTCATTTTGCAAGAAGTTCATTCAGGAGAGTGTGGAAGTCACTCGGGAGCAAGAACCTTGGAAAGACGGATCCTACGGCAAGGATATTTCTGGAAAATAATGAAGAGATACTCTGAGGTCTATGCTAGAAAGTGTGTTCAATGCTAGATGTTTGTTCCACTTAAACTCCAAGCAGCTCAGTCCCTCAGATCGATTGCAACTACTTGGCCCATTGCAGTTTGGGGGATGGATCTCATTGGTCCTTTTCCCATGGCAGGCGGACAATGGCGTTTCATCATAGTGATGATCGACTACTTCAGCAAGTCGATTGAAGCCAAAGCATTGGCAAAGACAACAACTCAAGTCATCAAAAACTTCATTTGGGGGGAGATTATCTGCCGACATGGAATACCTATGGCTGTAATCAATGACAATGAGCCACAATTCAACAACTCAGAGATGATAGATTTTTGCAAGCGGGTCAGAATAGAGCTGCGGTTTGCATCAGTTCATCATCCCTGGAGCAATGGCCAAGTTGAAGCAGCCAACAAGCAGATCCTTAATTTGCTTAAGATGAAAGTGCAGAATCTAAAGGGTAGCTGGGCTGATCAGCTTCCATCAGTCCTCTGGTCCCTTAGGACAACGCCATCATCCGCAATTGGGGAGACTCCATTCAAACTTTCTCATGGCTCAGAGGCACTCATTCCAGTTGAGTTTGAAGTCCCATCACCTAGAGTTCTGCTTGCAAGACAAGGCATTGAGGACTGGCTTGAGCTGAATAATGAAGAGATGAGATTCTGCCTGGAACACATCGAGGAAATCAGAGACCAAGTAGCCATAAGGCAGGAGGAGGTTAAAAGAAGGATGGCCCGCTATTTTGATCAGAACGTAAGGATCAAACACTTTCAAGTGGGAGATCTAGTTCTTAAGAAAGTTGATGCTGTTGCAAGAGCTGGTTCAGTTGGAAAGCTTAATCCAAATTGGGCCGGCCCTTTCATTATCAAAGAAGCGTTAAAGAGCGGCGCTTACCGCTTGCAGACGTACGAAGGAGAGGATATGCCTCATACATGGAGCGGGGATGATCTTAAACGGTTCTATTCCTGAACCTCCTCTTTTCAATTCTATGTATCCTCTTCAAGAATTATTATGAATAAAAACTGCTTGCTAAGCTTCTTCAAGTGTTTTATATATTCAAGCATAACAGATGGCATGCTAAGAAAGATTTCAAAAAACGGTTCTGCCTTTGAACTCTCTTTTCTTTCTTATGCTTGCTTTGCAAATGAATTTTATTAATCAAAGGATTCATACTGACACTCTTTCCTAGTATTCTCTCTTTCTCTCCCAATGATCTATAACGGTTCCCTGATACCAGGACACATCGTCGAGTTCAGCAAGACCTCCCTAGAGCTGTTGTCATTAGCATAATACCACGAAGACCATGTGTTGGGGGGAGATTTCGCACCGTGTAGTGGGAGCTTGCAGGCTCTAGTGTGGTAGGATTCTGGACTTTGGATCCCGGCTAGTACCTGACCCCGCCTCTGCATTATGGAGGGCAAGGTGGGAGTAAAGCTCTACCATGTCGCATTTGGGATATCGTTACAACTTTGATGATTGTGTGTGGAAAGCAATGCCTACCGCACCTGCCCACCGATCATCTTAGCTTGTAACCCTCGAACACTCCATGGTACCCTCAAGCAGTTCCTGCAGGAGACCCACAGCTTAGACTATACTCCAGGCAAGAGGGCAGGGGACCGTTATGGCAAGTCTGCATCTTGCTCTTCGCAGGGCATTTCCTAGCACGGACTGCTTTTCTTTATCCGCGCAGTCCGCCAGGTTTCTTTGGATTGATCGTATAGCTTGTGGCCAGGTGAGGAAAGCAATGTCACGCGCACCTGCACACATGGTTGCAAGTTATAGGTCATTTCTTCTGTTTAGTGCGGACTGGTTTTCTTTATCCGCGCAGTCCGCCAGATTTTCCTCGGATTGATTTTATGGCTTGTGGCATGGTGAGGAAAGCAATGCCATGCGCACCTGCCCACCTGGTCGCAAGCTATAGATCATTTCTTCTTGTTTCGGTGTGGACTGGTTTTCTTTATCTGCGCAGTCTGCCAGTTTTCGTTGGTTTGATTTTATAGCTTGTGACCTGGTGAGGAAAGCAATGCCACGCGCACCTGCCCGGCTGGTCGCAAGCTATAGATCATTTGTATTAACATATGCGCGAACTGTGAAATTATATCAGCCCAGTCCGCCGAATGGCTTCCCATATATTATCATTAAGTTTGAAAGATTAATAAAGAGAATTGCGGACTACTATTGAACTCAACAGAGTCCACCTTATATTTGCGTCAAGTGTTCATTATTACGGAGGACAATGACCAGATTGATAAATGGATTTTCCTAATCAGCAAGTCCAGCTCATTATGGATGATCTTTGTATCTCGCGGACTGCAATTAGAACTCAACAGAGTCCGCCTTATATTTGCGTCAAGTGTTCATTCTTACGGCGGACAATGACCGGATTGATAAATGGATTTTCCTAATCAGCAAGTCCAGCTCATTATGGATGATCTTTGTATCTCGCAGACTGCAATTGTAACTCAACGGAATTCGGCTGACATTTTCGTCTTATCCTTACGGCGGACAATGGTCGTCTAATCGGCAAGTCAGAAAGCTCATACAGTATGATCTGCGTATTGCGCGGACTGCTAAATCAGATCGAACTTAATTGCATGAAATGCAGAAAATAAAGAACATTGCAGGAAGCACACAGATGCCAGAATATCCTTTATATTTCATCAAAAATTTTTTTACATCTTTTTATCTATTCGGCAGACTGCATTCTTGAGTCCGCCCCATTTACAAAATCAAAAAGCAAAAATACATTAATCTTCAGCAGTCTTTTGCTTCTTTTCAGCAAGAGATGGTGGACTTAGCCCTTCGACATCGACTTCCGGAGAATAGCCCTCCGATCCACTTCCACTACTACTATCCGATCCAGTGCCTGAGGCAGACTCGCTATGCGAGTTCCTGTCAGCAGAGGAGGATGTAGAGGGGCTGGACTCGGCAGACTAATCTCTGCCTCGCTGGCTTGAGCCAGTGTCGTCCGCCGTTACCATGACGCCTTGCCCTTTGCCTTGTCCTTCGCCTTGCTCTTCGCCTTCTTCTACTTATTATTCTTATTCGCCTTCTTCTTCCTCGATGATAACATTTTTACCCTTCACAGCCCGCTCCATTGATGAGACCTGCGGTGCCAACTTTGGGAAGAGCTCCAAGAAGGGGACGCCATCCACCCCTTACTTTGCAAAGCCACCGCGGACAAATCGCTCGATGGCGACCTCGACGGTTTCTTTCACAAAGGGGAGCATGGCGGCCGGGAAGCTGTTGTTCTCCAAGTCCTAGGAGACCTGAGCAACCAAAGGAGCAAATGTCAGGTCGCGGCGGACTGCAAATAGAGGCCGCAACGGATTTAACTCACCCCGAGATCTTCCTTTTGCTGAGCGACTTTCTTCCCTAGTCGCGCATTTCTCTCCTCTAGCACCTTATTATCTTATTGAAGTTGCTCATTCTGCCTGAGCAGGTCTCTTGTCAAGGAAGCGACAAAGTGGTTCGTCACCACGCTGTTCGCACTGGCTTGGGAGGCTAGCAGGGGGAGATCGGCAGCGGCCACCCTCTTCAGATCGCTCAAGTTGCGTTTTTTGTAGAGTGCGGAAATCGCAACATGGGCATGGCGAGTTATACGCGGACTCTTCCACGAGGGGAGTGCGGTGGAAAAGCAGACATGTTTATCCTTGTTATGACAGTGGATCATCGGGTTCCCCCTAAGATCCTTCTGGTTGTTTCCGAAGCTGCTCATTGCAAAACTTTCGGAGGAAGAGTAACCCGCCGTGGGATCCCCTTCTTCCTTTCTCTTCCTTGCAACTTCTTGTTTCTTCTCTCTTTGTGTAGGAATAAAGCCGCTAGGCGTCTGCGGCAAGTTGGAGGGTACCGCCAAGGTCGCTGCAAAAAACAGAAGAGTTAACACTAAGGTCGGTGCAGATACAAAGCTTGAGTTCGCAACAGCTTACTTTCTTCGGGCGAAACGTCCGCCAAGCTCGCCAGCAGCGGAATATAATGTTCAATGTCAAGCCTGGAATCGGCTAAGAATTCGATGATGGCGGACTCCACAGCGTCCAGCGGAACGCTCTTGAAGGAGGAGTCTGCGCGACCTTGCGGATAGGTGTGCGTGAACCCTAGGTCACCTTCAAAGATCAAGAACCTAGAGGTCCAGTTATGGATCTTGTTGGGAAGGCCCACAACCTTCATCCCTCGGCAGTAAAAATATATCACCCCCTTGTAGGGGCGGCCTCCAGAAGCTGTTATCGAGCGGACAGAGAACATCTTGCGGAAGACGTTCATGGAGAAAGCAATCTTTTCAGACTGCAAGTACGAGATGAAGCTGCAAATCGCAGCAAGAGTGTTGGGCGCGAGCTGGCTCGGCACCATTCCATAATGCTCAAAGATTTCGGCGAGCTCCAATAACAGCGGAAACTTGAATAGCTGTCAAAATGATCAATTGGAATAGCGATCGGAGTCGCGATTGAGAAATTCAATCTTTCTGCATGTGCAGGAAGGCGGACAAGCAAGTTTGAATTCGCCATCTTTTTGTCAACAAAGGCCTCCAGATCGGCCTCAGTTAAAGTGCATTTTCGGTGGTCGGCGGCGTGGAAAGCCACAGCAGCATCAGTCCTGGCAGATACCATTTTGGCAGGCCGCAGGGTCCTTTATCTTCAACAGTTTTCCTGCATAGAAAAAGCGGCAGGGCTGTATTTATAGTTATAGGGTTGTTGGAACACCCTATTACTAATTTGGGTCAGGATCACTATGTCTCTAGGATTCTATGTTTTGACCTTCTGTATAGATTATAGGTCAATTAGAATTGAGTCTAAGGGATCAGGAGTCTAGGTTTGGAAGCTGCTCTGAAGACCCAAGTTTTTCTGGAGACTAAGTCCAAATCGTTGAGCTCAGCACGACGTTTCGTCGAACTCCGGTCGACGATCGTCTAGCTCAACTTTGGCAGATCGTCGAGCTCCATTCGACGATCGCTGAGCTCAAGCCTCTCAATATCGTCGAGCTCTGGTCGACGATCGCTGAGCTCAACTTCTCAATATCGTCGAACTCCATTCGACGATCGCTGAGCTCAGGTCGACGATTTTGACTATGTACTGGATCTTTATCTCTGAGCTCAGTTCGACGATCTTTGAGCTCAGATCGACGATTTCTTTGCTGCTTGTTTTTTTCCAGTTCGCTGAGCTCAGCTCGACGATAGCAGAGCTCAGTTCGACGATTTCAGTTGATCTTCAGAATTCAAATTCAAATCAAGATAGAAGTTATTCTGCATTTAAGTCAGAAGATCTGCCAGCCGTTTTCATTTAATTCTGGAGCAAGTTTCAAGGGATTTTTCAAGGAATAATTCAGTGGACTTTCCTTCAGAACTTTTTATGCAATTAAGGCTGTAATTAATTCAGACCAACGGCTATCTTTGACAGAGCAATTTTCCTATTGAGATTCAGAGAATAAAAGAGAGAATGTTTTTTTGAATCAATAATACAGTTAAGAGAGATTGACAAGAACAGGACATCTCTCAATATACAGAGACTCTGAAAAATTTTCTGTCAACAAGAATTCAGAAGAACACTCATCAAGAGATCAAGCTTTCAAATCTTAAGATCTCTTCAGCTCTCAAGTGTTCAAGGCCAACATCACTTCAAGACTCCAGACACTCAATATTTCATCTTGCTGAAATCATCCTTTGCTGGAGATCTATCTTTGAAGGCCTATCACCCTCAGCAAAGCTCATCTTCCTGAAGACTTCAAGGACTCAGGGGGAGCTTTGACAACATCACTGAATCCACATAGTCTTCTCAGTTGCTTGAGAAAGAGAAGACTGCCATCACTCTCTCACCCCCAATCTGTAAAGGGTTTTTCAAACTCCCTTCAAAAGTTTGACTCTGGTTTTTGAGCACCTTGTCAAAAGCTCATTGGTGGCAAGACACCTGATCAAAAAATCTGATTTGGTTTTTGAGCACCTTATCAAAAGCTCATTGGTGCCCAGGACACCTGATCAACTCATCCTGCAGTGGATTCCTACCTAGGGTGGTAGAAGAGTGGATGTACCCAAGTTGGGGAACCACTATATTTCCTTGTGTCTTCTGGTTGTGCATGTTTTTCTTTTGTTTCTGGACTAGATTCTTTTGTGCATAGCTTAGTTTTGTGGTTTATTTTATTTCTGCTTCCCTGCTCACATTCATTACAACAATTGTTGTAAAGCCTTGCAAAAGATTTTCTTTGTGTTTTAAAAAGCACCATATACTCTATTCACCCCCCCTCTAGAGTATATCAGATCTAGTTTCCCCTTTCAATTGGTATCAGAGGGAGGTTGGTTAAACATACCATATCTGTTTGGTTGTACAGGCTAACACCTGAACCCCAAAGATCCCAAACTAGATCCTTCTTTTGTTTCCTTTTTTTTATTAGTGTTAGCTTGCACAAACCATGGCCCAGAACAAAGATTATGCTAGCACCAGACCTCCAGTGTGCAATCTATCAAAGTTTGCACTTTGGAAGGCAAGGATTAAACTCTACATGAATTCAATTGACGAAGATATTTTTAATTCTGTTTTGACAGTGTGCCCAAGACCTCCAGAGAGCACAAGCACAAGTGCTGTTCCACCTCCATCAGGAACAGATGCTGACATTAAAAGATGCAAAGTAGCTGATGCCAAGGCAATGAACATTCTAGCTCAGACAATGTCAGATGACATTTTTCAGAAGGTAGCTGAATGTAATTCAGCCAAGGAGATCTGGGACAAGCTCTCAGAAATTGTCTCTGGCTCAGTTGATGAGAGAAAGGACAGAAGATCTCATCTCATCTCCCAATATGAGAACTTCAAGAAGGGAGAAACTGAGTCAGTGGGAGACATGTACAATAGATTGAGTCTAATTGTCAGTGAACTGAGGACATTAGATAAAGAAATCTCACTGACAGAACTCAATGACAAGATCCTAATGTGCTTCCCCAGCACTTGGGATTCAAGAATCTGGCCAATTAAAGATGCCAGAAGCCTAAATGAGATTACCACTGAAGCCTTGTTGGGAAAGCTCAAATCTTATGAGCTACTCATCAAGAACAGAGAAGAAGAACAGAAGGCTGCTTCTCCAGCCACAAGAAAGGAGAAGACTATTGCATTCAAGGCAGCTGAGGATCTGCCTGAAGAAAAGGCCACAAGCAATGATGAACTTCTCAGCCTATTGGCCAAAAGATTCTATAAGATGGCCAGGAAGGACTTCAGAAGAAGATCATACAAGGAGCAAGACAAGCCAAGGTATGACAAGTCCATTGGCAATAACAAAGATATCATCTGCTTTGGTTGCAGGAAACCAGGGCATATAGTTCCTGACTGTCCAGAGAATAAGAACAAGGACAGAAGGGAAAGAAAAGAAAGAAGAAAGGAGAAGGACTCCAAAAGGCATGGAAACAACAAACCTTCCACCAGCAAAAATAAGCACACAAGGAAAGGATTTGTTGCTGAATCCTGGAGTGAGACTGAAGAAGAGTCAGAGACCTCTTCCAGCTCAAGTGATGATGAGGATGATGCAGAGGAAAAGGAGTTTTGCATGATGGCAATCAATGCCTCACAGAACAGCTCAGAAGAAGAGGAGTCAGAGTCAGACTCAGAGACTCAACCAGAAGAAGATCAGGTAATCAGCTCTTTTGATTTTACCTCAAAAGATTTTAAGCTTGAATTTAAAGCACTATGTTTAGATCTGCTAATGTCTGAGAAAGAGATCATCTCTCTCAGAAATCAATTATCTGAACAAAGTGATTTAAAATCAGAAAACCTCAAACTCTCTCAGGAGTTGGAGAACTATAGGGAACAGATAGCTTCACTGAAGAGTGAGCTCTTTGAGGCCAAGAAGCTTGAAGAATCTCTCAATGGGAGAAGCATCAAGCTGATGGACATCACAAGCACAGTGAACTCAAGATTCAACAGTACACTGGGCTTGGGTGCCTCATCCAGCCAACCTATTGTTCTAACAACCCCTATCAAGTTCATTTCTGACAAGGGAAAGGGAGTTGTAGAGGTTGCCAGGAAGAATTCTGATCTGCCTCAGAAAACTAAAGTCCAGCACAAATCGTCGAACGGAGATCGACGATCGCCGAATGAAGCTCGACGATCGCCGAACGCAGCTCGACGATCTCAGGAAATATCGTCGAACGCAGGTCGACGATCTCAGCCAAGATCGTCGAACGCTGCTCGACGATCCCATATACCTGACCTCAGCCATAGTCGACCGTCGAATGGAGCTCGACGATCTGACCCAAGATCGTCGAACTCAGCTCCAAGATCGTCGAACAGAGGTCAGAGCAGTGGAAAAATTTTCAAGGGCAAGTCAAAATTGAATCCTGAGGGTTCTTCATCCCAAACATTTAACCCTTATACTGAATGGATTTTACCTCCAAGGAGATATCATCCTGAAGGATATAAGAGTCAGCCAGGGATATCTTTTATTTCTGAGTTTAAAGGTTATCAACCTAGGCCCAAGGTAAACTGGGTCAAAAACAAGTGAATTGCTTTATGTGCAGATGAAGACCTATCCAACATCTAACCAGCAATGGTATTTGGATAGTGGGTGCTCCAAGCACATGACAGGGAACAAGGACAACCTCAATTCCTTTAGAGCCAAGCTTGGACCCAAAGTTATCTTTGGTGATTCCAACTTTGGACAAACTAAAGGATATGGAGCAGTCCAGATTGGTTCTGTAACCTTCAAGAAGGTAGCATATGTGGAAGGACTGAAGCACAACCTAATCAGCATCAGTCAGCTGTGTGATGAAGGCTACCAAGTGAACTTCAGCAAAACTTCATGCAAAATCAAATCAGAGGACAACACAACTGTGTTAACAGGTAAAAGGAAAGGTAACATCTACTTAGTAGATTTTCTTTCAACTACTGTAGACATCTGCTTATTCAATTCAGTTTATAGACCAAATGTTTTATGGCATAAGAGATTAGGACACCTAAACCTTAGAACTATTGCTAGGCTATCCAAGGACAACCTTGTTAGAGGACTACCTTCTGGCCCCTACAAGAAGGAAGGACTTTGCAAGGCTTGTCAATTAGGCAAGCAAACTAAAAACAGCTTTAAGTCACTTAATAAGAGTGATTCACCTAAGATATTGTATCTGTTACACATGGATCTATTTGGACCCATCACAGTACAAAGCCTAGGAGGGAAATCCTACACTTTAGTGATTGTAGATGACTTCTCCAGATTCACTTGGGTGTTCTTTCTAAGGAAGAAGTCTGATAACTTTAAGTGTCTGACAGAGTTTCTCAAATGTATAAAGATTGAGTTCAATACTCACATTGCCCTGATCAGAAGTGATCATGGGACAGAGTTTGATTCTCTTCTTATGCAAGAGTTCTGTCAGAGTGAAGGGATCAGGCACACTTTCTCAGCTCCTAGAACTCCTCAACAAAATGGGGTAGCTGAAAGGAAAAATAGAACCCTTATTGAATCTGCCACCACATTGTTGTCAGATGCTCATCTACCTCTATCCTTTTGGGCAGAGGCAGTAAACACCTCCAACTATGTGCTGAACAGGAGTCTGATACATAAACTGAAGGGAAAGACTCCCTATGAATTACTCAAAGGGAAGAAACCTAAAGTTGACTATCTCAAAATTTTTGGTTGCATTTGTTATATTCACAATAATGATAAGAAACATCTAGCAAAATTTCAAGCCAAAGCTGATGAAGGAGTGTTTCTGGGATACTCCATGATCAGCAAGGCATATAGGGTTTATAATAAATCATCATTGAAAATTGAGGAATCTGTTCATGTCTCTTTTGATGAAACTAACATGTCTTTCAAGGAGAAGATTTCTTCTACCATAGAACCTTTGCAGGAACACTCTCTAGCTGAAGATATGAACAAGCTACAGGTTGCTCAAGAGGATGAAAGCAGTGAAGATGAAAGCAATGCTCAACATATTGAAGCTCAACTTGAAGAGCCAGTTGTTGTACCACAAGAGGAAACAACAACACAGGTTGATGAACAATCAACACCCCCTGTTGATTTAGTAACATCCAGAGACCATCCAATTACCCAAATAATTGGAGAACTCTCAGCTGGTGTGCAAACCAGAAATCAGGTCAACCAAAACCTGTTGCACACCTGCTTCCTTTCTCAAATTGAACCTCAGTCCATTCAAGATGCAGAGCAAGATCCACACTGGATCATTGCCATGCAAGAGGAGCTGCATCAATTTGAGAGGAACAAGGTATGGGAACTAGTGCCAAAGCCTAAGGATCATTCCATTGTTGGAACAAAATGGGTATTCAGAAACAAACTGGATGATCAAGGAGTAATAGTAAGGAACAAGGCAAGGCTAGTTGCCCAAGGATATTCTCAAGAAGAAGGAATTGACTACGACCAGACCTTTGCACCTGTTGCAAGATTAGAAGCCATCAGGATTTTTTTAGCTTATGCAGCTCACAAAGGCTTCAAAGTTTATCAAATGGATGTCAAGAGCGCCTTCTTAAATGGAGACATCAAAGAGGAAGTCTATGTCAGACAACCTCCAGGTTTTATCTCTCCAACTCATCCTGATTTTGTTTTTAAATTGAATAAAGCATTATATGGTCTCAAGCAAGCTCCCAGAGCATGGTATGAGACCCTAGCATGCTTTCTCTTGAAAAATGATTTTATAAGGGGTAGAGTAGACCAAACTCTTTTCATTAGAACCCATAAGTCCCATACCCTACTAGTACAAATCTATGTAGACGATATCATTTTTGGTTCTACTGACTCAAAATTGTGCAGAAGATTTTCTAATTTAATGCATTCTAAATTTGAGATGAGTAGCATGGGTGAGCTATCCTTCTTCCTAGGATTGCAAGTCAAACAACATGCTGAGGGCATCTTTCTTTCTCAAACCAAATATGCTAATGAGCTGGTTAAGAAATTTGGGATGTCTGAGGCATCTTGTATGAAAACACCCATGCCTACCAATGCTGTATTGGATGCTGATGAACATGGGAAACCTGTTGATCAGACAACATATAGAGCAATGATTGGCTCTTTACTGTATCTTACAGCCAGTAGACCAGATATAATGTTTGCTACATGTATATGTGCTAGATTCCAAGTTAGCCCTAGAGAGTCACACCTCACATTAGTAAAGAGGATTCTCAGGTATGTTAAAAGTTGTCCAAATCTAGGACTCTGGTATCCAAAAGATTCAGCATTTGAGTTAACTGGATTCTCTGATGCTGATTATGCTGGATGCAGAATTGACAGGAAAAGCACCAGTGGAACTTGTCAGTTCCTTGGTGATAGACTTGTCTCCTGGTTTTGCAAGAAACAAACATCTGTGTCAACTTCAACTGCTGAAGCTGAATACATGGCTGCGGGCAGTTGTTGTTCACAAATACTGTGGATTCAAAATCAACTCCTAGACTATGGTTACAACTTAGAGAAGTCAAAAATATTTTGTGACAATACAAGTGCTATCTCCATAGCTCAAAATCCAGTCCTCCATAGTAGGACAAAACATATAGAAATTAGGCATCATTTCTTAAGGGATAATGTTGAGAAGAATAAAATTGAATTGCAGTATATCCCAACTGATTTACAAAGGGGAGATATTTTCACCAAGCCTTTGGATGAAAAGAAACATACTTTCTTCCTAAATCAGTTAGGCATGCTAGATGGAGGAAGTCTCAAATAAAACCCAAGATTTTGAAAGCTAAAATTGACCAAGACTAGGCAAAATTTCTGATTTTTCTTAGTATCTAGAAATTCTCTGATCTCTGAACTGCGCTCGACGATTTCCCCACAGATCGTCGAACGGAGTTCGACGATTTACTGAATCGTCGAACTGAGTTCAGCGCCCCTCTGATAGTATGGACTATCTCCTCTGGTCAACGATCGTCGAACGGCGCTCGACGATTTTGTTCACTGAACGATCGTCGAACGAAGCTCGACGCCTTTCCATATCGTCGAACGGAGATCGACGATTTTGGAGTCTCTTCAGATTCCTTTAGAAGCCTCGATCGTCGAACTGAGTTCAACGATCTTTCCTTTTCTGCGTCGAACCCTAATATAAAACTCTTTTTTCGCCGTCGTTCTCTCTTGCGCTTTCAATTTCTCTGCAAACTTTTCTTCCCTCCAAACAGTTCTACACTTGGTCGTTTTGTTTGTTGATTTTTTGCAGGTACCATGGCCGTTTCAGTTGCTGTACTCTCTGCAATGAAATTTGATGCCGGCTTTGACATCGATTTCGATTCCTTCAACACCACAGATCAAATCTTCCAAGATATTCTCACCTTATTCAAAGATCAGCAATTAACTGCCTTGATGTCCACCAGAATCAAACTAGCATCTGATGAAATTAAAGAATGGGTATATACTGCCCACAACCTGGACAACAACACCATAGTTGGCTCCATCAGTGGCACCCAGGTACCTCTGACTCCAACAGTACTCACAGAGGTATTTGGCTTCAGGAATGGTGAAGACTCTGCTGACCTTTCTGGAGAAGAGTTTGCTGATGTTCTTGCCAGGATGGGTCATCCTGAGGGGAACCCTAGCAAACTGTTTAAGAGAAACCTGTCTGTGGAATACAGGTTTATGGCTGATGTTGTAGGCAAGGTCCTTTTGGCCAAGCATTCTGCTCATGATACTATCTCCAGATTCCAGCTCTGCCTTATGGGAGCTCTGGTAGATAGAAAAGGCTTGAACTGGGGAGAAGTCTTTTTTGATTTATTGAAGAAAAAGATCAACAAAACCTTTGTGAACTTTGGAAGAATTCTGGGAATCTTCCTCCAGGCTAAGTGCCCTGCCCTGCTAGTCTCCTCTGGAGTGCACATCAATGCCTCCAAGAGACTCACCTGTGCCCTTTTTGGGAAATGGGACAGGCAAATCTCCAAGCCCAGCAGGCCCTCCTCTTCTGGCCCTTCAGGCACCAGGACTCTTAGAGTCACTCCACCCCAGGTCTCTGCCCCTGCAGAAGACCTGCCTGCTGCCAGTGCTGCTGCTTCCCCTCCTCCAGCTCCATCCACCTCTCCAGCACCCTCCACCATTACCATTTCCAGCCCATCTCCAACCTCAATTCCATCCCCAGCAACAATTTCATCTCCTCCAGCAGACCACTTCCATCCCCTTTTCTCCTATCCACCTCCAGATGTCACCTCCTCTACATCCATTGCATCCTTCACTCTCTTGGATGAATCCTACATGGATGATTCCCCCTCCTCTCCTCCAGATTTACCCACCACCTCAACAACTTTCCAAGACCTTCTCCATCAAATTATTGCTCAACCCACCTTCACTCCCTCCATTTCCATTCCTGTACCCTCCATCTCTACCATACCCTCTCCTGAGCCATCCCTTCCACCCTTCAGCCCTCCTCCTCCAGCTCCCTCAGCCATCCCTGTACCCTCTACCTCTGCTCCCCTTGAGCATGTAGATCTCCCAGCCCTTGCTGATCTGTTGTATGAGCTCCTTGCTCCTAGGCTCTCCCTTCTCATGGAGGCCTCCTTAGCTCCTCTGCAACAATCAGTGGCAGCTCTCTCTGCCAGGCTGTCCTCCTTCCTTACCCCTGCAGCAGCACCCCCAGCTGTGTGCCTTGATGCACAGGTTTCTGCATCCAGGCAGGGGGAGATGCCTTATGAAGCTGTTGCTACTGCTGCTCCTCTTGCTGTTGTTTCTGCTGCTGCCCCTGCTGTGTCTGCTTCTGCTGCTGCTGCTACACCAGTAATAGCAATAGACCTAAGGTCCTTGCTATCTACTTTTGACACTGCTTACTTCAGCTGCCTTCCAGAAGTTTATGCTGTCCAGCCCCCAGAGGTTCTTGCTGCCCAGTCAGAAGACTTGACCAGGGCTCTAGTGCCCTTCTCCTGCTGTGACCCCAGAATCCTCTCTGATTTTATTCAGTCAGTGACTGCTGCTTATGATGATGCTGATGCTGCTGCTGCTGAAGACAATGCTGTGTCTACCTCTGAAGTAATATCTGCTGATGTTGAGCCCTTCTCACAGGATTTTCTGATGACAGAGGCTGTTGATGTTGAGCCTGCTGTTGAAGTTATTATCTCTGAAGCTGCTGCTGCTCCTGTAATTGTTGTAACATCTGCTGCTGCTCCTGTTGCTCCTCCTGTTTCTGTATCTTCTGCCCCATCAGCTGCTGTCCAGTTAAAAGAGGATTTGATGAAGAAGCTTGATGCCTTGTATGATGAACAAAGCTCTGAATCTGAGGATTATGCTACTGCTTCTGATGACTCATCTGCCACAATTGCAAGGAAAAGAAAGGCAAGAAGTAAGGCCTTGAAAAGAGTTCCTCCTGCCAAAGTCAGAGATGATAATGATGTTCCATATTATATTCTGCACAATTGCCCAATCTCTGAGCATTGGATGCAATTCTCCAGGAACCAGTTGAAGGCAATGAAGAAGAAGAGGAAATTTGATAAAGATTCTTCTCAGTCCAAGCACCCTCATCCTCCTCCACCACCTCCACCTGATGCAGGTGCAGGTGGCATCTCTGCAAGATCAGGCCCTGCTAGAAGCCAGGCTCCCTACCAGCCTCATGCAAGAACATATCAAAGGGAAAGCCAATCTAGGGGGTCCTACTCTAGAAGGGGAGGATATAGGGGAAACCAAAGAGAAACTCAGGTTTACTCCAAAGGACACTCCAGGCAGCATCCTTATTCCAGGGGTGGACATGTTTCTTCTGATACATCTTCAGGTCCATTCCCTTATAAGCTTAGAGAAAATGTGACTGCCAGGACACCTCAAGAAACTACTTCCAACAGGTATGAGCCACCTGTTCCATTTGAGGATCCTGAGAAAAATCCTATGGCTTGGACTGCAAGGATGAAAGAACTGGCTGCCTTAGATCAGATAAAGAAAGCAAAGGAACAAGGGCTAGACACCTCCAACATATCCACCATGTCAGAGCAGAGGCAAAAAGAGTTAGAAAGATATGCTTCCAGTAAGTTTTTTGATGCAGACAGGTACATGGAGTTGCATCCAGCTGCAGTGGTTCCCAGGGCTTCAAAGCAAATCTATTTGGGTGCAGCTGATGATACCAGATCAAAACAACAAGCATTAAATCCTAACAGGGAAATTAAAATGGTAAAAGGCAAAGAAAAGGAATAACTCTGTAAGGTGACAACTTTTGGTTCTTCTAACTGCTATCTGGATATCACATATATAATATATCTCTGTGATGGTTCTGCTCTGTGTCTTGTTATTGTTGTTCTATGCTTTTCTGTCTGTATGATGTTGTTTGTTTTTCAATGTCTGTAAATAGTTTTCCTAACCCAAATAGGGGGAGATTGTTGGAACACCCTATTACTAATTTGGGTCAGGATCACTATGTCTCTAGGATTCTATGTTTTGACCTTCTGTATAGATTATAGGTCAATTAGAATTGAGTCTAAGGGATCAGGAGTCTAGGTTTGGAAGCTGCTCTGAAGACCCAAGTTTTTCTGGAGACTAAGTCCAAATCGTCGAGCTCAGCACGACGTTTCGTCAAACTCCGGTCGACGATCGTCTAGCTCAACTTTGGCAGATCGTCGAGCTCCATTCGACGATCGCTGAGCTCAAGCCTCTCAATATCGTCGAGCTCTGGTCGACGATCGCTGAGCTCAACTTCTCAATATCGTCGAACTCCATTCGACGATCGCTGAGCTCAGGTCGACGATTTTGACTCTGTACTGGATCTTTATCTCTGAGCTCAGTTCGACGATCTTTGAGCTCAGATCGACGATTTCTTTGCTGCTTGTTTTTTTCCAGTTCGCTGAGCTCAGCTCGACGATAGCAGAGCTCAGTTCGACGATTTCAGTTGATCTTCAGAATTCAAATTCAAATCAAGATAGAAGTTATTCTGCATTTAAGTCAGAAGATCTGCCAGCCGTTTTCATTTAATTCTGGAGCAAGTTTCAAGGGATTTTTCAAGGAATAATTCAGTGGACTTTCCTTCAGAACTTTTTATGCAATTAAGGCTGTAATTAATTCAGACCAACGGCTATCTTTGACAGAGCAATTTTCCTATTGAGATTCAGAGAATAAAAGAGAGAATGTTTTTTTGAATCAATAATACAGTTAAGAGAGATTGACAAGAACAGGACATCTCTCAATATACAGAGACTCTGAAAAATTTTCTGTCAACAAGAATTCAGAAGAACACTCATCAAGAGATCAAGCTTTCAAATCTTAAGATCTCTTCAGCTCTCAAGTGTTCAAGGCCAACATCACTTCAAGACTCCAGACACTCAATATTTCAGCTTGCTGAAATCATCCTTTGCTGGAGATCTATCTTTGAAGGCCTATCACCCTCAGCAAAGCTCATCTTCCTGAAGACTTCAAGGACTCAGGGGGAGCTTTGACAACATCACTGAATCCACATAGTCTTCTCAGTTGCTTGAGAAAGAGAAGACTGCCATCACTCTCTCACCCCCAATCTGTAAAGGGTTTTTCAAACTCCCTTCAAAAGTTTGACTCTGGTTTTTGAGCACCTTGTCAAAAGCTCATTGGTGGCAAGACACCTGATCAAAAAATCTGATTTGGTTTTTGAGCACCTTATCAAAAGCTCATTGGTGCCCAGGACACCTGATCAACTCATCCTGCAGTGGATTCCTACCTAGGGTGGTAGAAGAGTGGATGTACCCAAGTTGGGAAACCACTATATTTCCTTGTGTCTTCTGGTTGTGCATGTTTTTCTTTTGTTTCTGGACTAGATTCTTTTGTGCATAGCTTAGTTTTGTGGTTTATTTTATTTCTGCTTCCCTGCTCACATTCATTACAACAATTGTTGTAAAGCCTTGCAAAAGATTTTCTTTGTGTTTTAAAAAGCACCATATACTCTATTCACCCCCCTCTAGAGTATATCAGATCTAGTTTCCCCTTTCAAGGGTCTAACAGCTTTTTTGCCAGACCGCACAACTCGCGTTTTCAATCCGCATAGTCCGCAGAAATTAAAAAACAACGCGGACACTAACTCAAGTTCACATGCCAAGCAAAGTTCTAAGCACAAGTTAAGGCGAACACAGTTTCAGTCCGCCCAGTTCGCGATACTTCCCTCCTGCAGACAAGTTAAAATATCAGAGGCGGGCACAGTGTCAGTCCGCTTAGTTCGCAACATTTCCCACCGGCAGAAGTTAAATTAGGTGAAGCGGACATAACATTAGTCCGCACATTTCGCCACAGATCACAGTAAAAATAAGCAACATAATGGGTGGATATATTATTCAATTCGCATAGATCGCAGCACAGTTCATTGCAATCCACAATAGAACATTGTTTAAAAACACACACAATTATACAATCAAACAAATTGATAGTTCATGGCATCGCGCACTCAACGGTCCTTAGTTTCGGTCCGCGCTAGCCTTTCCGTCCTATCTCTACACAGATGCGTAGCTTGGTCGCTTATTTCAAGGATCTCGCTATACATACGGTAGAGGTGATGATGAAGGACGTTCATAATCCGGTGCATGTGGGCAGCCTCCCGGTCTACTGGCTAAGGGGCACTATTGGATCCACTGTCGGCCTCGGCTCCTCATCCGCAGCCTGTTGACCACCCGCCGGTGCTGCGACTTTCGGAGCAGCGCGATCTGGCAATCGCGACCTCCGCAGCTCGCTTCCCCTTTTCTTCACGCGCAGACGCCAAGTGTTTCCCCTTGTAGAAGCGGACATCGTCCGCGAGCCTCTTCTTCTCCCTATCGGACCTCTCCAGCACCCTGAAGATGCTGGCGATGTGGTCTTTTAGGGCTTTCTCCCGCTCTGCAGATGCTTTCTCGCGCTCTTCCGCCTTCTTTAACTCTGCTTTGATATTCTGAATTTCAGCTTGAAATTTCTTTTCTAACTCTTTGATAATGTTCAGGCTGGGCAGCTCACCCCCTGTGGATTCCTCATGCGAGACCGCGTAAACACCAGTATTCGGTGTAACCACGATCTCGCCACTCTCAACGGAGCCCGACGGCGACTTTCTACCTGCAACTAAGAAAGTCAACTCCATATTCAAAAATAGTCCGCGGCGGACTCAAAGAAAGGATGAAAGATCACATTTAGACATAGCAGCTGCGAGTTGCCGACTATCGATGATGATTGGCCGTCTTGCACGCTCCGGGTCAAAGGCAGTTAACCGCTTCTTCCATTCGCGGTGAACTTTAGCGCTTTTCTCCGCAGCAGAACTTTTTGAAACCACGATGTCGTCAGTTTCAGTGATGATCTTGATTGGTCTCGACTTCTGCGGTGGCGACCTGTAAAGCCACTGACGCTTAAAATACTTAGGCGCCGGTTGAGGATTTCCTGACCGCAATAGTTCTGCAGCAGTCCGCAGATCCTCCACGTTCTTGTCTGCCGCGACCTGCTTCGAGGCCACCTCCACCACAGCTGCATGAGCAGCGATTTGTTTCTTCTGCTCCTCTATCTTCTGCTTCAGTCTTTCCCTCTCTTCTTCCTCAGCAGCGGACAAAGAAAGGAGTTCGCTACTCTTATCCCCAATGCTTTCCACCTCAGGTTGCTGCAGTACAACTAGCAAGTATTCATTTATTAGATCAAGTCGATCGACATCAATAGAGTCTAGTATCTCATCCGTGGACAAACTGACCGTGGAGAGGGAATTGTCTCCCTAAATTTGGGCCTCCGGTGTAATCAAATTGCTGTCGGGAACTTCTTTCTCGCGCGGTCTATGTTGTAAGTCCGCATCTTCAGTCCGCTTGGAGATATTCTTCTCCTTCATCGCGCGTAATTTCTTCTCAACCCGCTCAGCCACGGTTGAGCCATCCCTCTTCCTTTTCTTTCTAGAAGCTCTCTTCTCGGCAGAGTCTGCGGTAGCCTTTCCTAAATCAGGCTGGCTCTCGCGGATAGTCTCAGGGATCACAGCTATGAATGCCTTGGAAGGCATGTCTTTTCCAACTTCCTCTCACGCAGTCCGCCTATCTTCGTCAAGGATAACGATGGTCTCGTGGGCGTTGTGGGTTTCTACTTCGGTCCCAGTGTTTTAACCAATAATATCCGCCGAGTTCGCTGTTTTCTGGGAAGGGGCGGTGTCCGACAGCGTTAGTAGCTTTTCACTTCTCAGTGGTTCAGCGTCAAGAACTGCGGCATCCTCACGCACAGATATCTCAGCGCGGCGGACTGCCTCCTCTGTAGGCTTCTGGCCGTGGGAACTCTCTCTAGTAGAGCGAATTGGATCCCTTCTCGTCGTCCTCTTTATTATATTCTTGGTCTTCATAAGCGTTGTTAGTGTCGTCTCGCCTTTTGCAGTGAGACTAGAGAAGAAAGCTCCAAGCCTTGCCATGCCGGACTGCAAAGTGGAGACCGAAAGTGGTGAATAGCACCCCTTGTCGATCGACATTTCCAACAGTTCCAAGCCCTCCAGTGATATTTTTGGCGCTGGCGGCATTAATGAGGCTTGCGGACTCGGCGGTTAAGAAAACATTTTCGAAGTTTTCTGAAAACTTAAAAATGTGCGGGGATTATGTTAACCTCTCAGTCCGCAACATCCTACAAGATGCCAAGACTCCCTTTCAATATTCGCGGACTCAGTTAGGCAGTCCGCCCAGTCCGGCAAAGCAGCGGTAATCGGCCACCAAGGATGGTCCCCCAGTGGCGGATTCAAGGCTCTGTTCACTCAGTCCACTATGCCCTTGAATCTCTGGATTCTCTACGACGGCAGACGTAGTGTCTCGTTCGCCCAGGCCGCCATACTCCAGCAGGATCGCCCCTAGTAACAGCAGATGGAAGCTAAAGCCCGCGAGCCCAGTCCGCCACTTCTGCGCGGACTGGCGTGTTCTTTCTTTTTGCTTCGCGTCACTGCTGCCCGGTTCTCCTGTACCCCGGGCAGTCGGTTATTTTAGCCCTGCCCGTTTGGGCAGGCCCCCATCCTATAAATAGGGGGGAGGTGGTGCACCCAAGGCATGCTGACTCGTGCCCAGGAGCCTACTTGTTAAAGGCTGCGGACTCAAATCTTGTGCCTTGCGGACTCCTCCTTACTCTGCTCTTGTCTTCCTTTTTCCTTCACCTGTAACCGAACCTTTCTACAATCAAGGAAAAGCCCGTCGCAAGTGAGGCATTCAGGCCGCGATGGGCGAAGTCTGTTGTTGTCGTGGCTCACGGCCCTATTGTTCTTCTTGCTCTCATCCTCTTAGAAGATTGCTACTCGCAGTCTCTCCTTTCCCTTCTTTTACCTTGTGCTCGAACCGTTAGCAGGTGGTGCGCGATCCCCTTTGCGTTTCCGTGCGTCAACACTTCTTCTGAATGGCTCCTGGATGCATCAATGGCCATGAGGCAAACATCTTTGGCTCTTGCCTCTTCTTCATCTTCACTCGAGCTGGAAGATGTTGATTCATCCTCAGTCTCACTCCAGGATTCAGCCACAAGACCTTTCTCCTTCTTCATATGTTTGTTGGAGAAAGGCCTACTGTTGTGCTGTCTTCTGGTATCTTTCTATCTTCTCTTTTCATTCTTCTGATTCTCTGGACACTCAGAGATGAAGTGTCTAGGTTTCTTGCAACCAAAACACACCACTTCTTTAGTTGTTGTTTTGTCATAACTTGGCTAGTCATCCTGCCTGGATGACTTTCTCCTGAAGTCTTTTCTTGCCATCTTATAAATATCTTGGCAAAAAGAGACATCAGTTCTTCATTTATGGTTGGAGTCTCTGTCTCCTCAGCAGCCTTGAATGCAATGCTTTGTTCTTTTCTTGCTAGGGGAGGAGTTCTTTGCTCAGCTGCATCTCTGGATTTGATTAGCTGTTCATAGGACTTTAGCTTTCCTAAAAGAGATTCAGTGGAAATCTCATTTAGACTTCTGGCCTCCTTGATGGGCCAGATCCTTGTATCCCATGAGCTTGGGAAGCACATACGGATCTTATCATTCACCTCAGTGAGGGTGATGTCCTTGTCAAAGGTTTTTAGCTCATTAATCATTGAGCTTAACCTATTGTACATATCAGCTACTGACTCAGCTTCTTCTTTCTTGAAATTATCATATAGGGATATGATATTGGATCTCCTGTCCTTTCTTTCATCTGCTGATCCAACCACCATTTGGTTAAGGGAATCCCAGATGGCTTTGGCTGAGGTGCATTCAACCAACTTTTGAAAGATATCATCTGACATTATTTGTGCCAGTATATTCATTGTCTTGGCATCAGAAATCTTTGCCTTCTTCTGGGCCTCAGTCAACTGAGGTGGTGGAACTGCAGTTGTGCTTGAAGATGTTGCAGAAGTAGATGCTTGAGGGGGACATGTCAAAATGGAGTTGTAGATATCTTCATCAATAGAGTTCATGTACAACTTAATTCTTGCCTTCCAGATGGAAAACTTATTCAGATTGCATACTGGAGGTCTGTTGCTTGCATAGTCCTTGTTCTGTGTCATGCTGTGTGACTATAAATCTAATGGAATTGAAAAGATAGATCTAACTTAGGATCTTTGGTTCAAGGGTTAGCTTGTACAACCAAGGGAATCCTGCTCTGATACCAATTGAAAGTGATGTGTTAGATTTGATATACTCTAGACGGGGGCTGAATAGAGTATTCTTAAATCCTTAAAATCTTTTACAACTTTTGTTGTAATTGTATAAGTGCATAAAGAACTTAATAAAATATAAACACAGCAAACCTAGAAAGCACAAACACAGCAAGAACAAAAAGAAGGGGCAACCACACAACACAAGAAATTTATAGTGGTTCCCCAACCTGGGTACATCCACTCTTCTACCACCCTGGTAGAAATCTACTCAGATTTTTGATCAGGTTCCTGACACCAATGAGCTTTTGATCAGGTGATCAAAAACCAAACCTCAAGTCTTTTGAACAGGTGACTTGCAACCAAGAATAACTTTTGAAGAGAGTTATAACCCTTTATACAGTGGGGGGGTGAGAGATGATTGTGTCTTCTCTTTCTCAATATACAACAGAGAAGACTTGTGGATATGATTTTAGAAAATATCTCCCCTTATGATGTAGAATGGTTCAGGGAAATCTAGAGCTTTCCTTCAGGGTGATAGGCCTTCAATCTTTAGTAGCCTTGACCAGAAAGCTCTTCAGGAACTTCTTGATTTATGGAATAGTTGTTGTCCTTTGAAGTGTCCTGGAGAGTTGAAGAATGAAGACTCGTTATTTTGATTGATTGTTCTTCTTCTTATGGTAGCAGATGTTCTTCTCATCTACGGCTTCTTAAGAAGCTGTATCAGAGTTCAGAAAGATATAGCAGAGAATATCCTTGATTCAGACTGACTATGTATATGTTGTCTCTCTATCTCTCGTCTACTCTACTTGTTGTTGTTCAGGAAAGGAGAGAGAACTTCTTTTATATTTCCTATCACAAATTGTCTTTCGAAATTTGAAATCCTCTGTAATCAATGCTGACGGCCTTGAAAATAAACTGCATTGATTTATTTCCCCAACTGTCCCATGGAAAAACAACAAGCAATAATCCTGGAGAGGACCATAATCAATTATCCTTTTAATGGCTATATTAAGAGAATGTTTGAGCATTAATTACTCAGGAGATATTGCAGTGAGAAGGGTACAAGACTGGAAATGACTAAGTCTGGATTCGTCGAACAGATAACATAAATCGTCGAGCTGAGTTCATAGCTCGTCGAGCTGAGAAGTTGTGTTCATCGACCAGACAGCTTCCATTCGCCGATCTAAGTTCCAAGATCGTCGATCAGAGAGTAGAACTATATTGATTAGAAACCTTGACAATTCTGTGTATGGAGTTCGTCGAGCTGATAACTGGTTTCATCGACTGAAGTTCAGCAATGTATTTCTGGACTTAGAATATTTCAGATGCTTCTGGGAATGAAGTGTTGAAGTGAAGTATTCAGAAATCGTCGACCTGAGAATTTGTTTTTGTCGACGTAAGAATTTTTTTCGTCGACCAAAGAACCACTAACTGCTGCTTCTTAACTCTTTCCAAAGTGGTCAAAGTTCGTCGAGCTGTGAATCTTGAATTCGTCGACTGGAGATGATTCTGGAGTTAGAAAAAATTGAGAAACATCTGGAATAACAAGTTGAAGTAGAGAACCCAGAAATCGTCGAGCAGAGAACTAAGTTAGTCGACTTGAGTATAGAGAACAAAATATGGACCTGGAATGCTGAAGGTAGAGTCCAAAGATCGTCGACCTGAGAATCAAGTTCGTCGAGCTCAGCTCAGAAAATTTTCTCTGAGATCGTCGAGTTGAGCACGACAATCGTCGACCTGAGTTCGACGAACGTCGAAATCATTTTACTGAGTTTGAAATCTCTAAGTCTTTGAAGTCTCTAGCAGTCTGATGATGGCTGGTCCATGTGTTATTAAAACTAAGGACTTAGCCTAGACTCTAGGACACAACTATGACCCTGGCTATACATGATGGGTCACAAGATCCTAACTTATTGAACCTAGCCCAAATCAAACTAAGGATCCAACATAATTATATTAGGGTGTTTGGTTGAGAATTTAGAGTACCTCCTATCTTGCACGTCATATAGCATAAGGTGGTCTGCGTTTAGTAAAACTGCGGAAATCGAGTTAATATGGGGAATGGTCGTAGGGTGATGGGATTGTGGTTTATTGATTTTAGTGAAGTGGATTGGAGTATATCATTGGAAGCTGAAATGAGTAGGTTGTAGAGTTGTCTAAGATTAGGTGGTGCTCGGGATCGACGAAAGATCTTCTTTCCTATGGAGGGTGAGAGAGTGGGTCAAAACATATTAGTGTTAGAACCAGTGTAATACTAAAGGAATCGGGAATCGAGTATTAACCAATAATAATAAGTGCCTTTGAGAAAGTGTGCTTTGGGATTCAGCCCATCTTAGTTCCTAGTGCCCTCGAGAACCCTTCACGGGGTATGTCTTGTGCAGTCCTGGGCTAACTTAAATTGTAGGCAAAATAAAGTGCAAGAGTATCTAGCATAACTTGGGATTGACTTCCACTCCCCTCGACGATTCGCGGTGTTATGTTGGGTCACACGGGCAGTAGGCGCGGGGGTTTAGATGATGGATAGGTTTTCCGCGTGAGCTTTGGCTCGGTTGTTGATTGAGACGGACGGGATAGTCCGGGGAGCTTTGGCTCGGTTGTTGATTGTGACAGACGGGATGGTCAGGGGAGCTTTGGCTCGGTAGCTGATACATGAGGTTGCATGTGCATAAGTATAAGTTGGTGGGTCTTAGATATTGGAGGGTCGATGCACCGACGCCAATACGTCGACGCGGCAAGTGTGGTTTTGAACTTAGCCAAGTTAAGTCTGGTGGACTTGCTGCAAAGAGTACGCAGGAGCTCCGCTAAGTGCACCAGCATCGAGGCGTATGATAGGTCTGACTGGTAGTACTAATACCAGTTTAGAGGTGGGCGAGGCCCAACCAACCGCTTCTATTTGCCACTATGGAGGTATCCTGGGAGGTTAGACTCCAGAATGGGGGAACTAATGGTTTGTGTGCACAGAGTCGAGTGGGTGTGTTGCACTTGCGTGTTCACATCATTGAATATTTGCATTTCATAGCATAACCATTGCATATAACCCTGACACCTATTGTATAAAGTGGTATGAGATGCTTTAAAGAATTGGCCCTGTAAAACGACCCCTTAGATTATAAGTTTGTGTGAGCGTGCTTATAAGTGAAGGTCATTATTCTGTAGATATATACATTCTTGCTAGAAAATCGACACCATATTGTATAAATTGTTATCAGACTCTTTATACAATAGCAGCCCTGTAAAAGATCCCTTAGCTTATGTGTTTTCATATAAGTTAAGGTTACTTATTACTTGTTCAGTTTTTCATACCTTTATTACTGCCATGTATATTTATAGAACTGTTAGATTAGTTCCGTCGTCACCTGCTTCTTATTCACTCTCCACCCTCACTACCTCTCCATTCCACCTCCCTGCTCGGTGCCTAAGAGCCATGGGGGGAGGGGTGGGGGATGATAGGCCTCAGTATTTTAGACTAACGGTTTTTGAACAATATCATTTTAGGGGACCGTGGAGCCCAGCATGGAGGAGCAGCCCCGGAGGTCAGCACGCTTGGAGATTGGACAGTCTAGCACCGGAGTTCAGACAACTGGGACTGTGAGTCCCGATCATTAGTATATGTTTAGTTTTGCTTCCGCGCTGAGTGATGTGTCGTGAGGTTATTGATGTACCGGGCATGTGCCCTATTTTTCAGTACCTTTATCATTATTTCTGTGGACTCTCCC
This sequence comes from Platanthera guangdongensis, assembly GCA_039583875.1. Classification (NCBI taxonomy): domain Eukaryota; kingdom Viridiplantae; phylum Streptophyta; class Magnoliopsida; order Asparagales; family Orchidaceae; genus Platanthera; species Platanthera guangdongensis. The sequence continues at coordinate 90,385,432 of CM077156.1, forward strand.
TTTGTGGAGATTATTTACTATATATGTGATTTCTGTGGACATGTTTCATTTACTCTCTTGCTACTTTTTTTGTGATCGATATGGCCGGCAGGATCGGCGTTTTGTAGTAATGACCTTCTCGAGCGTAAAGGTGTCACCGCAAAGCGGCGGTTTTGGGCCTAAGATCCTGTGGTTCTTAAAAGAAAAGGGGGGGGGGTCTTACACCATTACTAGAAGTCCCATTAACAATCATATCATTGGAGACTGAGTCAGTGAAAGAACAAGTGGCGCCCGTAAAAGTAACTATGTAATTTAACTAAGTGCAAAGAACATGAACATATAGTAAATTGCATGGGAAGGTAGGGACATAGACAGTGCCCTCTAGCAACAAAGACAGAGAGGGATGCACACTGCCAACACCATGGACAGGAGTAGAAGTCCCATCTACAATAAAAACAGGAGACAACATGTTCTGTTCAAGAAACGAAGAGAACAAACGAGAGTTGTCGGTCATGTGATAAGTAGAACCAGAGTCAATACGCCACTTGTCAGAAGAGGCCACAACAGTATGATCTGTAGAGAAGAGAAGAGAACCATCTACAAGAGTAAAGAAGGATTTGTAACCGCACGGTTCTAACCATTTGCAAAGAAGCGCAGTTAGCAAAGAAAGTCGTGCTAATAGAAAAGCCCGGAAGGAAGCAAATCGCAAGCACAGCGTGAAGCGCAGAATGGAAGGGAAGGGAAAGAAACCTGACAAACCGGAAGAAGCTGGATGAAGCCGGTAGCAGAGGCCACGCGGTTAAACAAATAAACCTCGATTTTTTTGGAGCAAAGGATCGGTTCGCTCTGATACCTTGTGAATAATGGACAAAGAGCTTAATAAATCACAAACTCTATTGCTCCAAAAATATATTTATTACGTAGGTATGCCCCCTTATTTATAGAAATTAGGCGAGAAGAGGGAATACACAAGTGACGTGGGACTAAATACAAGCCGCACGAGCAGGGCAGTTTGACACAGTCAAATCACTAGGCTACACAATACATAAGAGCAAAACCTCAGAACTTGGGGAGGCTAATAACAAAACCGCTTCGGCTAGCATCAAACCACTGCAGTCAACATCTAGGCCGCTGCAGCTAATCACCTGGACCTCCGCTCTGGCTAACATTAAGAATATGGAAATGCTTACCAGATAGGCTGTTGGTCCAAACTGCCGGTCGCTGCCCAGACAGGTCTATGGTCCAAACCGCCAGGTCGCTTCCTATACATGCTGCTAGTCCAAAATCACCACGCCGCTGCCCAGAGAGGCCGTTGGTCTAAATCACCCGGTCTCTGAATAGATATGAAAAAAATGGTAAACCTTTGTTGCCAATTGAAAGATATGGGATAGATTTAATATACTCTAGAGGGGGGTGAATAGAGTAATTTAAATTCTTTTGGCAGTTTTTATAATTTATCAGCAAAATTACTGATAGTAGTAGTATAAAACCAAATATAAACTAGGCTAAACTACACAATCACAGCACAACAAAAAAAGAAGAATGAACACCCAGACAAAACAAGAAGAATGAACACCCAGACAAAACAAGAATTTATAGTGGTTCTCCAAATCTGGGTACATCCACTCTTCTACCACCCTGGTAGGAATCCACTAACAGTTTTTTTGATCAGGTGACTATCACCATAGGTTTTTGCTCAAGTGCCATGTCACCATAAGATCTATTTGCAGGGAGATCTGACAACCCTTTAGGCTTTTGATCAGTTGCCCAAATACCAACAAAAACCTTTGAAGGGAGTTAATAAACCCTTTATACAGGGGCTGAAGAAGGTGATGTTGTCTTCTCTTTCTCTAAAAAATAGAGAAGACTTCAGTGGATTGCTGATATCAATGCTCCACCTGAGATGTTGAAATGTTCAGGAAGACTCGAGCTTTGCTCAGGATGTAGGTCTTCAGCCTTGACTTATTGAAATCTATGAACTTGTAGACTGATCTAAAAGTGTTGTCTTTGAGGATTCCTAAAGTAGAAGTTGAAGAGGACACTTGATATATGTTTGATGTTCTTCTTCAATCTCTTGTAAGATCAAGGGGAAAGTAGCTTGTTTTCCTACACAGAGAATGAGCATAGTTCTTCTGTATATTGTTCTGTGTAGTTGTCTCTCTTCTGCTTGTTCTTCTATTTCTTCTTCTTATCCTGCTTAGCCATCAAGAAAATCTCTCTTTTTATATCCTGCTGTGTAATTCTGCTTTTGAATTTTGAATTATAAGCATTAATTACTGATTAGATTCTGGAAATTGAAACGGCTCGAATATAGTCTTTAATGAGTTTCCCCAACTGTCCCAGTAAAATAAGCATGTAATTAACTCTAATGAAATACATAATTAATGCTGCCATGAATGGATATATTCTTGAAAATATGAGCATTAGTTACTCAGAGAATTACTGCCAAAGAATAGAATGAATTAGGCACAAAAATATGGAAAACTTATCATTCTTACTCTGAATAGAGTTCGTCGACCTCTAGGTAGATTTCTCGACCGAAGCTCCATGTTCGTCGAGCTGAGAGATCCTATTCACCAACCTGAGCTTAGTGAACCTCAATCTGGAAATATCTCGTTAATTCTGAGCTCCAAGTTCGTCGATCAGAGAATCTGTCTTGAGGAAGAAATCATAGACCTGAGCTCAGATATCATCGAGCTCAACTCAGAGAAAGAACTTTGAGTTCGTCGATCTGCGATCGACGATCGTCGAGCTGAGTTTGAAGAACTTCAAACTAACAATCTGAACTCTAAATTCTTCTAAGTCTTGAGTCTCCTGAAGTCCACTGCAGGCTGGTTCATGAAAATTGATTCTAATGAATAACCTAAACTCTAGGACTGACAAACTTGACCCTAGCTATACAAGGTGGGTCAAACATCCTAATAGTGAACCTTAGCCCAAATCCAAACTAGGGGTTTCAACAATTTCCCCCTATTTTTGTGAGGTCACTACAACAAAATAGAGAAAGAAAGAAAAAAACATAAAATCACAGCAATAAAATATATGACAGAATTTGAAAATCATTGGAAGATATATATATAACTATGGTACATGTATATTATTCAACTCAAAATATTAAACAGAATTAAGAGTTTATAAATCAGACTTGGGAGGAGCAGAAGATTTGGTAAAGATTATCTTTATGTTTGGATCTGCTACTTTTCTGAGAGTCATCTTCATGTCTGAGTCACCAATTGTTTTCTGAGATTTAGCCCTGGGGACAACTACTGCGGGGTTCAAGTTCATATAAGTGTCATTATTGAAAAGTTTGCCCAATTGGTACTTCTCAAGTTACATCTTCCTGTAGTATGACATAATTGAGAATTGAGAGGAGTCTTTACCTTCTTCTTTTGCTTTTGTAATCTGAGATAGTGCAATTAATTCATTAAATCTGGCCATTCTAGAATTTGGATCCATCTTCTGGATCATAAGAATGTGATAAAGGCCTTTCAGGACTATTCTCTTTTTTAGGTTCAACTGGAGTTTTTGGAGGACTTGCTACTTTTGGAGGAAGATGAGAACTGCTTCTTGAAGATTTATGATGTTGATACTGACTGCTTCCTTGAAAATAAGATCTTGAAGATCTGTCTTGTCTTTTGTATGTTTGGGTGTATGATGTAGATCTCTGTGATACATTTCCTGAAGCACCTATTTTTGGAGGAGGAGGAGGACCTCTACAGTTCATTTTAGAAGGAGGAGGAGGAGAGTACCTTCTATTCTTCTTTCTTGCCTTTTGCTCATTCTTTGACAACCACATCCAGTTAGACATCCCTTAATATGGAGTTATTTTGTTCAAAATGTAATAAGTAGTGTCTGCATTGGGATTAGGCTTAGGAACAGCCTTAGTAGGAGCTTTCCTCTTCTTAGATTTTGCCTTTTTAGAATTTGATTAATCAGAATCATTATCATCATCATCATCATCATTAGATGAACCAGGAGTATTGGCATATAGAACATCAATCTCTTTCAGAATTTCTTTAGAGATCTGCTTCTCAGGCTGAGGCTGTACTGGAATTATTGGCTCTACAAAACTTTCAAAAATTGTCTGATCTCCTTGCTCTTCTTCCATGTCAGCAAACAAGATGTCATCCAGGTCTAGCATAGGAGACTCAACCCACATGCAAGGAGGAGGGCTGCAAACCTCTTCAGCAACTGATAATTCTGAAATAATAGGAACTGCAAATCTTGGAGTTGCAAAGCTTGCCTTTAGTTGCTTTATAACCTCAGGGCTTATTGGAAAAGTATAGCAGAAAATAGCCTTTGACTGCTCATGAATAACTTCTTGTAAATAATTAAGATATGCAGAATCAAAACAATGTAATAAATAAATTAAATCTACTATGGGATTGATAATACAATCACCAACAGTCATGATCTATGGTAGATCTTCTGTTTCATATGTACAAACCATTTCAATCTCAACTGCTACAGGAACTGTTGATACTGAGACTGGTGCTGGAACTGCTGCTGCTAGAGCTGCTTTTTCATAGAACATCTCTCCCTGCCTGGTTTTAGTGTAAACGGGAACCAGGCCCCTGATAGAAGAAGGAGGGACATGGATGGCAGCAAAGAGGGCAGCAAGAGATGAGAAGGAGGCAGCAAGAGGTGTGATGGCCTCTAAAATGAGTTGTCTGATGACTGGAGTGATGTACTCCAAGATGGTGGTAATGGAAGGAGAATCCAGAGGAGTCTGAGTGGATACAGATGGATGGAGGGATATGGAGGGAATAACCAAATGTATAGACTCAGGTGCGATCTGAGTAGATACAAAGGGAGGAAAGTGAGGAAGGACATCAGATGGAATAACATCTTGCATGATGTCTTCCGAAGAAGGTGATGCAGGAAGAGATGGAATAGGAGTTGAGATATCATGTTGAGGTGAATTGGGTGTAGTTGGTGTGGAGGTTAGCAAATCAAGATTGGGGATGACATGAATGTATGAGGATGTATATCAGTAAGATGAGGTGGGGGAGGAGATGGAGGAGGTGGTGATTGAGGAGGTGAAAGAGTGGTTGTTGGAAGAAGTGTTGTTGAAGGAGGTGGAGGAGGGGGATGGAGGATTCTTCACCATGGTGGGGAGTGGCTGGAGCAGCCCTTGTGCTCTCAGAAGGTCTTGAGGAGGAGGAATCCTTGGATGGCTTGATAATAGTCCTCTCCCATCTTCCAAAGAGGGCAGAGGTTAACCTTTTAGAAACATTAATGAAAACTGTCTGAGACACCAGTAAATCATTTGCCTTCTCCTGCAGAAAAATTTCAAGTATCCTTACAAAACAAACTTCCTTCTTGGAGTTCTTCTTCCTAATTAAGTCAAAGAAAACCTGACCCCAGTTAACCTTTTTCTTATCCGCCAAGGCACTCATAACCAGAAACTGTGGCCTCGTGATGTAGTCGTGAGCGGTGTGCTTACCCAGTAGGACTTTGCCCACTACATCAGCCAAGAATTTATATTCAGTCGATATATCCTTCTTCAATAACTTGTTTGGATTTCCTTCAGAGTGACCCATTTTTAGCAAAATCTCATTAAATTCAGAACTAACTATTTAAATATCTTCTTCCCCATTCACAAAATAGAAAATCTCAGATAAGACAGTAGGAGTTAAAGAGACCTGAGTTCCTAAAATTATTCTTGTCATCTTCTCAGCATTAGAAGCGGTTGAAGAATATACCCATTCTTTGATCTCAGCCGCTGGCAGTTTGATCCTGGAAGTCATGAATTTCTTTAGATGTTGATCTTCACATACCTACAGAATGTCTATAAAGATTTGATCGAAATGTCGAAATGAGTCAAAGTCATTATCAAAGCCAGTGTCAAACTTCATGCATATAAGAGATAGTGTTGGAATCGTCATTGTTGTCCTACAAAATGAAAAAGAGATCAAGTGCAAGAGAATAGAAAGCGCGCGATGGAGCTCGAAGAAAACCTAGTTATAAGGTTTTTAAAATGTGAAGCGTCTGGCTCTGTCTGGCGAAAATAAAAATTCTTCGATCTCAGGTCGACGAATGCTGAAAATTCGTCGATCTCAGTTTGAAGACGAGGGAAAATAGTTTGTCGATCTTAGGTTGACGAAATATTTTTGGAAGCAAGTTCGTCAATCTCAGGTCGACAAAAATGACTTCACACTGAGATATCATCAATCTCAGGTCGACAAAAATGACTTCACACAGAGATATCGTCGATCTCAGGTCGACGAAAAATCTCAAGAATATTTCTCAGCTCATCGATCTCCGTTCGACGAACTTTGAAAAATTCTTCGGCCACAGACAGAATATAAATTAAAGCCTCTCCATTTCTCATTCCTAGCTGATTCATAAAGAACAAATGGTTCCTCTCATCCAAGGGTTTGGTGAAGATGTCTGCTCTTTGTAAATCAGTGTAGATATAGACAAGCTTAATTTTATTTTTGTCCACACAATCTCTAAGAAAAAGATGTCTTATTTCTATATGATTAGTTCTACTATGATGCACTGAATTTTGTGCAATGCAAATTGCACTTGTATTATCACATAGTAAGGTTGAATTATTTAAGTTGAAACTAGAATCTAGTGTATGTTCTGAATCCACAGTATCTGGGAACAACAACTACCAGTTGCTATGTATTCTGCTTCTGTAGTTGAAGTAGACACAGATGTCTGCTTTTTGCAAAACCAAGACATTAGTCTAGCATAAAGGAAATAGCATGTCCCTGAGGTGCTTTTTCTGTCCACTCTACATTCAGCAAAGTCAGCATTTGAGTATCCAGTCAACTCAAATTCTGACTCAATTGGAAACAAAAGTCCTAACTAGGACAACCCTTTACATATCTTAAAATCCTTTTTATAAAAATAAGGTGGAATTCTTTAGGGTTCACCTGGGACCTAGCACAAAGGCATGTAGCAAACAGTATGTCTGGCCTACTTACTGTGAGATATAACAGGGACCCAATAATGCTCCTATATAGTTTCTGATCAACAGGCTTGCCATGTTCATCAGAGTCAAACACAGCATTAGAAGCCATGTGTGTTTTCTTTGCTAAGGCATCTGACATCACAAACTTTTTGATTAGCTCCTTAGCATACTTGTACTGGGATATAAAGATGTCATCAGGAAGTTGCTTTACTTGGAGGCCAAGAATGTAAGAGATCTCACCCATGCTACTCATTTCAAACTTGGAATGCCTTAGGTTCGAGAATCTCTTGTATAGTTTGGAATCAGTAGAGTCAAAAATAATATCATCTTTATAAATTTGTACAAATAAGATTTGATCCTTATGATGTCTAATGAACAATGTCCTATCTACTATGCCCCTAGAGAATTAATGCTCTAGAAGAAAGCTAGCTAAGGTTTCATACCAAGCTCTTGGAGCATGCTAGAGACCATAGAGAGCCCTATGCAATTTAAAAACATAAGAAGGATGGGTTGGATAAATAAAACATGCTGGTTGCTCCATATAAACCTCTTCTTTAAGTTCACAATTTAAGAAAGCACTCTTGACATCCATTTGATATACTTTGAACTTCTTGTATGCAGCATAAGCAAGGAAGATTCTGATTGCTTCCAGCCTTGCAACAGGTGTAAATGTCTGGTCATAGTCAATGCCTTCCTCTTGTTTATAGCCTTGAGTAACTAGCCTTGTCTTGTTCTTGTTGATAATACCTTGGGCATCTAGTTTATTTCTGAATACCCATTTATTTTCAATGACTGGGTAGTATTTGGGTCTTGGAACTAAATCCCAAACTCTATATCCCTCAAACTGGTTGAACTCCTTTTGCATTGCAATAATCTAGTGTGGTTCTTGCTCAATATCTTTTATGGATTGGGGATCAGTTTGATATATGAAGCAGGCATGCATCAAGTTTTGGTTGAGTTGATGCCTGGTATGCACACCTACTGACATGTCTCCAATCACTTGGGATACATGATGATATCTAAGTGTGACAAACTTTGTAGGTGGAGTTGGTTCAGCAACAGCTTGGGGAATTAATTGCTCTTATGGAATAATTGGAGCTGTTGTTGGTTCAACATCCATTTTAGTGGATTCAACTTCACTGTATTCATTTATATGTGGAGAGCGATGTGCAACATTCTCATTTGTGAGGGTCAACTCATCCAACTTCTTACACAAGTGTGGTACCTACAAAGTTTCACTGGTAGAAGGATTCTTCTCCTTGTAAGACATGTTAGTTTCATCAAATGATATATGTACAATCTCTTCCATTTTCATAGTAGATTTATTATATACCCTATATGCCTTACTGACTTGGGAATATCGTATAGAAATTCCCATTGCAGTATTGGCTTCAAACTTTCTAAGATATTTCTTGTCATTTTTATGAATGTAGCATAAACAAGCAAAAATTCTAAAGTAATCTACTTTAGGTTACTTCCCTTTAAGTAATTTATAGGGAGTGTTGCCCTTAAGCTTATGTATCATGCTCCTTTTCAGTTCATAATTTGTTGTGCTTACAGCCTCTGCCCAAAAGGATAGTGGCATGTAAGCATCTGCATGTAATATGCCTGCAGCTTCAATCATGGTCCTATTTTTCCTTTTTGCTATCCCATTTTGTTGAGGAGTTCTAGGAGCAGAGAAACAATGCCTGATACCTTCCTTCTCACAGAATTCTTGCATGGGAAGATACTCAAACTCAGTACCATGATCACTTCTGATCAATGGAACTGGAGTAGAATACTCAATCCTTATGCTCTTAAGAAAATTTGTAAGAACCTTAAAGTTATCAGCCTTGTTCCTCAAGAAGAACACCCAAGTTAACTTGAGAAGTCATCAACAATCACTAAGGTAAAAGTCTTCCCTCCCAGGCTCTGTACAACAATGGGTCCAAAAAGATCCATATAGAGTAAATACAGAATCCTAGGTGAATCACTCTTATTAAGTGCCTTAAAACTATTTTTGGTTTACTTGCCTAATTGACAAGCCCTGCAAAGGCTTTCCTTCTTGTAGGGGCAAGAAGGCAATCCTCTAACAAGGTTGTCCTAGAGAGTTTAGCAATATTTTTCAGCTTAACATGTCCTAATCTCTTATGCCAAAGTTCATTGTTGTTGCTAGTTTGATTAAACAAACATATTTCTAACTTAGCAGACTTAATGTTGACTACATAAATATTTCCTACTCTAGTTCCAGTTAACACAACTTGATTATCCACTGAAGTAATAATACATGAGGATTCATTAAATGATACCTGAAACCTTTTATCACATAATTAACTTATGGATATTAGGTTGTTCTTCTGTCCACTTACATATGCTACCTTCCTGAAAGTGACAGCTCCAATTTTAACCTTCCCATAGCCTTCAGTTTGACCATAGTGAGAGTCAACAAATAGTACTTTTAGACCTAGCTTAGACTTATAGTTGATTAGGTTGTCCTTGCTGTCAGTCATGTGCTTTGAACAGCCACTATCCATGTACCACTTTTGCTCTGTGGTGGGATAGTCTTTCACCTGCATTTAAACAGATTAAATATTCTTGACCCAGGTTACCTTGGGTCCTTGTTTCTTTTCATAATTAAAACTGGAAATAGAAGAATATTCAAGTTGGTTCTTATATCCTAAGGGATGAAATTTTCTTGGTGTAATTATCCACTGATTAAATTGGTTGATGAAAGATCTTACTTAATTATAAGTTTTAGGAAAATTTGAGTTTCTATTAAATTGAACTGGGATAGACAAATCTTGACAAGTTCATCGACCTGCGTTCGACGAAAAGAGATTAGTTCGTCAAACTCCGCTCAGAGATTGAAGGTATTCATTTTTTATGCCCAATATCGTCGATCACAGTTCGAAGAATAGTATTAGTTTCGTCGATCATAGTTCGATGGATAATTATAAGAGAATTCTACGTTCAGAGTTCGTCGATTGGAGTTCGACGAACTGTAAGAATTTCGTCTGTCTGAGTTTGACAAAAACTGTTGAACATAATTTTTATAAGATTTCTTATTTTTCTTTCTCTTTTTCTTGGTCTTCTGAGTGACTTCTATTGGTTGATTATCTTCATTTAGCTTTTCTTTAGCCTTTTTTGTTATGAATTTTATAGGGGTTGACAGAATGTTTTTCTGAATTAATGGGGGTTGGCATGATGAAGCACCTAAGCCCAGCTTGCCATTAAGTCTAACATTTACTGTGCTTGTGATGTCCATCAGCTTGATGCTTCTACCATTTAGGGATTCTTCAAGTTGTCTTGCATAAGCTAATTCTGATTTTAGTGATACGATTTGTTCAGTTGCAATAGTTAGTTCATCCTTTAATTTGATGTTTTCATATAGAAGATTATCTTGTTCGGTTATTTTATCTCTGAGTATTTTAATTTCCTTCTCAGAATTAATCAATTAATTACATAATTATTTGAATTCAGTTCTATAGCTATTAGAATTAAAATCAATTGAAGAGATTACCTGATCCTCTTCAAATTCTGATTCTTTTTCAGATTGCTCATCTTCAAAAAGTCTGTCTGATGCATTGATAGCCATCAAGCAAACTTCTCTTTCTTTTGTTTCCTCTTCTTCTTCACTTGAGCTGGAAGAGGAGGATTCTTCATCTGAATCACTCCAGGTTTCAGCAATAAAGCCCTTGTCCTTTCTTTTATAGATGCTGGAGGAGGGCTTGCTATAATGCCTTCTGGATTCCTTTTCTCTTCTTTTCTCGTAATTTTTATTCTCTGGACACTCTGAAATGATATGTCCAGGTTTCCTGCATCCAAAACACATAATCTCTTTAGTAGGTGTTTTATCATACCTTGGTTTGTCATCCTATCTGGATGATTTTCTTCTGAAATCCTTTCTTGCTATCTTGTATAATCTTTTTGACATAAGCCCTATAAGCTCATCATTGCAGGTGGATCTTCTGATCCTTCAACTTCCTGGAAGGCAATGCTTTGCTCTTTTTTCCCTGGTGTGGAGGTTTACCGCTTAGCAGCTTCTCTGGTCTTCATCAGCTGGTCATAATATTTGAGCTTTCCCAATAGAGACTTAGTAGTGATCTCATTCAGATTTCTGACTTCCTTGATTGGCCAGATCCTGGAATCCCATGAGTTGGGGAAGCACATAAGAATCTTATCATTGATCTCAGTCAGGGCTATGTTCTTGTCAAAGGTTTTTAGCTCATTGACAATTGAGCTAAGTCTATTATACATATCACCCACTGACTCGAATTATTCATTCTTGAAATTCTCATATTGGGAGATGAGATTTGATCTCCTGTCTTCTCTTTCTTCTACAGATCCATCAACCATCTGGTTTAGGGAATTCCAGATGGATTTAGCTGAGGTGCACTCCGCAACTTTCTGGAAAATATCATCTATCATTGTCCGATCCAGAATGTTCATGGCCTTGGCATCAACTATCTTGGCCTTCTTCTATGCATCTGTCCACTCAAGTGGAGGAACAACATGAGTGCTGGAAGTTGCAGTAGATGTGGCCACTAGAGCTGGTGGATCTGTCAATATAGAATTAAAAATATCTTCATCAATGAAGTTCATATATAATTTAATTCATGTCTTCCAGATAGCAAACTTATTCAAGTTGCAAACTGGAGGTCTGGTGCTTGCATAGTCCTTGTTTTGTGCCATGGTATAAGTAATATGCTAGAGAAATTTAGATCTTAGAAGGATCTGTTGGTTTAAGTGTTGCCTTTTATAACCAAATAGACATTCCTCTGATACCAATTGAAAGAAATGGTAAACCTCTGATACCAATTGAAAGATAGAGGATAGATCTATTATACTATAGAGGGGGGGGGGGGGTTGAATAGTGTAATTTAAATTCTTTTGATTGTTATTTATTAGAGAAATTAGTAATAGTAGTAGTAGTATAGAATGAAATAGAAACTAGGCTAAACTACACAATCACAACATAACAAAATAAAGAAGAATGAAGACACAGACAACACAAGAATTTATAGTGTAACACCCCCTATCCGTCGCATACCATATAGCAGTAGGTCCGGCCGGGGCTCGACGGCATATACCACATACAGACCGGGTGCTTACTCATGAAAACCATCCAACCAATCAACGTCCTACACAGAGCATTCTAGCGGAAGTAGTTTATAAAGGTTGCAAATAAGAACCCAGCACTAAAGCATGAATGTCCACTAATCCAAAATAGGAATGTTGTACAAATACCAACAAAAGTCTTAAGGCCTTACAAAATATTTCACTTGATATTACATGATTTACAAACCACGGCACGCAGGCCGGTCATACATGAATAAAATAGTAAACACTTCCAAATAGGCCTTCGAGGGCCGGCTTCGCACTTGGGCTTTAGCCCGCTATTGACCGCTTGGTCCAGCAGCACCTGCAAACAACAAACCACCGCACGGTGGCAAAACAAGGCAATGGTCAGCAATGCTGACCAAATTATAACGATCCCACACCCAACTTGGGGCGGCGATGCTCCTTCCCTACATGTCATTAGCATAAGCGAGCAACATATAAATATAGCCATTTCATCACAGACGTTGGCTCGCACGTCCACACGCCCCGTACTCTCAGGGCACATTCTCGGTGAACAAGTCGATGTCACGTCAATTAAAGCCATAGACATTCCGGACTCACCACTGTCACTTTGACGGCCAAACCTATGAGCATTTTGTCTTCCTGGCCTGGGTCACGACAATTTAAGCCATTGACCGCCGAAGACCCTAATTTATGCCAACGGCAAGTGCCACGTGCCTTTAGGTCTCTTTAACCGAACGACATAGAACGGGTACGGTTCCATCTAACCCGTGCTCACATCGCAACGACAATTTAAGCCATTTGCACGGGTCAAACTTCCACCGAGTCCCATTTCCATCACAATTCACATAACCCGGTTATGTTCAAGTTAGCTCTCAGGCCACCAAGTTGGCAAGATCTCGTATCCGCCCAGTTTTCTGGGTGCACCTTTGGGTTAGTCCCCAAGGCTCCCTGCTGCAATCTACCGCGTAGAAAACCCGAAAAATAATCAATAGCACGGAGTCTTCTCCGGCATTTATGCAATGCAACATCACCGATCCAGACCAACATGTCCGGGTAGGCTTCACATATCTACCCGAAGGAACGCCTCCAACTCTCCGCAAACCCGGGAGAGCGGGCTTCCTATGCAAAGAAGGAGAGCTACTCACGCTCAAGAAGTGAATCATTACCATAACGTTCCTCTTTGGCGCCATTGAAAAGTAAGCGGATGAAAAGCACCGCACTAGCTTTGCCTCCATGGATCCGGAGTCGGCTCGCGATTCGGAGCTTCGAAGCTCCTCCAATTGTCGGATCTAGCTCCCTCTTCCTTCCTTGGCTCTCCTCTCTCTCTAAGCTTTTAGAAAGATGATAACTTTTGAAAAGTGAGGGTTTCTAAGTCCAATCCCGGGTATATCCCTTCAGGGACAACCCCCAGCCGTTGGATCATCAATTAAAGAAATGAACGGCTTTGATTCGGGACTGAAATGCCCAATCTGGACCGAACACGGCCTGCCACATGCCCGTGTCCAGGGCCGTGTGCCTCATTCGCCGTCAAAATCGAATCGCCTGGAACAACACAAGGGTATCGAACACGCCCGTGTTCCACCTGACACGGCCGTGTGGCCGGCCGTGTACCCCTATCATTTTTCCCCGAAAACAACCCGAGCACTGCACGGGTTCTAGGACACGCCGTGTCCTTGCCCGTATCACCTCAACACGCCTGGACCCCAGGCCGTGTACACGGTCTCGACACTCGACACTTCATCGAGCGAAGATCGTCGACCTGATGACACGGCCTTGGACACGCACGTGTCCTAGGCCGTGTGCCTTGTCTCGACACAATGTCGAGACCAAAGTATCGACTTCCCGGGACGAGTGTCGACACGGGTTGACACGCCCTGCGTCACACCCGTGTCGCAGGCCGTGTGCTATATCTCGACACTTCGTCGAATGCAGAGTGTCGACTTCGCGGGCTAAGTGTCGACACGGGTCGACACGCCCTGCGACACGCCCGTGTCGCAGGCCGTGTGCCCTGTCTCGACACAATGTCGAGAACAGAGTGTCGACTTCCCGGCTGAGTGTCGACACAAGCTTGACATGCCCTGGGACACGCCCGTGTCCCAGGTCGTGTGCCTACGGCCAGAACCCAAAACTGGCCCAAAACGTCCCCCGTCGCTCCTTTGAGTTTCAGGGCGTTACAACTCTCCCCCGTCTTAAAATAATTTCGTGCACGAAATTATATAAAGGAAAGACATGTACAAAACCAAAATTTTTACCTGAGCGGAACAACTTCGGATACTCATCAAGCATAGTCTGCTCTCACTCTCAAGAGAGCTCCTCACGACCGCAATTGTCCCACCGGACCTTGACCATCTTGATCTCTTTATTGCGTAGCCGCTTGACCTCCGAGTCCTCAATCCGCATGGGCTTAACTTTTGTCGTCAACCCACTATCCACGGGCACTTGATCAACCGCGATCACTTGCGTAGGCTCTTGCACCGCCTTCCGAAGCACCGAAATATGGAATACAACATGTAATCCACCAAGCTCCACTGAAAGCTTCAAGCGATAGGCCGCTTCACCTACTTGCTCTAGAACCTCAAACGGCCCAAGGTACCTCGTTCTTAGCTTTTTCAATCGCCGCACCTGTGAGACACCCTTGAACGGCTTGACCTTTAATTATACATAGTCGCCCACAACGAACTTCACGTTCCTGTGCGTGGCATTATAGTACTTTGCTTGCCGTTCCTGAGCGATAAGCAACCTCTCCCGAATGGTTCTCCCCAAAGAAGTAGCATCCTCCACTTCCGATCGCTTATACAACTTTGACTCACCCGTTTCTAACCAAGACAACGGCGTGCGACATTTTCTATCATATAGTGCCTCGAAAGGCGCCATCTGAATACTCACTTGGTAGCTGTTGTTGTATGCAAACTCCACCACATAAAGGTGGTCTTCCCACTGCTTTCCAAAATCCAAGACACACATGCGGAGTATGTCTTCAATAGTTCTATTGACCCTCTCGGTCCGCCCATCCGTTTGTGGATGCAAGACAGTGCTGAATTTCAACTTTGTTCCCAACAATTGTTGCACTAGCCTCCAATCATTGGACGTAAACCGCCCATCTCGGTCACTCACGATGCTGCGGGGCACACCATGAAGCCGTACTATGTTATCCACATAAAGCTTTGCCAACTTCTCCACCGGATCATCCTTCCTATGCGGAATAAAATGCGACACATTCGTTAACCTATCAACAACCACGCAAATGGCGTCATTCCCCTTTTGCGACCTTGGCAAACCGTGCACAAAGTCCATAGAGATGTCGTCGAATTTCCACTCCGGAATAGGCAAGGACTTAAGAAATCCTCCCAGCTTTTGGCACTCCGCCTTTACCAAGGCACAAGTTTGTCACTTCGCTATGTATAGCGCCACATCTTTCTTCAAACCCGGCCACCAAACAGTTACTTCACATCACGGTACATCTTCGTGCTCCCCGGGTGAATCGAGTACTTGGTATGGTATGCCTCGTACAACAACTACACCCGTAAAATGCCCACACTTGGGACGCACAGACGACCGTCTTTCCAAAGTAATCCGTCCTCCACGATGAATTGGGAATTTGACCCATCCAGAGCCTCTACCATGAACTGCTTCATATGAGCATCCATATCCAAAGCCTACCGAATACGATCAGCCAGGTCATATTGGACTTCAGTCCAATTCAGAACTGCTTCAGCACTTGATTGTCTATCCACACAAACAATCTCCAACGCCTCAACCTCCCGCACCAACCGCTCATCATGCACCGACAGCCAATTTGCTTGAGCTGGTGCTCGGCGACTCAACGCGTCCGCAACCGCATTACCCTTCTGATCAATAAGATACTTCAAGCTCTTGTGATCGGTGTAGATATCAATCTTTATACCGTACAAATAGTGTCTCCATAGCTTCAAGGCAAAAATCACGGCCGCTAACTCTAAGTCATGGACCGTATAGTTCCTTTCATGCACTTTTAGCTGTCTCGCGCCATAAGCTATTACACTTCCATGTTGCAGTAGCACGCAACCCAAACCGCTGCCCGAAGCATCGCTATAAATCTCATAGCCTTCGGTCCCACATGGCGAACTCAGCACAGGCGCCGTGGTCAACCGACACTTCAACTCCTCAAAAGCTCGTGCGCACTCCGGCGTTCAAACGAACTTATGCTCCTTCCTCGTCAAAGTAGTGAGAGGCAAAGCTATCCGCGAGAAGTTCTCTACGAAGCGCCTATAGTAGCTGGCAAGCCCCAGAAAACTCCGGACTTCCGCTACCGTAGCACGCTCAGGCCACTCCCTTATCGCAATAATTTTTGCCGGATCCACATCAATACCCTCTCCACTCACTATATGCCCGAGGAACGCCACTGAGGATAGCCAAAACTCGCACTTCGAGAACTTGACATACAACTGATTTCTCCTTAGCGTTTCCAACACCAAATAAAGATGCTTGAAGTGATCTTCCTCACTTTGCGAGTATACCAAAATATCGTCGATGAAGACGATCACGAAATGGTCCAAATACTCCCTGAACGTCCTGTTCATCAAATCCATGAACACTGACGGCACATTAGTCAGCCCAAACGGCATGACCGTAAACTCATAATGCCCGTATCTCGTACTAAATGCTGTCTTCGGGATATCACTCTCCCTTATTCGCAGCTGATAGTACCCAGCCTTGAGATCCAACTTCGAGTACACCCTGGACCCGACTAACTGATCAAAAAGATCATCAATCCAGGGGATTGGGTACTTGTTCTTCTCAGTCAACTTGTTGAGCTCCCGATAATCAATACACAACCTCAAGCTTCCGTCCTTCTTCTTAACAAAGAGGACTGGTGCGCTCCAAGGCGAAGAACTCGGGTGCACATACCCTTATTCCAACAACTCTTGCAGTTGAACTTTCAGCTCCGCCATTTCCTTAGGCGCTAGCCGATAAGGAGATCGTGACACAGGCTTTGCACCTGGCACTAGCTCAATCGTGAAATCTATCTCCCGTTGAGGCGGGGATCCAGGAAGATCTGCGTGGAACACATCAGGGTATTCCGATACCACTGAAATGCAATCCAACGCGCGTTTCTGCTTTGCAACCTCCACTAGTGTAAAGAACAGTTCTGCACCGGCACGAACCGCCTTTACCACCTGAAGAGCAGACATCAACGTCTTGCTCGACCCCTTTAAGCCCGTAAAAGTCGTTTCATGACTTGCTCCCAGCTTGACTTCCTTGCTACCTCAGCTGCTCCTCTCTCTTCTACCTCTGCTTCAGCCCTTGAGCAGGTAGACCTCCCAGCCCTTGCTGACAGGCTGAATGAGTTGCTTGCCCCCAGGCTAACTCTGTTGTTGGAGACCTCCTTGGCTCCCCTCCACCTGTCAGTGGCAGCCCTCTCTACCAGGCTCTCTTCCCTCTTCCCTCAGGCAACACCTACAGCAGTGTGCCTTGATCCAGACATGTCTGCATCTAGGCAGGGGGAGATGTCATATGAAGTGAATCTTCAGGTTGCTGCTGCTGCTGTTTCTGTAAGCTGTCTGTCTGGTGCTGCTGCTATCACTACTTCTTCTACTGCTCCTCCTCTTACTGTTGTTGTGCCTCAAGCACAAAGCTATATTTCAACTGCAGTCCTTGCAATAGACCTCAGGTCTTTGCTATCAATTTTTGATTCTACATACTTCAGCTGTCTGCCAGAGGCCAATGTTGTCCAGCCTCCAGAAGATTTATCCAAGGCACTTGTGCCTTTTTCTTGTTGTGACCCTAGCATCATCACCTCCTTTGTAAATTCAGTAATTGCTGCTGTTGAAAATGTTAATACTGTTGCTGAAGTTTCTGTTATGCCTGATGAACCAATTCCCAAAGAAATTTTGATGTCAGAGGCACCTGTATTTGTGCCTTCTGCAATTTCTGATGATATTCCTTCTGCTTCTATTGTTGTTAGTGAATCTGCTGTTACTGCTGTTGTCACCTCTCCAGTATCTATTGCTGTTGTTGTTACTACTTCCATTCCATCTGCTGCTGTCTCTGCTGTTACTAACTCAACACCTGCTGCTACAGCCTCATCTGCTTCTGAACTACTCAAGAAAGACTTAATGAAGAAAATAGATGCTCTCTATGATGACCAGAGTTCTGAATCTGATGAATTTGAAACAGACTCTGATGACTCTTCTGCTACCATTGCCAGGAAAAGAAAGGCAAGGAGCAAGGCTATGAAGAGAGTACCTCCTATCAAAGTTAAGGATAACAATGACATCCCATATTACATTCTACATGACTGCCCAATTACTGAACACTGGATGCAGTACTCCAAGAACTAGCTGAAAGCAATGAAGAAAAAGAGAAAATATGAGAAGGGCTCCTCCCAGTTCCAACACTCTTATCCTCCTCCACCACCTCCTCCTGATGCAGGTGCAGGTGGAAGCTCTACAGCTCAACCCCCAGCCAGAAGTCAGGCTCCCTATCAGCCTCATGCCAGATCTTACCACAGGGAAAGCCAATCCAGGGGTTCACATTCTAGGAGAGGAGGATATAGAGGTAATCAAAGAGACATTCAAGTCTATTCCAAAGGCTACTACAGGCAACACCCATACTCTAGGGGAGGACAAAGTTCTACTGATACAACATCTATTCCTTTTCCTTACAAGCTGAAAGAGACTGTGTCTGCCAGGCCTCCTCAGGACAATCCCTCCAACAAATATGAGTCTCCTGTACCTTTTCAGGATCCTGAAAATAATCCAGCTGCTTGGACTGCAAGGTTAAAAGAACTAGCTGCACTGGATCAGATTAAAAAGGCTAGAGAGCAAGGAATAGATTCTTCCAACATTTCAACAATGTCTGAACAGAGACAGAAAGAGCTAGAGAGATATGCTTCAAGTAAATTCTTTGATGCTGACAGATATATGGAATTGCATCCTGAAGCAGTGGTTCCCAGGATTAAACAGCAAACATCTCTAGGTGCAGCAGATGACACCAGATCAAAGAAGGAAGCCCTCAATCCTAACAGAGAGATTAAAATGGTTAAGGGCAAAGAGAAGAAATGATATTGTAAGGTGACAATTTCTGTGATGTCTGATTACTATCTGGATGCTATATATCTCTGTGATTCTACTATGTCTAGCTGTTGTTTTTATGTTTTACTGATTGTATGTTGTTATTTAAAATTCCTTCAAAGTCTGTAAATAGTAATCCTAACCCAAATAGGGTGAGATTGTTGGAACACCCTATTGCTAATTTGGGTAAGGATCACTATGTCTCTAGGAACCTTTGCTTGACCTCCTGTATAGCTTAATAGGTCAATTATAATTAAGTCTAAGGGTTAGAAATCT
This sequence comes from Platanthera guangdongensis, assembly GCA_039583875.1. Lineage (NCBI taxonomy): Eukaryota > Viridiplantae > Streptophyta > Magnoliopsida > Asparagales > Orchidaceae > Platanthera > Platanthera guangdongensis. The sequence goes on from CM077156.1 coordinate 90,404,728, forward strand.
AGGTTTGGAAGCTGCCCTGAAGACCAAGATTTTGTGTTTGGAGACCAAGTCATATCGTCGAGCTCAGCACGACGGTTCGTCGAACTCCGATCGACGATCGTCTAGCTCAACTTCGACAGATCGTCGAGCTCCGTTCGACGATCGCTGAGCTCAACCTCATTATATCGTCGAACTCAGTTCGACGATCGGTGAGCTCAGGTCGACGATTTGGACTCTGCTTTGGATCTCTATCTCTGAGCTCAGTTCGACGATCTTTGAGCTCAGATCGACGATATTTTTTGCTACTGTATATTTCCAGATCGCTGAGCTCAGCTCGGCGATAGCAGAGCTCAGTTCGACGATTTTAGATAACTTCCAGAATGGTTCTAAATTCAAATTCAAATCTGTTAAGGAGTTATTCTGCAATTAATTCAGAGATTTCCTAGCCGTTTTCATTCATTTCTGGACCAAGTTTCAAGGGACTTCTCAAGGAATATTTCTATGGACTTTCCTCTAGAAAAGATTTTGCATTTAAGGATGCAATTAATGCAGGCCAACGGCTACTTGACAGAGAATGTTACTCTATTCTGTACCAGAGAATAAAAGACAGAATTTTTGAGTCAACAGAAGACACAGAGAGAGACACACAGATTACAGAGATACATTCAAAATATTCTGTCTCAAAGAATTCTCAAGAACACACACACATCTAAGGAGATCAAGCTTCTTCAGATCTCTTTAGTTTCAAAGTGTTCAAGGCCAACATATTTCAAGACTCCAGACACTCAACATTTCAGTCATTTGCTGAAATCATCTATTGCTGGAGTTCAATCTCTGAAGGCCTATCACCCTCAGCAAAGCTTTTCTTCCTGAAGATATATAGGATTCAGGGGGAGCTTTGACATCAACAATCCACTTAGTCTTCTCAATTGTTTGAGAAAGAGAAGACTGTCATCACTCTCTCACCCCCTCTCTGTAAAGAGTTTCTCAAGCTCCCTTCAAAAGTTTGAGCTTGGTTTTTGAGCACCTTGTCAAAAGCTCATTTGTGGCAAGACACCTGATCAAAAAATCTGCTTTGGTTTTTGAGCACCTTATCAAAAGCTCATTGGTGCCCAGGACACCTGATCAACTCATCCTGCAGTGGATTCCTACCTAGGGTGGTAGAAGAGGGGATGTACCCAAGTTTAGGGGAACCACTATATTTCCTTGTGTCTTCTGGTTGTGCTGGTGTTTATGTTTGTTTCTGGCCTTGATTTTTCTGTGATTAGCTTTTGTTCAGTTTAGTTCTGTGATTAAATATTTTACTGCTTCCCTTCTCACTCTTATTACAACAGTTGTTGTAAAAAGTAGAGTCCAGATACCCAGGTGTGACTGATTTGAGATAGGATGCTGGAGGCCCAAAGAAGACCTCCAAAATATTACGATCTGCGATATTACAAAGTAGAGTCTCAAGATGGAGACTATGGTTCTTGAAGATACGTCTGATGCATGGAGTCTCGCGGGTATGCGGGCAAAAGAAGCTCAATTTGAGGAATAGGGGGGGCTACAGGATCCTGGAGCGAATCGTCCCATTAGCTTACAGGCTAGAGCTACCGTCGGAGTTAGCGGGTTTGCACAACGTCTTTCACGTCTCATCTCTTAGGAAGGCTCTACTACAACTGGAACATTAGGTTCTTGGTATAGATGGCTCGGCAGATTTCAATCAATCGGTCCGCTATGAGCCAGTCAGGATAGATGATACATCGGTGCGGGTCTTATGGCGCAAGAAGGTCCCGCTGGTTAAGATCCTATAGAAAAACCATGGGCAGGAGGAGCATACATGGGAGCCATCGGATCTGATGCAGTAGAGGAACCTGGATCTCTCTAGGTAAAGTATACATTCATCTTCTTATGGGATGTTACATTCAGTTACTCTCAGTAGAAACACCGCAAGCCTAACCAGAATTTCAGGAACAAAATTTTTATTTTGTTTATTGGGATTTGTAACTTCTCATTTACAACTAGACCCCTAAGAGTGGTTTTCCCATGACTAGGTCATGACAAAACCCTAGGAAGCCCAAGAAGATCAAGTGAGCTTAGACATGAAGATGGAAACCACCATGGTCTGCAAATAGTAGAATTCTAAACAATAGTTTATGATGACCATAGGGCATCACCATGACTACATGACCCGACCACAACATCCCTAACCCATTAGAGGGTCTATTAGAGCCATAAGGATCCATTGGGGTCAACCCAAAGTGGTCAAATTGACCTAAGACCACCATAGGCCTAAATTGGGCAAGGTGCCCTAACTAAGAGCAATTGACCTATAATGTGTCAAACCAACCATACACAACCCTTTCTAGACCTTAGGGGAGGCTAATGGGTCACCAAGGACCCATTGGGGTCAACCTAAATGGTCATGTTGACCAAGGTCAACTTTATCCTAAGCATAGGTCAAACTACCTCAAATGGGCTAACCCAAGCTCAAGCCCATTTCCCCCACTTGGGCTAACTTTATTTTATCTAATATTATGAGCTAATGGGCGGCCAATAGGCTGGAGTAGTCATCAAATTAGTCCATGGTGACTAGGAGAGAGAAAACTCAATTTTTCCCTTTAATGGAGGAGAGAGAAAGTGAAAAAAGGCAATTCATGGCCAAGGGAGACCAAGGGCCTCTCCAATTGATGGATACATTCCCTCTCATTAGTTATGAGGAGTTGAATAATCATAGACAAGAACCAAAGTGGCTGAATTTAATTTCTCCCATAAGGAAGAGAGAGAAAGAAGAGAGAGAAAGCCATTAATGGTCATGGAAGAGCAAGAGTCCCTCCAATTGATTCCAAATTATTGATTCAACTTCCCCTCATCAGTTAGAGGAGACCAAGGGTTTTCCTCATCTTCTAGGTGTCTGAATTCAAGGAATATGTCATGGCCAAATTCAACCTTTCATAGCCATAAACGTCTTTGAAGCATAGGCCCTCCCCTTCCCCAATTTGAGTGTTTTAAAAGCTTCACCAAGTGATGAATTGTAAATATACGTATTTTTGTGCACATTAATTTAGTCATTTTCATTTATTTTCGCCATTTTTACTTATTTTTTTCAATAAAATGATCCTCTTCTTGTAAATTTACTACTAACTTGTTTTCTTTTATTTTGCAGAAAAATTTCAAAATCTGCCAAAATTGGGCAGTACATGCACATGTAATTTTGGTCACGCCCGTGACCGGGCCGTGTCATTGCAAATCCCGTGAAGTTGCAATTTTCTAAAGTAAAAAAGCTTGATACGCCTGGAGACATGCCCGTGTCCCCCGACACGGGGCGTGACAGCAGCCCGTGTCCCTTCCACTCGACGAATTAAGTTCAACGATCGTCGAACCCGAGACACGCCCAGAGTCACGCCCGTGACCTAGGGCGTGACTCAATTTCCGCTCGACGATTTCATCTCGATACTTTCCGCTCGACTATCGTCGAGTGTCGACACCAACCGACACGCCCAGAGTCACGCCCGTGACATGAGGCGTGACTTCACCAGCTGGCCCGACAAGATGCTGCCGAAGACTTTTGACGCAACCCGCGCCCGGTTCTACCTCCCCGACACGCCCAGAGGCACGCCCGTGACCTGGGGCGTGACAGCCGCGAACTAAGCCCAAAGTCAACTTTCCTGTCAAATCGTCGGTCGCCATCACGAATAGTAGTGACACGCCCCCCCCTACACGCCCGTGTCGGAGGGCGTGTACTTCGAAATTTTTGCTTATAAATTGCCCATTTTTGTAAGGTCCAAGGGTTCAGATTTTTGGGCCATTTTAGTGTGTTTTTGTGGGCTGCATTCGTGGATGGACGGACTTTATTTCCCGCCTACTCGTTTGAGTAGGACTTGTAATTTTCTTTCTTTATTTTTCTGCCTACTCACTTGAGTTAAATGGACGGACTTTATTTCCCGCTTACTCGTTGAGTAGGACTTGTAATCGCATTTATTTTCACCTACTCATTTGAGTAGGACTCGCTTTCATTTTAGTCCTACTCGTTTAGTAGGACTTGCAATTTTAAGCTTTTATTTCCCGCACCGACTCGTTTGAGTGGGACTCGCAAATTTCAATTATGTAAATTTCTTTTATGTGTAACTTAGTTTCTTTTTAATTTATAATTTGGAGTGTGTGTGTGTTCTTGTTTTAGCTAACTTTTCAGCTTTCTAAATGTTCTTTTATTTTTCTTATGTCTTCTTATAATCATTTAGCGTTTAATTCCGAACTCGCGCCTCATTATAAAGCCTTCCCCATACCGATGTGTGGCTAATCACTATTAGCCTCGGCATCGATGAGTATTGGGACATTTAAAATTATTTGTAATAATTGAAGCTCTTTATTTTCATTTTAATTTAAGCACTTAAGGTTTACCCCGGGTTTACAACGCGTAGGACCACATATCGATGTGTGGGCCCTATTTCCATAGTCCATATGCTAGCAAGCCGAGAGGCCGTGCATATGGACCGATCACCCCTGAGTAAATAAAGTTGCGTGCATACCCTCGAGAGAGGACAAGCGTAATTCTACCGGATTGAGTTCCCCACCCAATAGCGGGGTTCTTAGCGTAAAGCGCGCGTTAAGAGGAATCCTTCGTCGGACTAACGTTCGGTCGAATAGTCTTAACGTTTAGGTGAACGATATCTCTATAGCTAGGTGAGCTCACATTTGTGGAACCTCCACGGCCAAGTTGTCTTTTATTAATTTGAAAACTAAGTCCTATAATTATTAGAAATTATTTTAGTCTTAATCCGATTCGATGCCGAGCGTTAACCCTTCATCGAATATTTTCTAAATCATTTTTTCACTCCTTTTCTTTTTCCGTCTTTACTTAATTAAAAAATCCACCTTACTTTCAGTAAAATAATATTCCTCCCGGAGGAGTAAGAATAGTCAACACGACCCCGAGAACAATACGACCTCGGTATTCCCCCGAATATCGAGTACTACTTGCGATAGGTGCACTTGCCTCCTGTAGCACGCCCGCGGCGATCGACTCACCAAACCAACCACAGTAAGAGTCTGTTCGCGGGCACATCACCAAGGAAAGGGGAGGAGTTTCCACATTTTTTCTGAAGGAATCGAGCTCTCCCATGGTACGGATGTAACATACCTGAAGCTCCAAAATCCGGCCATGGCGCACCACCACCAACCAATCAGCAAGCACGGTTGAAGGTCCTCCTCTACTCCTCTCTTCGTGGGTTAGATCCTTAGATCATTTAGGAAAGAAATCAGGCTCAATTGAGCATGATTTGAGAGAAGATTTTCGAAATTTCCATGTTTTTTCAACCACTCGGGTTCACCGGAATCAGCCCCTCCAGCGGTCGTGCTGCCACCCGATGATAGCTACCACCTCAATGAAGGTGGCGACAGTGGTGGCCTGCTTGGGAGGTGGCTGGGTGGCTGTGAAATATGCTTGGAATAAGCTCTAGGTTCGGCCAATCATGGCCTTTTTCTGGAGGAAGAAGATGACCAGGAGCCCTCTGATCTGCTTCAAGATTCGTGCTAGATCATATTTAGTTATTTTGATTTTTTGTATTTTCGTCCTGTTTACTGGGATGTTTTAAATTAACTATTAAAAATATCTAGGCTCCCCTATAGTTAAAGCGATCTACATGAAAGTTGTATCCCTAATCGTCTAGTTTAATTTAGAATTGGTTTGAATCGATTTCGTGTTCAGGTTAGACCACAACACTCATTTTGGCTCGGTGGAAATCATGGTAATATTGCATGTGCATAAGATAAATGTGTTGCGTCTTCGGTATTGGAGAGACGTCGCACCGACACCAATTCGTTGACTCGGCAAGTGTGGTTTAGCACTTGGCCAAATAAAGTCCAGTGCGCCAGCCAGCAAGAGTACGCAGGAGCTCCGCTTAGTGCACCAGCGTTGAGGCATACGATAGGTCCAACCGGTAGTGCTGATATCGATTTAGAGGTGGGTGAGGCCCAACCCACTGCTTCCGTTTGCTACTACAGAGGTATCCAGGGAGGTTAGGCTCCAGAAAGGGGGAACTAATGTTTTGTGTGCACAGAGTCAAGTGTGTGTCTTGCACTTGCATAATTCACATCATAGCATACTTGCATGACATAGAATCATCATTGCATATAACCCTTGACATATATTATATAAAGTGGTATGGGATGCTTTATACAATAGGTCTTGCGAAACGACCCCTTAGTTTATAAGATTATGTGGGCATGCTTATAAATTATGTTTATTTTCCTATGGATATTTATCACTTACTTATAACTGACATCGCATCGTATAAATTGGTATGAGACTATTTATACGATGGGTGGCTTGCAGAAGACCTCTTAACTTATAAGTTTGTATGGTCATTCATATAAGTTAAGGTTATATGTTTATTTGTTTACCTTTCTCATACTTACAGCTTTACTCTACCTGTTTATATAGAACTGCTAGACTTGTTCTGCCATGACCTGCTTACCTTTGTTACTCTCCAGCTTCATTACCTTCCCTTTCCTTTTCCGCGCTCGGTGCCAAAGAGCCATTGGGGGAGGGGTGGGGTATGATAGGACTGAGTCTTTTAGACTAACAGTAATTGAACAAATCATTTTAGGGGATTGTGGAGCGAAACTAGGGACGCAGCCCCAGAGGTCGGTGCGTATGGAGACGGTGCAGTCTATCATGGGAGTCCAGCCAGCGGGGACAATGAGTCCCGACCATCAGTAGATATAATAGATTTGCTTCTGCAATTGAGTGACTTGTAGTAGGGATTTGATGTATCGGGAAGGAGCCCTTTTTCTCTTTAGTACTTTGCTTTATCATTTCTGTGGACTCTCCCTTCGTGGAGAATTATATTATATTTATATGTGATTCTTGTGGACTAATATTGAGTTCTACTTTACTCATGTACTATTTATACTTTTTCTTCTACTCTTCTGCGATTGGTATGGCCGACAGGATTGGCATTTTGTAGTGACGACCTTCCCCGGTGTGTTGGTCTCACCGCAAAGCGGTAGTTCTGGGCATAAGACCCTGATGGTTTAAAAGGGAAAATTGGGGTATTATAACCTATATGAGGACTCCAATTGATCAACTATGTCTTTGGACAAGGATGATAAAGGGAAACCTTTTGATGAAATCAAGTACATAAGCATAATTGGATCCTTGCTCTACCTTACTGCTAGTAGACCAGATATAATATTTTCAACATGCATGTGTGCTAGATTTCTAGTGAACTCTAAGGAATCTCACTAAGGTGTTGCAAAGCGGATTTTGAGATACCTTAAAGGTACACCAAATCTTGGCTTATGGTACCCAAGAACTAATGATAGCGAACTACTTTGTTTTTCTGACGCAGATTTTGCAGGAAGCAAAGTTGATAGAAAGAGCACTTCCGAGACTTGCCAATTCCTTGGAAGGAGGCTCATTTCATGGGGCAACAAAAAATGAAATTGTGTCGGAATCTCAATGGCCGAGTCAGAATACATTTCTGCCGGCAGTTGTTGTGCACAATTGCTTTGGATAAAGAACCAACTTGAAGACTACAACTTGAAGGTCAAGGACATTCCTTTGTTTTGCGACTCCTCCAGTGCAATTGCGATGGTCAACAACCCAGTCTCTCACAGCTGGACAAAGCACATAGAGCTGTGATACCACTTCATCCGGGAGCATGTGGAGCTTGGTGATATAAATCTCCAATATGTCCCAACTAACAGGCAGATTTTAGATATATTCGCGAAGCCGCTGGACGAGGCCAAGTTCTCATTCTTCAAAACAAAACTTGGCATGCTTGATAAGGAAGAATAAGTATGAAGAAAAAGGTCTCAAGTAGCTTCAAGATATGGTTATACTTCAAAATAAAAAAAAATTCAAAGCATGAACTTCATTTCTCGAGTACATCACTTATACTCGAAAATGGCGGAATTATATCTCGAGAACAAAAATTCTACACGAGAATGCGGTTGCAATATGTGAGGATTAATTTCATCGATCGGAGTTAGAATTTTGTCAATCGGAGTTCAATTTTCATCGATCGGTGTTCGATGTTCATCGATCAGGTTTCGTCTATCCTCTTTCGTCAATCGGAGTTCAAATTTCTTCAATCAGAGTTCGACGTTCGTCGATCAGTTTACATCTATCATATTTCGTCGATCGAAATTTAGTACTCTTCTCGAGAAAAATAACCCACTCGAGAAATCAGAATGGAATTTTTCTTCAAGTTCAAAATTTTCATACTGACACGGAGGCACTTCACGGCCATATTCCAGGTATTTTAAACGTTATTTATATCTTCTGTCATCAAAATTAAAGGAAATTATAAATAGATTATAGTCCAAGAATTTTCTATTCCCGATTTCAAAACCCTTTCTCTGGAGAAAAGATGCTTCACCTTCTCTATCTCAGCCGACTGCTGCAATAAAGCCCATTTCTCCATTCGCCAGCAAGCCAACATTTTTTTCTCCACATCAATGGCATCATCTTCCAAGCTCAGAATTGGCAGCAAACTAGTCTCAACAGGGATTTGCAAACTCCCAGATGACTTCAGGAACGTTCTAATCTTACTTGATACCGCCAGTTTATCCTTTATTTTGGAACACCCATGCCGTGTTTTTATTTCTGATGTCGAAGAATTCTTTCAACATGCCAAAGTCAAGCGCAATTGCAAGGTGCTCAAATCAAGGGTTAGAGATGTCAAGGTAAAAATGACCTCTCTCTCTATTTCTCAATTTCTGCAACTACCTGTGATAAATAAAGAAGACGATCTAGTAGGAACAGATTATGAATGGGCATACAGTTTCTGTGGGATTCCCCAATCATCTCACGCTGTTCGCAGACAGTTCATGAATGATGAAAGTAAGCTAATGGCAGATATTCTAGGAATAGTCCTCCTCTGCAGGACAAGCTCTATATGTTATATGACACGAAAATTCTTTGATATGATGACTGCAGTTATTTGTAGAAAGAAATATCAGTGGTGTACGATGCTCTTTGACAAAGTTAATGCATGTATTGAGAGCCCTAATTATGGCAGTATCATTTCTCTATAACTGAACCAGATGGACCCTAAATTATTCTCCATGAAAAAGGGCATGACCCTCCACCATATGAAGAAAGTTTCCATCACTTCCATCCAGAGATGTGAAGTAAAACTTCAAAATTCTGACAAAGCTACAAAGGAAATTGATATGGACAGGACTCTATCTCCCCCTTCTCATCAGATAAATGATCCAGTTATTGAGATGAAGCCTTCGCATCTAATCAAGCTCAACCGTCTCCAACTCCAGCTACTACTCCAGCTGCTATAGGTTTTCCAGCCAAAGTTTCTACTCCTGCTGCTGCCTCTTCCACCCTACTTCACACAGAACATACAGATTTTACTACAGCAGGTATACCAGATACAGAAAACCTGACTGATGTCCAGGTTCAAAAATAGAATTTGCCTACTAATGAAGATATCAACTAGATGATAAAGGAACTCACTTCTAAAGAGCCTCTTTTCACTGCTCCTGAAGAACATCCCTCTCCTCCTGCAAAGTCTCCAGCATATCCAGACCATCACTATTCTCCAATACAGTCACCTCATGAAAAATGTCCTGTACCAAAACCAGCACAATATCTATCTGAAGATCCACATGATGTAGAAGTTGTTTCTATTCATGATTCTGAAGATGAAACTCTTGTTGAAGTTGCTGAACTACCACTTCTAAGTCTTCACTTTAAGATTCCCTCCATACTGCCCATAGATTCCGAAGATGAAGAAAGCACAATCACCAAAACACAAACCACTACATCCACTGTCATCATTATAGAGATTGCTCAATGTATAGCTCCAGTTCTACCTCCAACATCTACTCAATCTGAAATATTTCCTGAATGTTCTATCTTAAGTAAGATTGATGCTATGCTAACTGCTCAGATAGCTTATTTTGATTCTTCCCTTAAAATTATAATTGACAAAGTAACTGCTTTGGAAAAATAAATGAGCCATGGATTTGCTGAAATCCAGAATAATACTGATGAATTTAAAAGGCTTTTACAAATTGTAAGAAAAACAATTGATCATACTATTACCAGTATTGTTGAAGTAATGGAACAATTAGTTACCCTTGTATATAATCATATTCTACTCGAAAATAAAGCACAAGAACGCAACTTCAAGACTTGTGAAGAAGTTTGTCAATTCAAAGAAGATGTAATTAGCACCCTATCTCTAGAAGTCAAAAAGGGGGAGGATAAAAATAAAGAATAACTTGAGAAACAAGTGCAAACAATGAAAAATTAGGGGGATGATCCACTGAAAGAGATCCAGACTTCAGTGCTCAAAGAAGTTAAATGCACAATGTTATACACTTATGATACTACTATGGATGCATAATCAACTTTTCCCTAATCTTGCAATGGATCCTTCTGCACCCCCTCCTGCACACTTTGATGTGAATATGCCAACATTCTCTCCTCCTCTTGAATCCTTTAAAGGACCACCTCCTAAATATTTTGAAGGACAACCTCCTGAAAACTACGAGGAAGTTTGGGAATCAGAATAGGTAAATATGCCTCCTCGAGCACCTCCAGAGATTTAGAAAGCCAAAAGAAGGAAATATGGTGATGGTGCATCATCCAGCAGATCAACTCCCCATCCTGAAGCTGAAAGGAGAAGACCTCAAGAATTCTCTGATGTTTGGAGTCCAACCTCCAAAGCTCTGATTCTTAATACTCTGAAACTTGTAGTTGATTTTAATGAATATAGGAAATACATTACAACTCCTATGAATGGGATCTATATGAAAAATCTCTTACTAATAGTAGGTTATATGATAGAGAATATGGAAGGAACAATCCCAAAGCTCCACCCAGACCTCCAAAATATTTCCCAAAACCTTACAGCTATTAGAAGAGACAACAAGAAAAGCAAGAAAGACAACAAAAACAATAGAACCAGTAGATATAATTGATGATCAGAAAATTGAATTTTTTGAAATCTTGTGTAATTGAATTTCTCTTGGACAATTTCTATATATATAAACCTTTAGTTTTGCTGATCTAACTTTTCTTATGCTTGGGTGAGACTTGTCATGAACTCGAGTTGTAGAAGTAGTTCTCGAGAAAGCTTAGTGTTGTTCTTGAGAATGCCATGTGTTCTCGAGTACTCCATGACTTTTCCTTCTCAAGTTACTTCAGTTCCAGTCATGATATTTTTCTAAGTCTTTTACTCGAAAAGCAATTTATTTTTCTCGAGAAGCCACATGATTTTTCTCGAGAACCTCAGTATTACTTCTCGAGAACCAGAAGTCATTTCTTGAATAACAAATTCTTTTCTCGAGTAAGAGAATAAGTTTCTCGAGAACAGAAGTTCATTATTCTCGAGTTACTCTTTTTCCATACATAATATCTTCTTTGTCTTTTTCTCGAGATGCAAAGGATTTTTTCTCGAGAAGACAATGTTTAGTTCTCGAGAAGCAGGAAATATTTCTTGAGACCTAGAATATTTTCTCAAGAGCCAGACAACTATTCTCGAGATACTTCTTTATTTTCGAGTACTAGAATGATTGTTCTCGAGAACAAAACATTATTCTTCTCGAGTACTTTACTTCTTTCTCGAAATTGCTTATTTTCCACCTCAACATTTTTAGTAAGTATTTTTCTCGAGATCCTCATCATTCATTGTTGGAACACCCTATTACTAATTTGGGTCAGGATCACAATGTCTCTAGGAACCTTTGCTTGACCTTCTGTATAGCTTAATAGGTCAATTAGAATTGAGTCTAAGGGTTAGAAGTCTAGGTTTGGATGCTGCCCTGAAAGACCAGGATTCTCTGTCTGAAGACCAAGTCATATCATCGAGCTCAGCACGACGATTCGTCGAACTCCGGTCGACGATCGTCTAGCTCAACTTCGACAGATCGTCGAACTCCATTCGACGATTGCTGAGCTCAACTTCATAATATCGTCGAACTCCATTCGACGATCGGTGAGCTCAGGTCGACGATTTTGACTCTGCTTTGGATCTTTATCTCTGAGCTCAGTTCGACGATCTTTGAGCTCAGATCGACGATATTTTGCTGCTGTATGTTTCCAGATCGCTGAGCTCAGCTCGACGATACCAGAGCTCGGTTCGACGATTTCAGATAACTTCCCGGATGTTTCTACATTCAAATTCAAATCCGTTAGGAGTTATTCTGCAATTAATTCAGAGATTTGCTAGCCGTTTTCATTCAATTCTGGACCAAGTTTCAATGGATTTTTCAAAGAATATATTTTTGGACTTTCCTCCAGAAGAGATTATGGAATTAAGAATGCAATTAATGCAGGCCAACGGCTATTCTTGACAGAGAATGTTATTCTATTCCAATACCAGAGAATAAAAGACAGGATTTTTTTTTTTGAATCTCTCAATAGAACACACACAATACAGAGAGAGAATATACTGATTATAGAGAAGTATTCAAAAATCTTCTGTCACAAAGAATTCTCAAGAACACTCATCCAAGGAGATCAAGCTTTCTCAAAATCTTCAGATCTCTGTAGTTTTCAAAGTGTTCAAGGCCAACATATTTTCAGACTCCAGACACTCAACATTTCAACAATTACTGAAATCATCTATTGCTGGAGTTCAACCTTTGAAGGCCTATCACCCTCAGCAAAGCTTTTCTTCCTGAAGATCTCAAGGATTCAGGGGGAGCTTTGACATCAATCCACATAGTCTTCTCAGTTGTTTGAGAAAGAGAAGACTTCCATCACTCTCTTACCCCCACTCTGTAAAGGGTTTTTCAAACTCCGTTCAAAAGTTTGAACCTGATTTTTGACCACCTTGTCAAAAGCTCATTGGTGGCAAGACACCTGATCAAAAAATCTGCTTTGGTTTTTGAGCACCTTATCAAAAGCTCATTGGTGCCCATGACACCTGATCAACTCATCCTGCAGTGGATTCCTACCTAGGGTGGTGGAAGAGTGGATGTACCCATGTTTAGGGGAACCACTATATTTCCTTGTGTCATCTGGTTTTGCTTGCTTTTATGTTTGTTTCTGGCCTTGATTTTTCCTGTGTTTAGTTTTTGTTTAACCTTGTGCTGTGATTAGCTTTATTATTGCTTCCCTGCTCACACATATTACAACAATAGTTGTAAAAGTTTTTAAAGCACCATATACTCATTCACCCCCCCCCCCTCTAGAGTATATTAGATCTAGTTGCTCTTTCAATTGGTATCAGAGGGAGGTTGGTTAAAAATACCACATCTTCCAGGTTGGTTAAACTTACCATACCTGATTGGTTGTACAGGCTAACACCTGAACGCAAAGATCCCAAACTAGATCTGTTCTTCTTTTGTAGTGTATTATTATTAGATTTTGTTTGCACAAATCATGGCCCAAAACAAAGATTATGCCAGCACCAGACCTCAAGTGTGCAATCTATCCAAGTTTGCACTTTGGAAAGCAAGGATCAGACTTTACATGAATTCTATTGACGAAGATATCTTTAATTCTATTTTGACAGTGTGTCCAAGACCCCTAGAGAATATAAGTACAAATGCTGTTCCATCTCCATCAGGAACAGATGCTGATGTCAAGAAATGGAAGGTAGATGATGCTAAGGCTATGAACATCCTAGCCCAGACAATGTCAGATGACATATTTCAAAAGGTAGCTGAATGTAATTCAGCCAAGGAAATTTGGGATAAACTCTCAGAAATAGTCTCAGGCTCAGCTGTTGAGAGAAAGGACAGAAGATCCTATCTCATCTCCCAATATGAGAATTTCAAGAAGGGAGAGACTGAGTCAGTGGGAGACATGTACAACAGACTAAGTCTAATTGTTAGTGAACTAAGGACATTGGACAAAGAGATCTCTCTAACTGAACTTAATGACAAGATCCTAATGTGCTTTCCCAGCACTTGGGATTCAAGAATCTGGCCAATTAAGGATGCCAGAAGTCTGAATGAGATCACCACTGAAGCTTTGTTGGGTAAGCTCAAATCTTATGAGCTACTCATCAAGAACAGAGAGGAAGAACAGAAGGCTACTTCACCAGCCACAAGGAAAGAGAAGACCATAGCCTTTAAGGCAACTGAGGATCTGCCTGAAGATAAAGCCACAGACAATGATGAACTACTCAGCTTGTTGGCCAAAAGATTCTACAAGATGGCCAAAAAGGACTTCAGAAAAAGATCATACAAGGAGCAGGATAAGCCAAGGTATGACAAGTCCATTGGTAATAACAAAGACATTATTTGCTTTGGTTGCAGGAAACCAGGGCACATAGTTCCTGACTGTCCAGAGAACAAGAACAAGGACAGAAGGGACAAAAAAGAAAGAAGAAAGGAGAAAGACTACAAAAGGAATGGAAATGGCAAACCTTCTTCAAGCAAAAATAAGCATACAAGAAAAGGGTTTGTTGCTGAATCCTGAAGTGAGACAGAAGAGGAGTCAGAAGCCTCATCTAGCTCCAGTGATGATGAGGATGATACAGAAGAAAAGGAGTTCTGCATGATGGCAAACAATGCCTCACAGCATAACTCAGAAGAAGAGGTGTCAGAGTCAGACTCAGAGACTCAACCTGAAGAAGATCAGGTAATTGGTTCTTTTGATTTTAGTTCAGAAGATTTTAAATCTGAATTTAAAGCACTGTGTTTAGACCTGCTAAAGTCTGAGAAAGAGATTATTTCTCTCAGAAATCAATTATCTGAACACAACACTTTAAAGTTAGAAAACCTCAAACTCTCTCAGGAGTTGGAGTGCTGTAGGGAACAGATAGCTTCACTGAAAAGTGAGCTCTCTGAGGCCAAGAAGCTTGAAGAATCCCTTAGTGGGAAAAGCATCAAGCTGATGGACATCACAAGCACAGTGAACTCTAGATTTAACAGTACACTGGGCTTGGGTGCCTCATCCTGCCAACCTATTGTTCTAACAACCCCAATCAAATTCATTTCTGACAAAGGAAAGGGAGTTGTAGAGGTTGCTCGGAAAAATTCTGATCTGCCTCAGAAAACCAAGTCCCAGCAGAAATCGTCGAACAGAGATCGACGATCGCCGAATGAAGATCGACGATCGCCGAACGCAGCTCAACGATCTCAGGCACAATCGTCGAACGCAGATCGACGATCTCAGCCAAAGTCGTCGAACGCAGGTCGACGATCTCATAAACCTGACCTCGCCCATAGTCGACCGTCAAACGGAGCTCGGCGATCCGCAATCTATATGGGCCTGCTGCTCCGAGAGCCACTCCATGCCAAATATGACGTCGAACTCCACTAATGGAAGTAAAGACGCCTGCAGATCGATATCCTGATTCCCAATACGAATCTTAACATCGCAGATCCTATCCGCGCGCATCGAATACCCATTGGGCAACAACACATCCAACATATCCTTTGCCATCGAAGAAGGGACTCCGATGCGTGATATAAATCCTTCGGACAAGAACGAGTGTGAAGCTCCCGTATCGAAGAGTGCTCGTGCCGGATTTTCACAAATCAATACAAATCCTAAACAAGCAGTGGTAAGGTAACACGTGCATAACAAGTATTTAAAGAAATAGACTTGCTATAAATTAAACCGTACCTATCACCACATCAGCCTGTTTGATGGCCTTCTGTTGGCCAAGATTGTAAACCCTTGGTTGGGCCGGAGCATAATGGGATGTAGTCGACTCCACCGCCTTTCCCTTCTCTTCATATATAGCTCCCGGCCTTCTCTCAGACTTAGGACGTCCGCTCCAACAGTCACGGGCAAAGTGCCCCGTCTTTCCACAAGTAAATAACGCGCCCGGGGTCCGACCTGTAGTCGCCCCAGAAGAACTTGAAGGAGCTGGACCCGAAGTCCTATTCTTCTTGAAAGACCTCCGATAGCCGGACTTTGAAGTAGTCGACACTTTAAATTCAGGTATTCTATCACCCAAGCTTTTCTTTGCTTGCACATTCTTCATGTCCTTCTCCAAGGACCGGGCAGTATTGTCTAAGGTTAAGAAACCCTGCGTCATCGGCCCCGAGAGTAATAACCTCAACTCATCTCTCAAGCCTTCATAGAAGCGATTAGTCTTGCACTCCTCATCCACGATTGTGGAGCTAGCATAACGACTCAGACGAGTAAACTCGTGGAGATATTCATCCACGCTCCACTCACCCTGAAACAACTTCAGAAACTCATTCTCCAATGCTATCTTCTGCGTCGAAGGGAGGTATCTAGCCAAGAACAATCTCGAGAACTCTTCCATCGAGACATCACCAAGTTGACTACCTCTCAGTAAGTGCAGCTCCAATCCTTCCCACCATATTCTTGCTTCACCGTCCAGAAGGAACGTAGCGATGGTGGTCATTTGCCACTCCTCCGTCTCCGTTGCTATCATGACTCTCTTCACCCTGGAGAGCCAGTCTCAGCTTGAGATGGGGTTCCCAACCCCGAGAATACAGGAGGATTAAAGCTCATAACATGCTTAAGCTGCCTCTCAGTTGCCCTCCTTGGCACCACCGGTTCCACAACCACTTGCTCCACTCTCCTCGGCTCAGCCTCTTGAAGAGGTACCTGCTGCATCACAGGAGCAGGCTGCTGCGTTTGCCTTGCAGGCTGCGCATTTATCACGGCCAACACCGCTTCAGCCACCAATCGTATGTTCTCAGCCGACAGAGGTGTTGCAGGAGCAATATCCGGTGCACTACTAGCCTCAGAAACTCGGCATTCTGACGGCCAACACCACTTCTAGTCACCTATAGTGGTACAAAACACCGTTAAGCGACCAAATAAAATTGCAAACAGCAATTATAGGAACACGCAGATTCCTCAAACACGAGTATTTTCATTCCTAAGTGGACATTCATGGGTTCTTTTACCATTATAACGATGACGCACACAATGTGCTCACCACCCCTTAAAAAGAATTCGACCACGAATTCAGTTTAAGCCCGACCAAAACCAGTAGTTTGATACCACAGACAGACCAAGTGGTTACTCATGGAAACCATCCAACCAATCAACGTCCTACACAGTGCATTCTAGCGGAAGCAGTTTATAAAGGTTGCAAATTAGAACCCAACACTAAAGCATGAATGTCCACTAATACAAAATAGGAATGTTATACAAATACCAACAAAAGCCTTAAGGCCTTACAAAATGTTTCACTTGATATTACATGATTTACAAACCACGGCACGCAGGCCGGTCATACATGAATAAAACAGTAAACACTTCCAAATATGCCTTCAGGGTCGGCTTCGCACTTGGGCTTTAGCCCTCTATTGACCGCTTGGTCCAGCAGCACCTGCAAACAACAAACCACCGCACGGTGGCAAAACAAGGCAATGGTCAGCAATGCTGACCAAATTATCACGATCCCGCCCCCAACTCGGGGCGGCGATGCTCCTTCCCTGCATGTCATTAGCATAAGCGAGCAACATATAAATATAGTCATTTCATCACAGACATTGCCTCGCATGGCCACACGCCCCGTGCTCTCAGGGCACATTCTCGGTGAACCGGTCGATGTCAAGTCAATTAAAGCCATAGACATTCCGGACTCACCACCGTCACTTTGACGGCCAAACCTATGAGCATTTTGTCTTCCTGGCCTGCGTCACGACAATTTAAGCCATTGACCGCCGAAAACCCTAATATATGCCAACGGCAAGTGCCACGTGCGTTTAGGTCTCTTTAACCGAACGACATAGAACGGGTACGGTTCCATCTAACCCGTGCTCACATCGCAACGACAATTTAAGCCATTTGCGCGGGTCAAACTTCCACCGAGTCCCATTTCCATCACAATTCACATAACCCGGTTATGTTCAAGTTGGCTCTCAGGCCACAAAGTTGGCAAGATCTCATATCCGCCCAGTTTTCCGGGTGCACCTTGGGGTTTGTCCCCAAGGCTCCCTGCTGCAATCTACCGCATAGAAAACCCAAAAAACAATCAATAGCATGGAGTCTTCTCCGGCATTTATGCAATGCAACATCACCGATCCAGACCAACATGTCCGGGTAGGCTTCACACATCATGCCTATGTCCGTTCTCGCTTACGGACTCTAAACAACGGGGACTTCACATATCTACCCGAAGGAACGCCTCCAACTCTCCGCAAACTCGCGAGAGCGGGCTTTCAATGCAAAGAAGGAGAGCTACTCATGCTCAAGAAGAGAATCGTTACCCTAGCGTTCCTCTTTGGCACCATTGAAAAGTAAGCGGATGAAAAGCACTGCACTA
Source organism: Platanthera guangdongensis (assembly GCA_039583875.1). Lineage (NCBI taxonomy): Eukaryota > Viridiplantae > Streptophyta > Magnoliopsida > Asparagales > Orchidaceae > Platanthera > Platanthera guangdongensis. The sequence continues at coordinate 90,422,868 of CM077156.1, forward strand.
GCTTTGCCTCCATGGATCCGGAGTCGGCTCGCGATTCGGAGCATCGAAGCTCCTCCAATGGCCGAATCTAGCTCCTTCTTCCTTCCTTGGCTCTCCTCTCTCTCTAAGATTTTAGAAAGATGATAACTTATGAAAAGTGAGGTTTTCTAAGTCCAATCCCGGGTATATCCCTTCAAGAACAACCTCCAGATGTTGGATCATCAATTAAAGAAATGAACGGCTTGGATTCGGGACTGAAATGCCCAATCTGGACCGGACACGACCTGGCACACACCCGTGTCCAGGGCCGTGTGCCTCATTCGCCGTCAAAATCAAATCGCCTGGAACAACACACGGGTATCGAACACGCCCATGTTCGAGTTGACATGCCCGTATTCCACCTGATACGGCCGTGTGGCCGGCCGTGTACCCCCATCATTTTTCCCCGAAAACAACCCGAGCACTGCACGGGTTCTAGGACACGCCCGTGTCCTTGCCCGTGTCACCTCAACACACCTGGACCCCAGGCCGTGTACATGGTCTCGACACTCGACACTTCATCAAGCAAAGATCGTCGACCTGATGACACGGCCTTGGACACGCCCGTGTCCTAGGCCGTGTGCCTTGTCTCGATATAATGTCGAGACCAAAGTGTCGACTTTCCGGGACGAGTGTCGACACGGGTTGACACGCCCTGCGACACGCCCTTGTCGCAGGCCGTGTGCCATGTCTCGACACTTCGTCGAATGCAGAGTGTCGACTTCGCGGGCTAAGTGTCGACACGGGTCGACACGCCCTGCGTTACGCCCTGCGACACGCCCGTATCGCAGGCCATGTGCCCTGTCTCGACACAATGTCGAGAACAGATTGTCGACTTCCCAGCTGAGTGTCAACACAAGTTTGACACACTCTGGGACACGCCCGTGTCCCAGGCCGTGTGCTTGCGGCCAGAACACAAAACTGGCCCAAAACTTCCCCCGTCGCTCCTTTGAGTTTCAGGGCGTTACATATAGTGGTTCCCCAAATCTGGGTACATCCACTCTTCTACCACCCTGGTACTAACAGTTTTTTTATCAGGTGACTGCACCACAGGTTTTTTCTCAGGTTCCCTGTCACCACAAGATCTATTTGTAGGGAGATCTGACAACCCTTTAGGCTTTTGATCAGGTGCAAAAAAACCAACAAAAACTTTTGAAGGGAGTTAATAAACTCTTTATAGAGGAGGTTAAGAAGGTGATGTTGTCTTCTCTTTCTCTAAACAATAGAGAAGACTTCAGTGGATTGTTGGTGTCAAAGCTCCCACTGAGATGTTGAAATGTTCAGGAAGACTAGAGATTTGCTTAGGGTGTAATTCTTCGGCCTTGACTTGTTGAAATCCAAGAACCTGTAGACTGATCTAGAAGTGTTGTCTTTGAGGATTCCTGGAGTAGAAGTTGAAGAGGACACTTGATATATGTTTGATGTTCTTCTTCATCTTTTGTATGATCAAGGGGAAAATAGCTTGTTTTCCTACACAGAGAATTAGCAAAGTTCTTCGGTATATTGTTCTGTGTATGTGTATCTCTTTTGCTAGTTCTTCTGTTTCTTCTTCTTATTCTGCTTAGTCGTCAAGAAAATCTATCTTTTTATATCATGCTGTCTAATTTTTCTTTTGAATTTTGAATTATAAGCATTAGTTGCTGAATAGATTCTGGAAATTGAAACGGCTGGAATATAGTCTTTAATGAGTTTCCCCAACTGTCCCAATAAAATAAGCAAGTAATTAACTCTAATGAAATCCATAATTAATGCTGCCATGAATGACTATATTCTTGAGAATATGATCATTAATTACTCAGAGAATTACTGCCAAAGAATAGAATGAATTATTGACAGAAATATGGAAAACTTATCATTCAGACTCTGAATAGAGTTCGTCGACCTCTGGGCAGATTTCGTCCACCGGAGTTCCAAGTTCATCGAGCTGAGAGATCCTTATCATCAACCTGAGATCAGCGAACCTCAATCTAGAAATATCTTGTTAATTATGTGTTCCAAGTTCAATGATCAGAGAATCTGTCTTGAGGAAGAAATCGTCGACCTGAGCTCAAATATCGTCGAGCTCAACTCAGAGAAAGAACTTTGAGTTCATCGATCTGCGATCGACGATCGTCGAGCTGAGTTCGAAGAACCTTGAACTAATAATCTGAACTCTGAATTCTTCTAAGTCTTGAGTCTCCTAAAGTCCACTACAGGCTGGTCCATGAAGATTGACTCTAATGACTATCCTAAACTCAAGGACTAACAAATTCGACCCTGGCTATACAAGGTGGGTCAAACATCCTAATAATGAACCTTAGCCCAAATCCAAACTAGGTGTTCCAACAAGATAGGTCGTTGGTCCAAACCACTAGGTCGCTGACCAGACAGGCCGCTAGTCCAAACCACCTGGTCGCTGCCCACACAGATCGCTTGTCCAAACTTCCAGGTCGCCCGAACAACTAGCCGTCCGACTAGAAGGTCAAACAACAAAACTTTAGCAAAATAAATAAGAGATACATACAGTTAACAAGAAATACAAGCGGCAGACCGCTCCTCTTTCTCTTCTTCTTATTCTTAAACTTCATCCTTCTCTGCTACTGTTGGAATATTTAATCTAGTAGAACTTTAGAGTAGCTAACTGGTTCCCGAGCTTATAACCCCGACAATTCTTCTATCATAATGGGTTAATAATATTGAAGGATTAAAATTCTTACTGCCCAATAATCCTCAGATTCTTCCTGAGAGGACTCATCAAGAAGACTCTTCTCCAGTACTCTCTCTTTCTATTTCAATCTATTTTTCTTTTATAGTGACTGAGTAAAGAGTTTTAGAATCCCTCTTTAAAGGATTTAGCTTTATTTTTGAATGTCTCCTTATCAAAAGACATAGTGGTAGTTGTTGATGCACGAAAATGGAAAGGGGGTCGAGCACCACCAGCTAACGGTTCGAGCACAAGGGAAAAGAAGGGAGAGGAGAGACTGTGAGTAGAAATCTACTAAGCAGACGAGAGTCAGAAGAATAGCAGGGCCGTGAGCCACGGCAACAACAGACTTCGCCCGTCGCGGCATGAATACCTCTCTTGCGATGGGCTTTTCCTTAACTGAATAAATGTTTGGTTAAAAGTGAAGGAAAAGAGGAAGACAAGAGCTGAGCAAGCTGGAGTCCGCAAAGCACGAGATTCGATCCCGCAGCCTTTAACAAGCAGGTTCCTGGGCACGAGTCAGCGTGTCGTGGGTGCACTACCTCCCCCCTATTTATATGATGGGGGCCTACCCAAACGGGCAGGGCTAAAATAACCGACTGCCCGGGGTACAGGAGAACCGGGCAGTGGTGACGGGAAGCAAAAATAAAGAACATGTCAGTTCGCACAGAAGGGGAGGACTGGGCTCGCGGGCTGGAGCTTCCATCTGCTACTGCTAGGCGCGATCCTGCTGGAGGACGACGGCCTAGGCGGACGGGACACTGCGTCCGCCTATGTAGACAATCCATGAGATCCAAAGGCATGGCGAACCAAGAGAACAGAGCGTTGAGTCCGCCACTGGGGGATCATCCTTGGTGGCTGTTTGCTGCTGCTTCGCCGAGCTGGGTGGACTACCGAATTGAGTCCGCGGTTAATGAAGTCGGGCCTTGCAATCTGGTGGATGTTGCGGACTGGGGGGTTAACATAATCCCCGCACATTTTTAAGTTTCCAGAAAATTTCGAAAATGTCTCCTTAACTGCCGAGTCCACAAGCCTCATTAATGTCGTCAGCGGTATATATATTGCTGGAGGGCCTAGAACTATTAGAAATTCCGATCGACACGAGGCGCTATTCACCACTTGCGGTCTCCACTTTGCAGTCCGGCATGGCAAGGCTTGGCGTTTTTTTCACTAGTCTCACTGCAAAAGGCGAGAAGGCACTAACGCCTATGAAGACTAAGAAAATAATAAAGAGAACGACGAGAGGGGATCTTGTCCGCTCTACTGGAGAAAGTTCCCATAGCTAGAAGCCTACTGAGAAAGCAGTCTACCTCGTTGATAAATCTGTGCACGAGAAGGAGGATGCTGCAGTTCCTCACGCTGAACAGCCACTGAGAAGTGAGAAGTTATTAACTCTGTCGGACACCGCCCCTTTCCAGAAAACCGCGAATTCGGCGGACACCGTTCGCGAACACAATGAGGCCGAAATATCTTTCCCCAACGCCCAGGTGCCCATCGTTAACCTTGATGAAGTTATGAGGACTGCGGGAGAAGAGGTTGGCAAGGACGCGCCTTCAAAGGCATTGATCGCTGCGAACCTTGAGACGGTCCGCGAGAGCCAGCATGATTTAGGAAAGGTGAAAGTGGAGGATAAGATCTATCTTAACTCTAGAGGGGGGGGGGGGTGAATAGAGTATATTAAAATAATTTCCAAGTTAAAACTTATTTGCAGTGGAAGACTAAATTTAAATAAAATGTGTATAGTGCTGCAAAAAATAAAAATATGAAAGCAAGAAATAAAACAGCACAGCACACAACAAAACACAAAGAAGCAACCAGAGGACACAAGGAGCTATAGTGGTTCCCCAATCAATCTGGGTACATCCACTCTTCTACCACCCTAGATAGGAATCCATTGTAGGATGAGTTGATCAGGTGTCCTAGACACTAATGAGCTTTTGATAAGGTGCTCAAAAAGCAAAATAGATTTTTTCATTAGGTGTCTTGCCACCACTGAGTTTTGACAAGGTCTCAGAAACCAACACAAACTTTTGAAGGGAGTTTGATAAACCCTTTACAGCAGAGAGAGAGAGAGAGGTTAGATGATCTTCTCTATTAATAATCAGAGAGAAGATAGTGGATGTTGTCAAAGCTCGCCTTGAGATCTTGAGTTGTTCAGGAAGTGAAGCTTTGCAATAGGGTGATAGGCCTTCAGAAGATTTGATCTCCAGCAAAAGATGATTCCAGCAGCAGCTGAAATGTGTGGTGTCTGGAGTCTTGAATGATAAGGCCTTTGAACACTTGAGTAAAAAGAGATCTAGAAATTTTTGTATGTTGATCTCCTTCAGTGGTGTCTGTTCTCATAGAATTCTATCTGTGTGTGTCTGTACTTTTTTTGTATGGAACTGTTAGGAGAAGCAGAATAATGTTCTCTTTTATTCCTTAGATCTGAATAATTCTCTGTCCAAGATAGCCGTTAGACTGTCATAAATGACTTCCTTAAATGCATTTTTTCTTCTAGAGGAAAGTCCAATAAAACATTCCTTTAAAATCTCCTTAAAACTTGCTCCAGATTAATTGAAACAGCTACAAGATCCTTGAAATAAATGCTAGAAATAATTCCATAACTGTCTGAATTTGAATCTTGAAAAACGTCGATCTCTCCAGAAAAACGTCGACCTGAGCTCAACTATCGTTGAACTGAGCTCAGCGACTGGACTTAGACTGAAACAAAAATCATCGATCTGAGCTCAACTATCGTCGAACTGAGCTCAGAGATAGGGAAACAAACTAGAGATAGGAACGTCGATCTGAGCTCAAAGATCGTCGAACGGAGTTCGACGACTCGTTGAAGTGAGCTCAGAGATCGTCGAATGGAGTTCGATGATTCGTCGAATGAGCTCAGAGATCGTCAAATGGAGTTCGACGATTCGTCGAAGTGAGCTCAGAGATCGTCGAATGGAGTTTGATGATTCGTCGACCTGAGCTCGACAAAATGACTTAATCTCCTGAACTGAAATATCTGGTCTTGAGGGTCTTGAGGGCAGCTTTCAAACCTAAATACTAACCCTTAGACTCAATCTAATTGACCTTTAAATCTATACAAGGGGGTCAAAACAAATTTCCTAAAGGACATAGTGATCCTTGCCCAAATCAGTAATAGGGTGTTCCAACAATCTCCCCCTATTTGGGTTAGGATTACTATTTACATGACATAGGAAAAATAAAAATATACAATGCAGATATATAAAAACAAAGACAACATTGCAGAAACACATATATAATCACAGATAGTCAGAAACATGTATTACTGTCAGCTTACAAAATCATTCTTTTTCCTTGCCCTTTTTGAGATCTATTTCTCTGTTAGGGTTGAGAGCTTCTTTCTTGGATCTCCTGTCATCATTTGCACCTAGAAATTTTGTTGTTTTGGCCTGGGAACTACAACTTCTGGGTGTAGCTTCATGTAACTTTCTGAGTCAAAGAATTTGCTGGAAGAGTATCTTTCAAGTTCTTTCTTTCTTTGTTATGATAGAGTGGTGAAGCTTGATGTGTCTTTTCCTCATTCTCTAGTCTTTTTGATTTGATCTAATGCAGCCAACTCTTTCATTCTGGTTGTCCAGGAATTAGGATTGTTCTCTGGATCTTCAAATGGAACATGAGGTTCATATCTGTTTAATGAAACTTCAGAAGGAGCTCTGGAAGAAACTGGATCTTTAAGCTTATAAGAGAAAGGACCAGAAGTAGAATCTGTATGGCCTTGTCCTTCCCTTTGATAAGGATGTTGCCTGGAATATCCTTTAGAATACACTCTGAGATCTCTTTGATTTCCCGTATACTATCCTCTTCTGGACTGGTAGCTTCTAGACTGATATTCTCTTTGCTGAGATCTTCCTCTAAATTCATATGTACTTTGGCTTCTAGCAGTAGATTGAAAGGCAGAACTTCCACTTGTACCTGCATTAGGTGAAGGAGGAGGAGGAGGATTGAAGTGAGATGATCCTTTGTCATTCTTCCTTTTCTTTTTCATGGCTTTCAGCTAATTTCTGGAGTACTGCATCCATGGTTCTGTAATCTAGCAATCATTCAAGATATAATAAGGAATATCATTTGTATCTTTAACCTTCTCTGGGGGAACTCTCTTCATGGCCTTGCTTCTTGCTTTCATTTTCCTTGCAATTGTTGTAGAAGAATCATCAGAGTCAGTTCTAAACTGATCACTGTCTGAACTTTGTGTATTGTCATATAGTTCATCAAGCATTTTGAAGTAATCTATTTGTTGTTGGGGCTGAACAGAAGAAACAACAGCAGGAAGAGCAACAGGAGCAACAGCAGCAGCAGGAATTGGAGCAAAAACAACACTGGCAGAAGGAACTATAATAGTAGGTTCAGAAATAGAAATTTCAGAAACAATAGACTCAGATACAGCAGGCTCAAAATCAATTGCCTCTGTCATATGCACATCCACAGAAACTGAAACTGCAATATCAGAACTAACTAAAACATCAGCAGCAACAGCAACAATTTCAACATTGTCCACAACCTGGACAGAATCTACAAAAGAGGCTAAAATGCTGGTGTCACAGCAAGAAATAGGCACAATGGCCTTTGTAAGATCTTCAGTATGCTGGTCTGTAAGGCAGCTGAAGTATACAGAATCAAATACTGATAGCAGTGACCTGAAGTCCACTGTAATGACTGGAACTGGAGCTTGAACTGGAGATACTGCAGCAGGCAATCTCTCAGCTTCATAAGGCATCTCCCCCTGCCTAGATTCAGTGATAACTGGATCAAGGCACCCAGTAGAAGGGATTGCCTGAGGAGGAAGAATAGAGGATAGCCTGGCAGACAACTCCTGAACAGTTTTCAGAAGTGGAGCCAATGAAGTCTCCAGCAGTAGTGATAGCCTTGGAGCTATCAGCTCATATATCTTGTCTGCAATAGCTGGAAGGTCTACTTGCTCAAGAGGCACTTGAGTAGAGTTAGGGATGGATGAGGTAGAGATGAAAGTTAGAGTAGCAGGAGCTGTTGTTGGAGAAACTGTGGATGGTGGAAGTGATGGTTGAGATATTGGAATTGTGGAGATGGAAGATACTGGAGTGGAGATGGATGGTGTGAATGATGGTTGAGCAATTATTTCCCGAAGTAATTGTTGATAGAAAGTGGATGATGATGGTGGCTCAGGAGGGGATAAAGGAGAATCATCCATATAGGAATCATCTAGAAGAGTGAATGATGGAATATGAGATGATGAATCAATGTCCATGTGTGGGTAGTGATGTAGTGGATGGAATATTTCTTCAGTTGATGTTGGAGTTGGAGAAGGGATTGAAGTTGGAGATGGGATGGAAATGGGGGATGATATTGTGATAGTGGATGTGATTGTTATTGATGAAACAATAGGTGGAGGAGGAGATGATGAGGCAGGCAAATCTTCTGCAGGGGCAGAAACCTGAGGGGAAGAGACTGAAATAGTCCTTGTGCCTAAAGAAGAGATTGCATAGGCTCTGCTGGGCTTTACAATCTGCCTGTCCCATTTCCCAAATAGAGTACAGGTAAGCTTATTAGAGGCATTGATGTGTATCACATTAGAAACAAGCAGGTTAGGGCATCTATTGTGAAGAAACAGTCCTAAAATCCTTCCAAAATTAACAAAATTCTTGTTAATTTTCTTCTTGATCAAGTCAAAAAACACTTCTCCCCAGTTCAGCTGCTTCTTGTCCACCAAGGCACCCATCAAACAGAGCCGATACCTAGAGATGGTATCATGAGCAGAGTGTTTTGCCAGCAACACTTTCCCAACTACATCAGCAAGAAATTTATACTCAACTGACAGATTCTTCTTAAGCAATTTATTAGGGTTAGCTTTTGAATGGCCCATACTCTCAAGCATCGTTGAAAATTCTTCTCCAGAAAGCTCAATAGAATCTTCACCAGAATTTAATTGAAATACCTCTGTCAAAATAGTAGGTGTTAAAGGTACTTGAGTTCCTGAGATGGTTCCAATCACAGTGTTCTGATCTAGATTATGGGCAGTATACACCCATTCCTTTATTTCATCTGTGGTCAATTTGATACTTGTAGATATTATGTTAACTAACTGTTCTTTCTTGAAGAGTTCCAGAATGTCCTTGAATATTTGATCGTTGTTATCGAAAGAATCCATATCTATATCAAAGACAACATCAAATTTCATGGCTGTCAAGATTGCGACTGAAACTGTCATTGATTCCTGCAAAAAAAATGAACAAATCCAAGAGCAAGTGCAGAAAAGTTTGGAGGGAAAGAGAAATTCTGCAGAGAGTATGAAAGCACAAAGGCAGGACGACGGCCGAAAAATGAGCTTTATATTAGGGTTCGACGCAGAAAAGAAAAGATCGTTGAACTCCGTTCGACGATCTGGGCTTCTAAAGGAAACTGAAAGGTCATCAACATCGTCGATCTCCGTTCGATTATATTGGAGAGCGTCGAGCTCCGTTCGATGATTGCTGACCTGAAGAAAGATAGTTTAGCACTATCTGAGAAGCGCTGAACTCTGGTCGACGATTTCTGAAATCGTCAATCTCCGTTCGACGACCTTGGGGAAAATTGTCGAGCGCAGTTCGGAGACTAGAAACATACTTTATACACTAGAAAAAAAAACATTTTGATTTGCCTAGTCTTCGTCATTTTTAGATTTTCAAAATCTTGGATCTTATTTTAAACTTCCTGCAACTAACATTCCTAACTGATTCATGATGAATGTGTGTTTCTTTTCATCCAAGGGTTTGGTGAACATATCTCACCTTTGCAAATCAGTTGGGATGTCTAATTTCTATGAAGTTCAATTTTATTTTTCTCAACATTATCCCTTAGAAAATGATGTCTAATTTTTATGTGTTTTGTCCTACTATGGAGGACTGGATTTTGTGCAATGGAAATAGCACTGGTATTATCACAAAATATTTTAGACTTCTCTAAGTTGTAGCCATAGTCTAGGAGTTGGTTTTGAATCCACAAGATTTGTGAACAACAACTACCTGCAGTCATATATTCAGCTTCAGCAGTTGAAGTTGACACAAATGTTTGTTTCTTGCAAAAGCAGGAGACAAGTCTGTCACTAAGAAAATGACAAGTTCCACTGGTGCTTTTCCTATCTATTCTGCATCTAGCATAATCAGCATCTGAAAATCCAATTAAGTCAAATGCTGAATCTTTTGGATACCAGAGACCTAGATTTAGACAACTTTTCACATACCTAAGAATCCTTTTTACTAAGGTTAAGTGTGACTCTCTAGGGCTCACTTGAAATCTAGCACATATGCATGTAACTAACATTATGTCATGTCTACTAGCTGTAAGGTACAATAAAGAGCCAATAATTGCTCTAAATGTTGTCTGATCAACAGGTTTCCCATGTTCATCAGCATCTAATACAACATTAGTAGGCATAGGTGTTTTTACACATGATGCTTCAGACATATCAAATTTCTTAACCAATTCTATTGCATACTTGGTTTGAGAAATAAATATATCTTCAGCATGTTGTTTGATTTGCAATCCTAGAAAGAAGGATAGCTCACCCATGCTACTCATTTCAAATTTAGAATGCATTAGGTTGGAAAACCTTCTACACAAATTTGAATCAGTATAACCAAATATAATATCATTTACATAGATTTGTACTAGTAGGGTATGGGACTTCTGGGTTCTAATAAAAAGAGTTTGGTCTACTCTATCCCTTATAAAATCATTTTTCAGAAGAAAGCATGCTAGGGTCTCATACCATGCTCTAGGAGCTTGCTTTAGACCATATAATGCTTTATGCAATTTGAAAACATGATCAGGATGAGTTGAAGAGATAAAACCTGTGGGTTGTCTGACATAGACTTCTTCTTTGATATCTCCATTGAGAAAAGCACTCTTTACATCCATCTGGTATACTTTAAATCCTTTGTGTGTTGTATAGGCTAAGAAGATTCTTATGGCCTCTAACCTTGCAACTAGTGCAATGGTCTGGTCATAGACTATCCCTTCTTCTTGAGAGTATCCTTGAGCAACTAGCCTTGCCTTGTTCCTTACAATGATTCCTTGATCATCCAATTTATTTCTGAACACCCATTTTGTTCCAACAATGGAGTGATCCTTTGGCCTTGGCACTAGTTACCAAACTTTGTTCCTTTCAAATTGATGCAACTCCTCCTGCATTGCAATGATCCAGTGTGGATCTTGCTCTGCATCTTGAATGGATTGAGGTTCAATTTGAGAAAGAAAGCAAGTTTGCATCAGGTTTTGGTTGACACGATTTCTGGTTTGCACACTAGCTGAGATGTCTCCAATCACTTGGGAGATTGGATGGTCTCTTGATGTTACTAAATCAACAGTGGGTGTTGATTGTTCACCAACCTGTGTTGTTGTTTCCTCTTGTTGTACAACAACTGGCTCTTCAAGAAGATTCTCTTCAAGATGTTGAATGACTTCTTCATCTTCACTGCTGTCATCTTTTTGAATAATTTATAACATGTCTAAGTCTTCAGCAAGAGAGTGTACCTGCAAAGGTTCTATGGTAGAAGTATTCTTCTCCTTGAAAGACATGTTAGATTCATCAAAAGATATATGAACAGATTCTTCAATTTTGAGAGTAGATTTATTATATACCCTATAAGATTTACTAATCATGGAGTATCTCAGAAACACTCATTCATCAGCTTTAGCTTGAAATTTTACTAAGTATTTCTTGTCATTTTTATGAATGTAGCAAATACAACCAAAGATTTTGAAATAATCTACTTTAGGTTTCTTCCCTTTTAGTAATTCATAGGGAGTCTTGCCCTTCAGTTTATGTATTAAACTTCTATTCAACACATAGTTGGAGGTGTTCACAGCCTCTGCCCAAAAGGATAGAGGAAGGTGAGCATCAGACAACAATGTAGTAGCAGATACAATAAGGGTTCTATTTTTCCTTTCAGCTACCCCATTTTGTTGAGGAGTTCTAGGAGCTGAGAAAGTGTGCCTGATCCCTTCACTCTGACAGAACTCTTGCATAAGAAGAGAATCAAATTCTATCCCATGATCACTTCTGATCAGGGTAATGTGAGTATTGAACTCATTCTGTATGCATTTGAGAAACTCTGTCAAACACTTAAAGTTATCAGACTTCTTCCTCAAAAAGAACACCCATGTGAATCTAGAGAAGTCATCTACAACCACTAAAGTATAGGATTTCCCTCCTAAGCTTTGTACTGTAATGGGTTCAAAAAGGTCCATGTGTAACAGATACAAAATCCTAGGTGAATCACTCTTATTAAGTGACTTGAAACTATTTTTGGTTTGCTTGCCTAATTGACAAGCCCTGCAAAGTCCTTCTTTCTTGTAGGGGCCAGAAGATAGTCCTCTAACAAGGTTATCCTTGGATAGCCTAGCAATGGTTCTAAGGTTTATATGCCATAGTCTCTTATGTCATAATTCATTAGGCCTACAAATAGAGTTGAACAAGCATATGTCTACCTTAGTTGAAAGAAAATCTACAAGATAAATGTTACTTTTCCTTTTACCTATCAACACAGTTGTGTTGTTCTCTGATTTAATTTTGCATGAGGATTTGTTGAAAGTCACTTGATAGCCTTCATCACACAATTGACTGATACTGATTAAGTTGTGCTTCAGTCCTTCCATATAGGCTACTTTCTTGAAAATGACTGTGCCAATCTGGACTACACCATATGCTTTTGTTAGTCCAAAGTTTGAACCACCAAATATTACTTTCGGTCCAAGCTTGGCTTTGATGGATGTGAAATTATCCTTGTTTCCCGTCATGTGCTTTGAGCACCCACTATCCAGATACCATTGTTGGTTTGATGTTGGATAGGTCTTCACCTGCACATCAACAATTTATTTGTTTTTGACCCAGTTTAATTTGGGCCTAGGTTGATAACCTTTAAATTCAGAAATAAAAGACATCTCTGGTTGACTCTTATAGCCTTCAGGATGATATCTCCTAGGAGGATTTATCCATTCAGTATAAGGGTTAAACCTCTCAGATGTAGGACCTCTAGGATTGAAGTTTGATTTACCTTTGAAAGATTTTTCAAAACTCTGAGCTCTGTTCGACGATCTCTGAGCTGAGTTCGACGATCTTGGGTCAGATCGTTGAGCTCCGTTCGAAGATCGACTATGCCAGAGTTCATGGTTCAAAAATCATCGACCTGAGTTCGACGATTCAACCTGAGATCGTTGAGCTCCGTTCGACGATCGTCGAGCTCCGTTCGACGTTTTCCGTCGAACTTTTGTTTTCTTAGGTAAATCAGAATTCTTCCTAGCCACCTCTACAACTCCCTTACCTTTATTTGAGATAAACTTGATTGGGGTTGTTAATACTATAGGTTGGCTAGATGAGGCACCCAAGCCCAGTGTACTATTGAATCTTGAGTTCACTGTGCTTGTGATGTCCATTAGTTTGATACTTCTCCCATTAAGAGATTCTTCAAACTTTTTGGCCTCTCACAGCTCACTTTTCAGTGAGACTATCTGCTCGCTACAGCATTCCAACTCCTCAGAGAGTTTGATGTTTTTTGATTTTAAAGTGTTGTGTTCAGATAGCTGATTTCTGAGAGAAATGATTTCTTTCTCTGAGTTTAATAATTCTAAACACAGTGCTTTAAACTCACACTTGAAGTCCTCAAAATTAAAATCAAAAGAATTTATTACCTGGTCCTCTTTAGATTAAGTCTCTGATTCTGACTCTGACTCTTCTTCATCAGAATTTTGTTGTGAGGCATTGATAGCCATCATGCAGAATTCTTTTTCATCAGCATCATCACTAGAGCTGGATGAAGCTTCAGATTGTTCTTCTGTCTCATTCCAAGTTTCAGCAACAAACCCCTTCCTTGTATTTTTGTTCTTGCTGGAGGAGGGTTTGTCATTGCAATTTTTCTTGAAGTCCTATTCTTTTCTCCTTTCTCCCCTGTCCTTCTTATCCTTAGTTTGATTTTCTGGACAGTCAGGCACAATGTGGCCTGGTTTCCTGCATCCAAAACAAATAATCTCTTTGTTATTTGATTTGTCATACCTTGGCTTGTCATGCCCTCTGTATGATCTTTTCCTGAAATCCTTCTTTGCCATTTTGTAAAAACTTTTGGCTAGTAAGCTTAGAAGCTCTTCATTGTCTGTGACCTTGTCTTCAGGCTGATCTTTAATAGCTTTGAATGCTATTGATTTCTCTTTTCTGACTGCTGGTGAAGCAGCCTTCTACTCCTCTTCTCTATTCTTGATGAGCAGCTCATAGGACTTGAGCTTGCCCAAGAGAGTTTCAGTTGTGATCTCATTTAGTCTTCTGGCATCCTTTATTGGCCAGATCCTTGAGTCCCAAGTGCTTGGGAACCACATTAGGATTTTATCATTGAGCTCAGTCATTGAGATCTCTTTGTCCAATGTTTTCAGCTCATTGACTATGAGACTGAGTCTATTATACATATCTGCTACTGACTCAGCTTCTCCTTTCTTGAAGTTCTCATACTGAGTTATGAGATGGAATCTTCTATATTTTCTCTCATCAGCAGATCCTGAGACTATCTCAGATAACTTGTCCCAGATGTCCTTTGCTGAGTTGCATTCAGCTACTTTTTGAAATATTTCATCAGACATGGTCTGGGCTAAAATATTCATTGTCTTAGCATCTGCCACTTTCCATTTCTTGATTTCTGCATCTGTTCCTGAAGCAGGTGGAATAGCACTTGTACTTGTGTTTTCTGGGTGTCTTGGACACACTGTCAAAACAAAATTAAAAATATCTTCATCAATAGAGTTCATGTACAATCTTATCCTTGCCTTCCAAAGTGCAAACTTAGATAGATTGCACACTGGAGGTCTGGTGCTAACATAATCATTGCTCTGTGCCATGGTTTTATATAAGGATAAATATAATACAAATAATAAAAATAAAAACCCTCTATGAAAGATTGATCTTATCAGAGATCTTTTGTTTCAGGTGTTAGCCTGTAGGAAAACAACCAACCAATTAAGGTGTGGTATTTTTAACCAACCTCGCTCTGATACCAATTGAAAGTAGAGGATAAGATCTATCTTAACTCTAGAGGGGGGGGGGGGGTGAATAGAGTATATTAAAATAATTTCCAAGTTAAAACTTATTTGCAGTGGAAGACTTAATTTAAACAATATGTGTATAGTGCTGCAGAAAATAAAAATATGAAAGCAAGAAATAAAATAGCACAGCACATAGCAAAACACAAAGAAGCAACCAGAGGAGATAAGGAGATATAGTGGTTCCCTAATCAATCTGGCTACATCCACTCTTCTACCACCTTAGGTAGGAATCCACTGCAGGATGAGTTGATCAGGTGTCCTAGGCACCAATGAGCTTTTAATAAGGTGCTCAAAAACCAAACCAAATTTTTTGATCAGGTGTCTTGTCACCACTGAGTTTTGACAAGGTCTTAGAAACCAACATAAAATTTTGAAGGGAGTTTGATAAACCCTTCACATCAGAGAGAGAGAGAGGTGAGATGATCTTCTCTGTCAACAATCAGAGAGAAGATAGTGGATGTTGTCAAAGCTCCCCCTGAGATCTTGAGTTGTTCAGGAAGTGAAGCTTTGCAATAGGGTGATAGGCCTTCAGAAGATTTGAACTCCAGCAAAAAATGATTCCAGCAACAGCTGAAATGTTTGGTGTCTGGAGTCTTGAATGATAAGGCCTTTGAACACTTGAGTCAAAAGAGATCTATAAATTTCTATATGTTGATCTCCTTCAGTGGTGTGTGTTCTCAGAGAATTCTGTATGTGTGTGTTTGTACTCTTTTTTTGTTTGGAACTGTTAGGAGAAGCAGAAGAATGTTCTCTTTTATTCCTTAGATCTGAATAATTCTTTGTCCAAGATAGTCGTTAGCCTGTCATAAATGACTTAAATGCATTTTATCTTCTTGAGGAAAGTCCAATAAAACATTCCTTTAAAATCTCCTTGAAACTTGCTCCTGATTAATTGAAACGGCTACAAGATCCTTTAAATAAATGCTGGGAATAATTCTATAACTGTCTGAATTTGAATCTTGAAAAACGTCGATCTCTCCAGAAAAACGTCGACCTAAGCTCAACTATCGTTGAACTGAGCTCAGCGATTGGAATTATACTGAAACAGAAATCGTCGATCTATGCTCAACTATCGTCGAACTGAGCTCAGAGATAGGGAAACAAACTAGAGACAGGAACGTCGATCGGAGCTCGAAGATCATCGAACGGAGTTCGACGACTCGTTGAAGTGAGCTCAGAGAACGGAGTTCGACGACTCGTTGAAGTGAGCTCAGAGATCGTCGAATGGAGTTCGACAATTCATTGAAGTGGGCACAGAGATCGTCAAATGGAGTTCGACGATTCGTCGAAGTGAGCTCAGAGATCTTTGAATGGAGTTCGACGATTCGTCGACCTGAGCTCGACGAAATGACTTAGTCTCCTGAACTGAAATATCTGGTCTTGAGGGTCTTGAGGGAAGCTTTCAAACCTAAATACTAACCCTTAGACTCAATCTAATTGACCTTTAGATCTATACAAGGAGGTAAAAACAAATTTCCTAAAGGACATAGTGATCCTTGCCCAAATTAGTAATAGGGTGTTCCAACAAAAGGCTACCGCGGGCTCTGCCGAGAAAAGAGGGCCTTCAGGAAAGAAGAGGAAGAGGGATGGGTCTACCATGGCTGAGCGGGTTGAAAAGAAGTTGCGAGCGATGAATGAGAAGAATATCTCCAAGAGGACTAGAGATGCGGACTTGCAGCACAGACCGCGCGAGAAAGAAGTTCCCGACAACGACTTAATTAGTGTGGAGGCCCAAATCCAGCGGGACAATTCCCTCTCCACGGTCAGTTTATCCACGGATGAGATATTCGATTCCATAGATGTCGATCGACTTGATCTAATCAACGAATCCCTGTTGGGTGTACTGCAGCAACCTGAGGTGGAAGTCCTAGGGGGCAAGGGCAGTGGACTCCCCTCTTTATCTGCTGCTGAGGAACAAGAGAGGGAGAGACTGAAGGAGAAGATTGCGGAGCAGAGGAAACAAATTGCCGCTCATGTAGCCACGGTTGAGGCGGCGTCGAAGCAGGCCACGACTGACAAGAATGTTGAGGACCTGCGAACTGCCGCAGAGCTGTTGCGGACAGGTAATCGTCAACCGGTGCCTAAATATTTTAAGCGTCAGTGGCTTTACAGGTCGCCGCCGCGGTAGTCGAGACCAATTAAGATCATCACCGAAACTGACGACATTGTTGTTTCAAAAAGTTCTGTAGCTGAGCAAAGAGCTAAAGTCCATCGCGAATGGAAGAAGCGGTTAAGCATTTTTGACTCGGAGCAGGCAAGGTGGCCTGTCTTCTTCGATAGTCGGCAACTCGTTGCTGCTTTGTCCAAATTTGATCTTTTTTTTCTGATTCTTTGAGTCCGCTGCAGACTGTATTTGAATGTGAAATTGACCTTCTTTGTTGCAGGTAGAAAGTCTCCACCAGGCACCGTCGAGAGTGGGGAGATTGTTATCACACCGAATACCAGCGTTGACGCGGGTTCGCATGATGAGTCCGCAAGAGATGAGCAGCCCAACTTGAATAATATCAAAGAGTTAGAAAAGAAATTTCAAGCTGAGATTCAAGAAATCAGAGCGGAGTTAAAGGCGGCGGGAGAGCGCGAGAAGGCTTCGGCGGAGCGCGAGAAGGCCTTGAAGGACCAGATCGCCAGCATTTCAACGGCGATGTAGAGGTCCGATAGGGAGAAGAAGAGGCTCGTTGATGATGTCCGCTTCTACAAGGGCAAGCACTTGGCGTCGGCGAGGGAAGAAAAGGGGAAGCGGGCTGCTGAGGTCTCTGAGCAAATATTGCGATTGCCATATCGCGTTGCTCTGGAGGTCGCAGCACCGGCAGGTGGTGGCCAACAGGCCGCGGATGTGCAGCTGAGGCCGGCAATGGAGCCGATGGTTCCCCTTAGTCTGGTAGACCGGGAGGCTGCTCATGTGCACCGAACTATCAACTCTATTCACCACAACATCTGTCGCTTGTACAGCAAAGTTCTCCAAATAAGCGACCAAGCTGCACACTTGTACAGAGATAGGACGGAAAGGCCAACGTAGACTGAGACCAAAGACCGCTGAGGCCGCAAAACCACGAACTATTTCAATTTGGTTGATGTATAATTATGTGTTTTAAACAATATTCTATGATGTGGATTATAATGAACTGTGCTGCGATTTATGCAGACTGAATAAGATATCCGCAAATTATGTTGCTAATTTTTGCTGTCATCTGCGGCAAACTGTGCGGACTAATGTCGTGTCCACTTCTCATAAATTAACTTGTCTGCAGGTGGGAAATGTCGCGAGCTGGGCGGACTGAAAGTGTGTCCTCCTTATTTTTGTGCTTTGAACTTTGCTTGGCAGGTACCCGACTGGAAGCAGCAGTGCGAATTTAAATTTATGTCCGCATTTGTTTTTAACTTTTCTTGCATGAACAATTGAATCATGGCGGACTATACGGACTGAATAAGCGAGCTGCGCGGCCTGGCCAAAAAAGATGTCAGGCCTCACTACTATAAATATAGCCCTGTTGCTTCTTCTATGCAAGAAAACAGTTGAAGCTGAAGAGCCTGCGGTCTGCCAAAATGGTGTCTGCCAGGACTGATGCTGCAGTTGCTTTCCATGCCGCCGACCACCGAAAATGCACTCTAACAGAGGGCGACCTTGAGGCTTTTGTTGAGAATAAAATGGCGGAGTCTAACTTGCTTCTCCGCCTTCCCGCCCATGAGGAAAGACTAAATTTTTCAACGGCGACTCAGATCGCCATACCCATTGATCACTTTGACAGTGGCTTCAAATTTCCGCTATTATGGGAGATCGCTGAAATTTTTGAGCATTACGGGATGGTGCCGGGCCAGCTCGCGCCCAACACTCTTACTGCTATTTGTAGCTTTATCTCTTACTTACGGTATGAGAAGATCGCCTTCTCTATGAACATCTTCCGCAAGATGTTCTCAGTCCGCTCAATAACCTCATCCGGAGGCCGCCCTTACAATGGTGTGATCTACTTTTACTACAGAGAAATGAAGGTTGTGGGCCTTCCTAAAAAAATCGACAACTGGACCTCCAGGTTCTTAATCTTCAAAGGCGACCTAGGATTCGCGCACACTTATCCGCAAGAGCGCGGGGACTCTGCCTTCAAGAGTATCCCGCTAGACGCGATGGAGTCTGCCATCGTCAAATTCTTAGCCGATGCTAGGCTCGATATTGAGTACTACGTTCCGCTGTTCGCGAGCTTGGCGGACGTTTCACGTGAAGAAAGTAAACTTTTGCGAACTCAAGTTTGTATCTGCAGCGACCTTTGTATTTAACTCTTCTGCTTTTGCAGCGACCTTGGCTGTACCCGCCAACCTGCCACAGATGCCTAGCGGATTTACGCCTACACAAACAGAAAGGAAACAAGATGTTGCAAGGAAGAGGAAAGAGGAGGGGGATCCCGCGGCGGACTACTCCTCTTCTGAAAGTTTTACAATGCAAGGCTTCGGCAACCGCCAGAAGAATCTTAGGGGGAACCCGATGATCCACTAGCACAATAAGAACAAGCATGCCCGCTTGTCGACTGTGCTTACTTCGTGGAAAAGCTCGAGATTAACTCTCCATGCTCATGTTGCGATATCCACACTTTATGGGAAGCGCAACTTGAGCGATTTGAAGAAGGTAGCCACTGCCGATCTCCCTCTGTTGGACTCCCAGGCAAGTGCAAACAGCGTGGTGACGAATCACTTTGTCTGTTCCTTGGCCAGAGACCTTCTCAGGCAAAATGATCAGCTTCAAGAAGAAAAAAGAGTGCTCAAAGAAAGAAATATGCGGTTAGGAAAGAAGGTCGCCCAGCAGAAGGAAGAGCTTGGGGTGAGTTGTATTTGCAGCGGTCTCTATTTGAAGTCCGCCGCGATCTGATATTTGTTCCTTTGCTTTGCGCGGGTCTTCTACGATTTGGATAATAACAACTTCCAGGCCGCCGTGCTCCCCTTTGTGAAGGAAACCGTTGAGATCGCCATCGAGCGATTTGTCCGCGGCGGTTTCGCAAAGGAAGGAGTGGATGACATTCCTTTCTTGGAGCTCTTCCCGGAGTTGAAAGAGCAGGTTGCAGCAATGGAGAGGGCTGCAAAGGGTAAAGACGTCATCGTCGAGGTGGAAGAAGAAGGCGAAGAAGAAGCCGAAGAAGAAGAAGAAGAAGAAGAAGAAGAAGGAGGCGAAGAAGAAGGCAAAGAATAAGGCATCAAGGCAATGGCTGACGACACTGGCTCAAGTCAGCAAGGCGGAGAACAGTCCGCCGAGTCCGGCACCTCTGCATCTTCCTCTGCAGGCAAGAGCTCGCATAGAGAGTCCGCGATGAGCACTGGATCAGATGGCAGCAGTGGAAGCGGCTTGGAGGGCTATTCTCCGGAGATTGATGTCGAAGGCCTAAGCCGTGCACCTCCTGCCGAAAAGAAACAGAAGACCGCTGAAGATGACTAATGTATTTTTGCTTTTTTATAAATGGAGCGGACTCAAGTTTTTAGTCTGCCGAATAGATGAAAAGATGTAACTTAATTCTTGATCAAATAGAAAGGATATTCTAGTATCAGTGTGTCTCCTGCAATGTTCTTTATTTTCTGCATTTAACGTGATTAAGTTCGATCTCCATGTAGCAGTCCACGTGATACAAAGATCATCCATACTGTATGAGTTTTTTGACTTGCTGATTAGGAAATTTCATTTATCAATCCGACCACTGTCCACCGTAGGAATGTGAATACTTGGGTGATGAAAATATCCGGCGGCCTCTGTCGAGTTCCAAAAGCAGTCCGCGATTCTCTTTGTCAAATCTTTTAAGCTTAATGATGATATAAGCATGGAGGCCTTATGTTTACTTGTATCATTGCGAGCTGCAAAGACCAGCCGAGAAACAATTATGTGGACTGTGCGGATATAGCTTCACACTTTGCACATATTCTAATAGAAATGATCTATAGCTTGCAACCAGGCGGGCAGTTGCGGCCGGCATTGTTGCTTTTCTCACCGGGCCACAAGCTATACGATCAACCCAAGGAAAACTGGCGAATTACGCGGATATAGAAAATCAGTCCGCACTAAATAGAAGAAATGATCTATAGCTTGCGACCAAGCGGGCAGGTGCAGTCGTCATTGCTTTTCTCACCGGGCCACAAGCTATACGATCAACCCAAGGAAGACCGACGGACTTCACGGATATAGAAAATTAGTCCGCACTAAATAGAAGAAATGATCTATAGCTTGCGACCAGGCGGGCAGGTGCGATCGACATTGCTTTTCTCACCGGGCCACAAGCTATACGATCAACCCAAGGAAAACCGGCGGACTGAGTGGATATAGAAAATCAGTTCGCACTGGAAAGATTCCCTATGAAGAGAAAGATGCAGACTTGACGGAACGGTCCTCTGCCCTCTTGCCTGGAGTATAGTCTAAGTTGATCTTTTTGGTAGTTGTGGCCGGAGCGGTATAACTTTCCTCAAGATCAACTAAGCTGTGGGTCTCATGCAGGCACTGCTTGAGGGTACCATGGAGTGTTCGAGGTTTGGTAGTTGCGGCCGGAGCGGTATAACTTTCCTCAAGATCAACTAAGCTGTGGGTCTCCTACAGGCACTGCTTGAGGGTACCATGGAGTGTTCGAGGGTGACGAACTAAGATGATCGATGGGCAGGTGCGCGTGGCAATGCTTTACACACACGATCATTAAAGTTGTAACGATATCCCTAAGCGGCATGGTAGAGCTTAACTCCCGCCCTGTCCCTCCATAATGCAGAGGTGGGGTCAGGTACTAGCCGGGATCCGAAGTTCAGAATAATACCTCGCTACAGCCTGCAAGCTCCCACTACACGGTGTGAAATCTCCCCGCAACACGTGGTCTTCGTGGTGTTACGCTAATGACAACAGCTCTAGGGGAGGTTTTGCTGAACTCGGCGATGTCTCCTGGTATCAGGTAACCGTTATTGATGTTTGGGAGAGAAAGAGAAAACATTAGGAAAATTGTCAGTACGAATCCTTTGATTAATGCTATGTTTTTGCAAAGCTAGCATAAGAAAGAAAAGAGAGTTCAAGGACAGAGCCGTTTTTGGAATCTTTCTTGCTTATCATGCCAACCGTTATGCTTGAATAGATAAAACACTTGAAGAAGCGTTAGCGAGCAGTTTTTACTCATAATGATTCTTGAAGAGGATACATATAATAGAAAAGAGAAGGTTCAGGAGTAGAATCGTTTGAGATCATCCCCGCTCCATGTATGTAGCATATCCTCTCCCTCGTATGTTTGCAAGTGGTAAGCGCCGTTCTTTAACGCTTCTTTGACAATGAAGGTGCCGACCCAGTTCGGATTAAGTTTTCCAACTGAACCAACTCTTACAGCAGCGTCAACTTTCTTAAAAACTAGATCTCCCACTTGAAAGTGTTTGATCCTTACGTTCTGATCAAAATACCGGGTCATCCTTCTTTTGACCTCCTCCTGCCTTATTGCTGCTTTGTCTCATATTTTCTCAATATGTTCCAGGCTGAATCTCATCTCTTCATTTTTCAGCTCAAGCCAGTCCTCAAAGCCTTGCCTTGCAAGCAGAACTCTGGGTGGTGGGACTTCAAACTCAACTGGAATGAGGGCCTCTGAGCCATGAGAAAGTTTGAACGGAGTCTCGCCAGTTGCGGACGAAGGTGTTGTTCTAAGGGACCAGAGGACTAATGGAAGCTGATCAGCCCAGCTGCTCTTGAGATTCTGCACTTTCTTCTTAAGTAAATTAAGGACCTGCTTGTTGGCTACTTCAACTTGGTCATTGCTCCTGGGATCATGGACTGATGCAAACCACAGTTCTGTTCTGATCTGTTTGAAAAAATCAATCATCTCTGCGTTGTTGAACTGTGGCCCGTTGTCCGTGATTATAGCCATAGGTATTCCATTTTGACAGACAATCTCTCCCCAAATGAAATTCTTGATGACCTGAGTTATTGTCTTTGCCAATGCCTTTACTTCAATCCACTTGCTGAAGTAGTCGATCATCACTATGATGAAACGCCATCGTCCACTTGCCATGGGAAAAGGACCAATGAGATCCATTCCCCAAACTGCGAAGGGCCATGGAGTTGCAATCGATCTGAGTGACTGAGCAGCCTAGTGTTGAAGTGGAGCAAACTTTTGGCATTGAACAAACTTTCTAGCGTAAGACTCAGAGTCTCTCTTCATGGTGGGCCAGAAATATCCCTGCCACAGGATCTGTCTTTCTAGAGTTCTTGCTCCCAAGTGACTTCAACAATCTCCTGAATGAGCTTCTTGCAAAACAACGGGAGCTTCTTCTTCTGAAACACATCTGGCCATGGTAGAGAGGAATATTTTTCTGTAGAGGATACCTGTCACTAAGTAATAGTGGGTTGCTTTAATTCTGAACGTTTTCTGATCTTTTATTGAATGGTGAAAATATCCTGTTGACAGATAAAGAATGAATGGGTCCATCCTGGAGGGACGTTCATCAACCTGCATCAATTCTCCTTCCTCCACTACCGGGCGGAAGAGTTCGGAAGTTGTTCCTCCTGATTGTTGATGCACGAAAACGGACAGGGAGTCGGTCACCACCAGCTAACGGTTCGAACACCGGAGAATAGGGAAGGAAAGGAGGAGACTGTCGACTAATCGGTTACTAGCGGTCGCGGCTAAAGGGAAGAAAAGAGGAGGGGGCCGCTGGCAGCGGCAACAGCAGAGTTCGCCCGCCGCGGCTTAAATGCCACTCTTGCGGCGGGCTTTCCTTTACTTAAAAATGAGACAGTTACAACAAGCAAAATAAGAAGCCGGCCGGGCTACAAGCCGCAATACACTAGACTTGAGACCGCAGCTTGTAACAGGCGAGCTCCTGGATCCCAGTCACGGTGTCTTGGGGAGTGCACCCTCCCCCTATTTATAGGCTCGGGGGCCTGCCCAAACGGGCAGGGCTAAAATTACCGGCTGCCCGGGGTACAGGAGAACCGGGCAGAGGTGAGGGGAAGCAAAAGAGAAAGAAACAAGAAAGGAGGGAAGCCGCGCGGCCTGGCGGATTCCTCCTGGCGAGCTGACGGCTGGGGCCTTGGGCCTCGTCGCTGAGCAGGGTCGGTGCTGGCAGCGGCCTGACATGGAAACCGCCCGGCTTGGGGGGTTTGGCGGCTTGAATGATCAGACCGCCCGGTCTGGAAAACTGCGCGGGCAGGTCGCGGATTCCGGGCTTATCATAATCCCCGCACATTTTTAAGTTTCCAAAAAACTTCGAAAATGTAGAACTAAGCCGGAGACCGCGACTGCTTCATCGTTGCCTATAAAATCCCCTGACCCTTGACATTCTTCAGGATTCCTGCCAAGCACGGGTCGCTACTCGCCACTTGCGGTTAGAATTTTGCAAGCCGACGCGATTTCTCTAGCGATGGATGTGATGTCATCAATGCTAGCTCGCAACAAGAAACCGCCAGAAGCGAAGCAGAGCCGGAGCGAGAACTCGAATGATTCTGCCCGTCAGACTGCCAAGAAGACTGGGAAGCCGGAGACATCAGCGGCTTCTGGAGCTGAAAGGAGGCCGACAGAGATCGTCGGCGGACCATCGCAGGCCGCAGCCGATCCCAAAGCGGTTTCGAAGGCCGCTCCAGTGCAAACCGGAACTGCCAAATCCTTCGACGTGACTTTCTCTCCATCAGGAGAACCACTCCTAAAGATCGGTGGGACGGAGGAGAAGAGTGTTGAGTCTGGGAAACCGTCCGAATTGCCGAGCAAGGTCGACTTAATCGTTGTGGATGACAACGAGCCGGAGAAGGCGCAGGAACCCGAGTGGACTGTTGCTGAACAGGGCAAGCGGACTGAAAAGGTGTCCGGCTCCCTGAAACGGCGGAAAGAAAAGAGCGAAACCCTTGAAGAAAGGATGAAGAAGAAAATGAGGAAGCTGCATGCCAGAAACCGGAATATCTCTGAAAAGACCGGAGCGGACAGTCTTCAACACAGGCCGCACGAGAAGGAGGTACCCGAGGACCCGGCTACACCGGATCACAAGCCGAGCGAGCTGGAGAATACGCCCGCGGTTAGCGATTCGCTGAGCGAGCTCCTGAAGGGCATGGAGACCCTCCAGCGGCAAGATGCGCTGTTGTCGACACCAGCGGCATCTGAGGAGGTTGACCGCCCCGACATCCAGGTTATTGGGGAGAAGCCTGGCGAACCGGCTTCCGCGGCTTCTGAAGGAGCCGAGAAATTGAAGCTCCGCGAGAAGATGGAGGAGATGAAGAAACTAATCGCCAATAAGCCGGTGGAGACCGCACATCCATTACTGCAAGGTAAACACCGGGACGTTAGGCGAATTATTAAATTCTACAAGTCGCGGTCAAGGAAGAAGGGGGCGAATATAATATTAAATCCGCCGGCCAGCTTTTTCCTGACCACGGCTCAACTGAAAAGCCGAGCTAAGGAAACCGAGCGGCTATGGAAAGAAAAGCTGAAGAGGATAGATCCTGAGCGGCTCAGGAGGCCAGTGATTAAAATCCATACCGCGGCCTCTGGAGGAGATAAACATCAAACCGGCGGTTTTATCCTACAGATTTCCTTACAAGAAGGTCGCAATAATCCGGCTGAACCTGACTGCGGTTTTTCTCCTTCAGGTGTACCGGAGACCGCGATGAAACCGGGCGACTTGACGTCGTATTTGTCTATGCTGCCACCGCCTCCGCCTCCAAGTGTTCGCGAGAAGGAGATGGCCGACTTCCAGAAGGAGGTCGGCTCGCTTCAGGCGGCTTTGAACGCGGCCACCGAAACACTGCGGATTAAGGAAGAACAGCAGCGGGTTGCCCAGGAGGCCGCGGAAAAAAGGATCCAAGAGTTGCAAACCACCCTGGAGCAAGAGACCACTAGGTTGCAAAGAGCGCTTGAGCAGGAGACCGCGATGATGAAGACCGCGATGGAACAAGAGACTGCCGGGCTACAGACCGCGATGAAGGAAGAGACCGCCAGGCTCCAGACCGCGATGGAAACCGCTGAGGCGAAAATTGCTGAGATGCAGGTCGCCTTGGAGCAGGAGAGGGCGGAGAAGTACTTGCTGATGGCCGCGCGGCCGGAAGGAGACAGAGAACAGATCCTGCATGCCGGAGGCGGCGAAAACCAAGATTTGCCGGCGGAGACCGGCGGAGCACTGCGGCCTGCACCACCAACTCCTGCGGAGTTGCCGGGAACTAGCCGCCCGGCCTCTGGCGAGAGTTCGCATCCGCCAGTGGCCGCGGCGCCTAACCATTTCGTAGTTCCAAGCGGTCCGGGGGCCCAGGCGATCCATATGATTCCGTTTGCGAGAGTTGAGCGCGACGCTGCGCGAGTTCATCGGTCTCTGCATGCGCTTCATAATCTGGTTAGCCAGGTGTATGTTGCGATTGTGCAGACCGGTGAACAGGTCGCGCACATGGGACGAGATAGGCCGGAAGACGACAAACGATCCTGAGCGACTTGAGAGACCTAAGCCGCGCGGACATTCGTATATTGTGTTGTAATATATATTTTTTCTCTGGATGTTGGACAATTTGATTGTTGTAAACTGTTGTATTTTATTATGCTGCGAACTGAATGCGGCTTATGCGGTTTGAATTTCATAATCCACATGTCTGTTGCTTTGTTCTGAGAAATTTAAAGTTTAGGATAATAGCCGCGCGTTCTGGCGAACAGAGCGCCGGCTTGAACACTTGATATCCACATGATTTGCCATAGAATTTTTCTAAGTGCAGGAAAATAGCCGTGCGGACTGACGGACTAGACGGCGGCTTGCTCACTAAGCTGATCTGCACTTCCAGCGGACTTAGGCCGTGCGGCGTGACGACTAGCCGCGATTTGATGTTGGGTACTGTAGCATCACGGATTTTCTATAAATAGCGCAGACCCCGTAGATTTCTTCACAAATCAAGAAAGATGCGGGCTAAGGCCAAGTCGTTGCGGTCTGACAAGGCCACAGCCGTTAGGACAGACGCGGCCTCCGCCTTCCACTCAGCTGACCACAAGGAATGCCGGCTTACAAAAGCCGAGCTGGATGACTTTGTCGATAAACATATGCAAGGAAGCCCGCTGATCGCGCGGCTTCCCCGGCAAGATGAGCGGATTAACTCCTCCAACGCGAATCAGATTGCAGTCCCCATTGACCACTTCGACTGCGGCTTCAGCTTCCCGGTATTGCTAGAGGACGTAGCGGTCTTCGACCACTATGGAGTTGTGCCCGGACAACTTCCCCCAAACTCGATAGCCGCCATCTACAGCTTCATCTCTTACCTCAGGTCGGAAAGAGTCCGCTTCTCGATGAGGCTCTTCTGAGAGTGCTTCTCGGTGCGGTCTATCCCGGACTCCGGGACAAAGATCTTCCGGGGGCACCTCTACTTCGGCTGCAGAGGGCTGAAGATAGTCAACTTGGCCAACAAGATCGCGAACTGGCCGGAGCGGTTTCTGATCTTCGAGGGCAACTTGGGGTTGCTGCCGGTCGACCCCCAAATCCGCGAAGAAGCCGCCTTCGGCAGCAGCGGCTTGGACGGCATGGAGAAGGAGATTTACGACTTCTTCAAAGGCGAGCGGCTTGATGTAAACCACTACATCCCGCTGTTGCCGTCTCTAGCGGGAATCGAAGCGGAAGACAGTAAGTGTTAAGCCGGCCGACCTGAATTATTAGCTGCGCGGCCTGAAAACTAACTTTGCCTTTATCTTTGCAGCTGCTCTGGCGGTCCCGCTGAACAAGCCGCAGACTCCGGGCGGCTTGACCCTTACTCAAAGAGAAAAGAGGGCGAAGCGGGTCAAGCCGGCGCGAGCTGCGGAGGAGGAGGAGTCAGACTCCTCTGGAGAGTTCATGCTGCAAGGAACCGGCAGCAGCCTGAAGGATGTCCACGGCGACCCGGCCTTGCGGTGGAGTCCGGACGGCAAGTCGGTGACGATCTCCACCGCCCTCCCCTACTGGGGAGCAGAAGAAGTAAGCCGCCATGCTAATGCGGTTGGCGGCGCGCTGTACGGCAAGCGCAACTTGAGGGCTATGCGACGAGTTCCTCCAGACGACTTGCCGCGGCTAGCCGCGCAAGTCGGCGCGAGGAGCTTCGTGGCAAGCCATTTCATGGGGCTTGCCTACAAGGAGCTGATGAAAGAGAACAGCGGTCTGAAGACGCAGTTAGGCGAACAGCAAGAAGAGAACAAGCGGCTTAAAGAGAAAGAGGCGGTAAGTCATTACCGATACCCGCGCGGTTAGCATTATATAATCGCGCGACCTTACCTTTACCTTTGCTTTGCAGGAAATGTACAACCCCGCCAACCCGATCTTCCAAGACCAAGTCTTCCCCCAACTCGTCCAAGGAATCGATGGAGCGCTTAACCGCCTCCGGGACCTTGGCGGCTTGGCCACCGGCTTCACCGACTTCACATGCGCCGACATCTATCCTTCCCTGAAGGAGCAGGTGGCCGACGTCTACAAGTCGATCAAGGGAAAGGCCAAGGTCGCGGAAGAAGTCGGCGAGGTGGTGGGAGAGGCCGTGGAAGAGGTCGGCCAGGGAAGCCGGAGTCCACGCACATCTCCTGAGTCCGGCGGCCAAGAGTCGGAGACCGCGCGGCCAGACTCGACTTCTTCTGATGGTTCAGCGAGCTCCGCAACTAGCAGCGGGTACTCTTTATCATCTGTCGATGTTGGTGATGGCAGTGATTTGGATGCTCCTGCGACTAAGAAGCTCAAACCGGACGATTAGAAAAATTTATAACTTGGTTTTGTATTTTGAACTTTTTTGAAATCGGCGGATTGTTTTTGTAACCGCGCGATTAAAAATTTTGTAATACTTAATGACATAGAAATGAAGGCATTTTTAACTTACTTTTTGTTACATCTTACTTTTCTTACTTGACTAAGTCCGCGCGGTCTCAATTTAGCTTCAGATTTAAAATATAAGTATGAAAACCGGCTGAGTTTGCGCTGCGACTTCAACAAAGCTATCCGCAAGAGAGAGACATTTTCCTGCGGTTTATACCGGAGTATACGTCAATAATAAGCCGATCGGCTAACAATTTAAACCGCAATTTTCCTTGATAAATTATTCCGCGTTATCTGCTAGCAGAGCTGAATTTCCGCGGCTTGCTCATACATAAACCGTGGCCGCCAAGCCGCGCGGCCACCTGTCATAGTCGGCAAACATCCATAATGTTGAAGTAATAGATGGCGGCTAGGGCGAACTCTGAAACGAATTGCCCATTTGATTAAAGGAACAGGAGTAGAGAAACAAGCTTCGGCTTCCGATAATACAGACCGATATAGCCATATGGGAGCCGGGAACTCTTGTGACGATAGGTCGCTGATTTAGCTGATATAATTAATACCATAAGTCGGCAGATCAATAGCCAGGAATTAAGTGCCAGACGCAGGTCGGGCGACTTCCTGAATAATACACCGGCAATTGATATATATGAAAGCCAAATAAGATACTGAATAGCGGATAGGCTGACGTAAGTCGGCCGATTTCCCAAATATATTAATAGTAATCCGGCAGGTAGGCAATTAACTTAAGCCGGAAAATGAAACCGGGCGGCTTGTGTAATTAAATATACAACCTGCACAGGCCGCTTAATAAAACCGCGAGATAGCGGATAGGTACGTGTTGTCCTGCAAAAATAGGTGAAGACATGCACTTATGTGTCAATGTGGGCAGGTGCGTGTAGCATTGCTTTCCACACAAAGAACACATAAGCGGAATCGAAATTCTTAAATTCCATGACCAATGTCAAGCGGGACAAGTACGCAACGTCTGCGACTGAGGTCAAGCAGGACAAGTACGCAATGTCTGCGACCGAGGTCAAGCGGGACAAGTACGTAAAGCCTGTCTGTGACTGAAGTCATGCGTGACGGGTACGCAAAGCTTGTCTGTGACTGAAGGTCAAGTGGAAAACCCACTACACATCTGCTACTGAAGTCAAGCAGGACAAGTATGCAATGTCTGCGACGAAGGTCAAGCGGGACAAGTACGTAATGCCTGTCTGTGACTGAAGTCAAGCGGGATGTGAAGGGCTAAGAATTCGAAAGGGGCTCTTGCCCCTACATGCATGCATATAGGCATAAAGAGTAAAGCTAAAAATAAGCTTCAAATGAAAATGTAACATTTGCATTATGTTAAGGAAGTGATAAAGGATATATATCTGCAATTTCATCATGCCTTATAGAAAGAGAGAGAGAGAGATGTTATGTATTATTCTGAACATAAGCACTTTTCTTTATAGAGAGAAAGTGGAATCATTGCTTGAATTATTGAGCAAGAAACGGAAGATTGTCTTAGAGAGTAACTAAATGAAATATTCCTGCAGCTTTCCAGCTCTTACAAGTTGATTAGCCAATTCTCTGAGAGCTATGCAATCTTCTGTTAGATGACCAATATCTCTATGATACTTGCAAAAAAGCTGCTCGTGCCGATGCTTGATTTTGGATTTCATACGCCGAGACTTCTTGAACTCAGGCATTCCCTGAATGATTATCAAAAGATCTTCCATAGGAATTTTAAACTTAACATATTTACCTGAACCTTTTTCGTACTTTGGAGTTTTATCCTGGAGAATGTAAGGAGACTTGCAATATTCAACTTGCAAGACATCTTGTGAGTAAATAGATTGCTGTTGACCAGAAGTCCCTTGAGATTGTTTGGCCATTTGATTCAGAAATGAAACATAACCTTTATTTGCCTCTTCGCCCATTATGAATGTATTAACTATATCAATAAGATCTCCGTAGCTTTTGGGGTACTTTGTGGTGAGCTTGAATTTCAATGGGCCTTCTTGAAGGGCATTTATGAAAGCATGCAAGTAATAGTCCTGATGGACGCTACAAATATCTAGAACCTCCTTTTGAAACCGATCAACAAAATCTGAATTAGGCTCGTCAATTCCTTGCTTGATTCGGAAGAGAGCTCCAACGTCTCTTTTCCGCTTCCTGTAAATAGCGAATCTAGAAATAAATTGACTTCGAAGATCCTTAAAGCTGGTTACTGATCGAGGTGGGAGGCTATAAAACCATTCTCTCGCAACATTGCCAAAGGATATAACAAAGAGTTTGCATTTTACTCCATTTGACACTTTTCTAAGTGAAATAGCTGATTCAAAAGCTTGCAAGTGAGAAAACGGATCATCACATGCAGAATACTCTAGGAGACGTGGTTCTCTGAAATCATCGGAGACAGTATCCCACCGAATTTGATTAGTGAATGGAGAAGGGGCCTCTTCTTCGTCCTCACAAAGAGACTCATTTGCAACAGATTCTAACCCACGCTCAACACTGTTTGCAAAAATTTCTTTACGAGGGTCAACAACCTCACTATTAAAATACGAACAGTCCTGCATTTCTGAGAGATTTGTAATAACTGAGATGCGGCTCGATTTATCATGACCCTTTGCAGGATTCATCCTGAAAAGAAAGAAATAGCCGAACTTTTGCAAGAGACCGCAGAACAGCGGCGGCTTAACGTGGCGGCTAGGCGATTCTGCAAACCGATAAGAAGACCGGCTGAAAAGAGAGCGGATAGAATGCCAGGTTCCACAGTGCGGGAGGCGGGCTGAAAGCCTTAGCCGGCGAAGTCGCGGCTTGCTAGACAGGCCGCCGAACTCTAGAGGATAGAGCGGTCTAATTAGCTAGACCGCTGATTTCATCGATTAGTCGAGATCTGAAGGTCGCGTGTTAACTGTTGATGCACGAAAACGGACAGGGAGTCGGTCACCACCAGCTAACGGTTCGAACACCGGGGAATAGGGAAGGAAAGGAGGAGACTGTCGACTAATCGGTTACTAGCGGTCGCGGCTAAAGGGCAGAAAAGAGGAGGGGGCCGCTGGCAGCGGCAACAGCAGAGTTCGCCCGCCGCGGCTTAAATGCCACTCTTGCGGCGGGCTTTCCTTTACTTAAAAATGAGACAGTTACAACAAGCAAAAGAAGAAGCCGGCCGGGCTACAAGCCGCAATACACTAGACTTGAGACCGCAGCTCGTAACAGGCGAGCTCCTGGATCCCAGTCACGGTGTCTTGGGGAGTGCACCCTCCCCCTATTTATAGGCTCGGGGGCCTGCCCAAACGGGCAGGGCTAAAATTACCGGCTGCCCGGGGTACAGGAGAACCGGGCAGAGGTGAGGCGAAGCAAAAGAGAAAGAAACAAGAAAGGAGGGAAGCCGCACGGCCTGGCGGATTCCTCCTGGCGAGCTGACGGCTGGGGCCTTGGGCCTCGTCGCTGAGCAGGGTCGGTGCTGGCAGCGGCCTGACATGGAAACCGCCCGGCTTGGGTGGTTTGGCGGCTTGAATGATCAGACCGCCCGGTCTGGAAAACTGCGCGGGCAGGTCGCGGATTCCGGGCTTATCACTGATGGCAGTCCATACTTGGCAAGAACATCTGCCTCCTCATTTTTTGTTCTAGAGATGTGCTCAATGGTAAAGATTTTGAATTTGGCAATCTCTATTTTCACAAGAGCAAGATACTTCTTCAACATTGCCTCTCTTGCCTCAAAGTTTCCAAGGACTTGCGATGCCATGACCAGAGAATCAGTCTTGATATGAACACGATCAATTCCGAGTTCCCTTGCAAGCCTCAAGCTTGCCAGGAAAGCTTCATACTCGGCTTGGTTATTGGTTACTGGAAAATAAAACTTGATGGCTTGCTCCAGTTTGATGTCGTTTGGGTTAATCAGAATCACTCCTGCTCTAGAAGAATTTCTACCTCAGGCACCATCAACATAGATGGTCCAAGCCAAAGGTGACCTTTCTGCTTGATCAGAACTGGACTCTGCTGTGTCAATCAGGAAGTCTGCTAGAACTTGAGCTTTGATGGCTGTCTTGGGCACATAAGAAATTTCAAACTCACTTAACTCTATTGCCCATTTGGCTCGTCGGCAAAAATGCTCTGGTTTCTCCAACACACTTTTCAAAGGTTTGTCGGTAACAACTTGAATCGAATGCTCTTGGAAATAGGGACGGAGTCTGTGACCTGACATGACTAGTGCCAAGGCTAACTTCTCCAGAATCGGGTACCGTGTCTCGGCACTTTTCAGAATATGGTTGACATAGTAGATCAAGAACTGTTTCCTTCTTTCTTCTCGAAGAAGAACAGAGCTGACTGCATTAGGGACAACTCCTAAGTATAAGAAAAGCATCTCTCCTGGTCGGGGACTCTGAAGCAGAGGTGTTGAAGTCAGTTGCTTCTTCAATTGCTGAAAGGCTTGGGAACATTCTTATGTCCACACGAACTTAGATGCTCCTCAAAGAGTTTTCAAGAAAGGAGCACTCTTGTCTCCTACTCGAGAAAGGAACCTTGCAAGACCTGCTAACCTCCCCCCTAACTGTTGAACTTCCTTAGGTGAACGGGGTAGGCATATAAAGAATAGCTTTTACTTTGTTTGGATTGGGGGCAAGTCCCTCTGGAGTAAGGAGATGACCAAGGAGTTTCCCCTTACACGCCCCAAAGGTGCACTTCAACGGGTTGAGCATCATTTTATATCTACGCAGAGTAGCGAACGTCTCTGCTAGATCTTGCAACTGCAGTAAAAAAGATTTACTCTTAATCAAGAGGTCGTCTACATATACTTCTAGATTTCTTCCTTTCTATTGCTTAAATACACGGTCCATCATGCGTTGGTAGGTTGCACCAGCATTTTTAAGCCCAAATGGCATCACAAGGTAGCAGTAGCAACCGTCATTGGTAACGAATGACGTATGAGGAACGTCAGGTTTATGCATTCTTATTTGGTGATAACCAGAAAATGCATCTAAAAAACTCATAAAGGAGTACCCTACCGCAGAATCAACTAAAGAATCTATCTGAGGCAAGGGGTAACAATCTTTGGGGCATGCTTTATTATGTTTTGTAAAGTCTACACAAATGCGCCACTTCCCTCCTGGTTTTTTAACCATTACAACATTGGAAATCCAGGTCGGGTATTGAATTTCACTAACGAAATTTGCCTTGAGGAGCTTCACGACCACCTCTCTTATTGGCTCAGAAAGCTTCGTTGCTACATCTTTTTTCTTCTGCTGCACAGGCTTGTAGTTGGGATCAACATTAATGTGGTGGCAAGCAACATCCAGATCCACACCCGGAATGTCTTCTGCTGACCAGGCGAAGACATCCAGGTTCTTCAACAAGCAGGAGATCAGCTCGGTCTTTTGATCTTCAGGCAACTTCGAGTTGATGGAAAGCTTTCTCTACTCTCCCTTAGTAATGGGGACTCCTTGCGTCACTTGGGCAGGTTCCAGGTGAGCTCCTCCTTCAGCAACAGTTTATGAACTTGGAGAGGCTCCTGCAGCTGCTGTTGGAGCAACAGAAGGACTGTCATCAACCATGTTAACAGTGCAGACATAGCACTCCCTTGCTCTCCTTGGGTCACTCCTGACCCGGCACATCCCTCCATCAGCGAAGAACTTGATTGCGAGGTGGTAAGTTGAGACCACCGCTTGATACTTATTCAACAAAGGCCTGCCGAAGATGGCATGATAGCTACGGGGAGCATCCACCACTATGAACTGAACTTGCTTGGTTGCCCCTCCAAGCTTTACCGGCAGCATAACGCTTCCCTAAACTTCTTTTCTCTCCCTAGAGAAGCCGTAGAGTGGCCCTTCGGTGGAAAGCAGAAGCTTTCCAGACTTCAGGGCCTCAAAGGTTGATTTAAACAGCAAGTTGACTGAGCTTCCAGTGTCAACGAGAATCCTGTCAACTGTGAAATATCCAATAACAGCCTTAATCACTACTGCATCATCGAATGGGTTTGCTGTTTGGGGCAGATCAGCTGGGTTAAAGGTGATGATCTCGCTTGGTGGAGCAATGGAAGAGGAAGAGGTCACCTCTGCTCGAGTGATCCTTGAGATTGAGGACTTTCGAGTAGACTCGGTTCCTGCCCCACCATGGATAAAGAAGAGTCGTCCCAGGACTCGTTCAACATTTGCGTCAAAGCATTCAATCAGAACATTGATTGGCCCCAGACGGCCTTCGTCCTCTACCTCCACACATTCTTGATAAGCTTCAGCTACTTCCTTTCCTTTGGAGGTGGACGGCTTTGAAGAAGAATCTTTCTTGCTCAAGTCAATCTTACCCTCGGCAAGTAGTTTCTCTATTAGAATACGAAGGGCTTTGCAATCTTCGGTCAAGTGGCCCTTCTCCTTGTGGAACTGGCAGAAATGTGTATTGTTTCTTGGCCTCCACTCACTCTAAGGCCCTTGCTTCTTCTATTCCGATTTCTTTTGCAAAATCTGGATGACTTCGTCAAGATCCAGACCTGCAATTTCCTCCATGGAGCTAGTATCACATTGGCTCGGAGCAGGCAGGGCTGCTTGCTGGAGGATGGGAAGCGTTTGGAGCGGAATGGCGGGAGTGGCGGCCAACGGCAGTCTCTGCTCTTAAAACTATTGATGGCCAAGAAAAGGTTTCTTATGGCGGAAATTCCGGCCTCTTTGAGAAGGAGGCTAGCTATCTGGGCGAGGGGGCTTGCTGTGAGAAGAAGAACCGGATGCATCCCTTCCTTCAGCCTTAGCTGTCAGGGATGAAACATACGTGGGGTTGGCATTTTCTCCTTCAATGAAGAGGTTGACCTTGGCGATCAACTCCTGATATGTTTCTGGTGCCTTTTTTGTTGCTTTAAATTTCAAGGGGCCTTCCCGGAGGCCATGAATTAAGGCAACCTTGTAGTATTCGGGGTTCACATTCCTTACCCCTTGAATCTCCTTTTGGAAGCGATCAACGAATCGAACGACTGATTCTTTGTCCCTTTTCTTGATTTCAAAGAGAGAGGCTGGTCCATCTTTTCTCTTCCTTGAGGTAGCAAACCTTAGTAACAATTCGCTGCGA
The DNA here is from genome assembly GCA_039583875.1 of Platanthera guangdongensis. Lineage (NCBI taxonomy): Eukaryota > Viridiplantae > Streptophyta > Magnoliopsida > Asparagales > Orchidaceae > Platanthera > Platanthera guangdongensis. The sequence goes on from CM077156.1 coordinate 90,458,377, forward strand.
AGCTCAGTGAAGGAAGAGATTGTGCCCGAAGGCAGCTCATATAACCACTCTCTCGCCTGCCCTTCGAGAGTGGTAACTAGGAGTTTTAACTTGATGGCGTCGGAGGGGCATCTCAATGCAACTGCCCCTTCGAATGCTTGGAGGTGGGCGACTGGATCAGTCTCCCCTGAGTTGAATGGAAGGCGAGGTTCTCTAAAGTTGCTTAGAGCCGAATCCCATCGGATTCGATCAACGAAGAAAGACGGGGTCTCGAATTCAGCAAGATAAAATGGACAGACTGAAGTTGGGTAATCCGCAGGCTCGGCGGACTGTCGATCAGCAAAATGAAGCTTGCAGACAGGAGTGCCCCTGGCCGCTTCTCTGAAGAAATTCATGAATGAGGCAAACTGCTCCTCCAGAGGGCGCAGAGGGGCGACAGAGTGGACATGATTTCAAGGAGTGACTGGTGATTGCTGAAGCGGAGTTCGGCGGGCTGGAGTCTGGTGAATTGGCGAGTCCGCAGGTTCTGCTGCGACCTGAGGAGCAAGCCGCTGGTTTAACACAAGCAGGGCTTGGCTAATCGTGTCGAGATGCTGGTCAGTCTGCCTGCGGGATTGCTCGGCCTCAAAGCGAACTTGCTCGATTGCATCCCAGAGAGAATCCTCCAAAGAACTGGAGCGGTCTGAATAGTGAGCTCGGCGGTCTGACATGTTTGTCCGTTGTATTCGAAATACTACTCGAATCTGATAGCCGCGTGTTAACTGTTGATGCACGAAAATGCAAAGGGGGTTGAGCACCACCAGCTAACGGTTCGAGCACAAGGGAAAAGAAGGGAGAGGAGAGACTGCGAGTAGCAATCTACTAAGCAGACGAGAGCTAAAAGAACAACAGGTCCTTGAGCCAAGGCAACAACAGACTTGGTCCGTCGCGGCCTGAATGCCTCTCTTGCCCATTTTCCTTGACTGGAGAAAGGTTTGGTTATAAGTGAAGGAATGGAGGAAGACAAGAGCTGAGCAAGCTGGAGTCCACAAAGCACGAGATTCGAGTACGCAGCCTTTAACAACCAGGTTCCTGTGCACGAGTCAGCGTGCCTTGGGTGCACCACCTCCCAGCTATTTATAGGATGGGGGCCTGCCCAAACGGGCAGGGATAAAATAACCGACTGCTTGGGGTATAGGAGAACCGGGAAGTGGTGACGGGAAGCAAAAAGAAAGAACACGCATGTCCGTGCAGAAGGGGCGGACTGGTCTCGCGGGCTGGAGCTTCCATCTGCTACTGCTAGGCACGATCCTGCTGGAGGACGGGGCCTGGGCGGACGGGAAACTGCGTCCGCCTATGTAGAGAATCCATGAGATCCAAAGGCATGGCGAACCGGGCGAACAGAGCATTGAGTACGCCACTGGGGGATCAATCTTGGTGGCTGATTACTGCTGCTTCGCCGAGCTGGGAGGACTACCGAATTGAGTCCGCGATTAATGAAGTCGGGCCTTGCAATCTGGTGGATGTTGCGGACTGGTGGGTTAACAGTAGTGGTTAAAGATCTAGTTGTTGGTTCTAAGAGTCTCTAGAACAAAAGACTCAGACACTAGAGTAGTGTATTCCTACCAAGGTGGTAGGAGAGTAGATGTACCCAAATTTTGGGGAACTACTATAGCTTGGTGTCTTATGTGTTTTCTCTTTTTCCTTCTAATTTTATTTTTTTATTGTGTTGTGACTAAGTTTCTGGTCTAAATTTTGTGTGTGATGCAAATCATTAGCTAACTAATATTATTTAAAGAAGAATTTTTAAATCTCTATTCACCTCGCCCCACCCATTCTAAAGAATTCTCAGAGATTTGCACATCTGTTCATTTTTTCAATTGGTATCAAAGCCAGGTTGATCAAGCAAAGGCTAATACGTTGATCACAAAGATCAGAACAATTGGAAAGATATACATATAAATAAAGAACTATTTTCTAAAATGGATTCAAACAATTACTTGGGATTTGCATCTACAGACCTCAGTATGTAAGTTAGATAAGTTAACACTTTGGAAGGCCAAAATAAAATTGTACATGAACTTTATTGATGAGGGCATTTTTTGTTCTTTCTTGACAGGATCACCTATATCATACAAGAAAGTTGTAAAGGGCAACACTACATTTGAAACTGTGCCAAGATGACAATGGGCAGATGATGAGATGAAGATAAAGGAGTGGGATTCTAAATATATGAACATTATAGTTTCAACCATATTGGACAACAACCTTAAGAAGTTTTCCAACTACTACTCAGCTAAGGAGTCCTGGGTGTCACTTTCTAGAATTGAAGATGGAAGTTCAGATGAAATAAAGGATAAGAGATCCCTTCTCATATATAGAATGAGAACTTCCAAAATAAATCTGAATAGATAGTGACAAAGATGTATGAATGATTTTATAACATCCCATTTCGTGAGAGACCTCTCGCATACATTTTGAGTCAGGAGAATTGACTCAAGCTCAGAAAACGTCGAGTGAGTCGAGTGAACACGACGCCACCTGACGAATTTAACATAAAAAATACTCTAGAAACTTTAGGCAGCGAGTGATTTCGACTCCATTTGAAAAGCCATCGAGTGATCTTGATAAATTTAACTTAGAAATACTCGGGAAAGTTTAGGTGTCGATTTATCTCGACGTCATTCGATGAAGCATCGAGTGAACTAGATGGAACTCAATGCGGCATTGAGTGGTCTCAACGCCACTCAAGCGGGGCGTTGAGTGATCTCAACACCACTTAATGCCTTGACGTAGGATTGCTGGAATGCTGACGGCTTTGAGTTGTGTCAATACCACTCAATGCGACGTTGATTGGTGCTGACACCACTCAACGCTTTTGACTTAGAATTGCTAGAAAGCTGACACCACTCAACGCCTATGTACTTGAGAATTTTGTAGTCTAAAAAATATGTTGACTGGTTCACTTGTATATGGGTTGAACCAGGTTCGGGATAAAACGGTGACGAGACATTTATTTCTACAATAAAACTATATAATCTATTCATCATTTCAAGAAAACATATTTATGGCAATGATTGATGGTCCAATATATGGCTGACACGTGGATGCATGAGGAATCATGTTGTTGGGCATGCCGAGCAACTCATCTTAAGTCAAAACCTTAAAACCAACCAGCCTCACCTCCATTCCACCCCACCATCACCTTCAGTGAGCCCTAAGGATCAAATACTGATAGCTGGGCAGAGGATTAGCTGGCGAAATCAGCAAATTAGCTCGCTCGCCGGAGCAAAGGTCGGCCATGGCGCACCACCACCAAACACGCCGTCAAGCTTGTCTAAGGGTCCATTTCTCCTCCCCTCCTTATGTGCAAGCTGTCTAGCTCTTTTAGGAGAGATATTGTGCTCAAATGAGCCTAATTCCATGTGAGAGGGAGCATGCTGAGCATTTCTCCTTGATTGGGTTCGCCCGAGGAGCCACCTCCGGCGGCCATGCCGCCAGAAAAAAGTAAGACACCACCTCAATGGAAGTGGTGGTGACAATCGCCAGTGGTTGCGGAGGCCGGATTACCGGGAAATAGAGGATCAAGGTTTCCCAGGTCCGGGCAATCTGGACCGTCGGCTCATTGGTGAAGATGAGCTGATGCCGTCCGTTATTTATTTTAAAACTATAGGTTTATGTTCATTTTTCTGTCACTGTTTGAACAATAATTTGCTTATAATATTTAGGCCTCTTAGATGCCTTTTTAGAAATGATACATAACATAAAAAAGTAGACCTACGTCTTACCTTTAATTTGACACCTTAAACTTGAAATTTGGAACACTATAGCTCCCAGTAGGGTCATTCTACTAAGTCTACTCCAAGGCAAGGGCAGATTTATAAATGAGAGCCCAAGCCAAACCCTAAGTCCACATGTCATGAAATATTTGACATGCATGTGTTGACGCTTGACTTAGGTCTCGTCCAAAAATCAGAATTTTTGGGATGTATTTTTCTATAGTTTTTATAGAAATATCATTTATTAAATAAATGGAATATAAGAAGATTCCCTCTTCCAAATGCCTCCAAATTTGGTTGGCATGGCCTTTGGGTCATTATATGACCATGGTAAAAGTTTTAGGACATTTGGACATCTTTGGGGAAAACCAACATGCATGGTGAAGGTATATTTGTAAATAATTGTGTTAAATGTAAAAATGGGAAGTTAGCCCATTTGGCCCAATGAATGTCCATGATTTTTTGGACAGAGTCTTATAGTGATGAATTACACCTTCAATAGAAAGAGAGGGATTTTTGGGAACACAAATCCCATTATTTTGAATTATTGGAAAATATTCTCTTTTTGAAATAAAAATGAGATATAGGTCTACTAACAAGGTAAAATTCTAAAATTTTGATACAAGCTGTAATACTACATTTTACACCTCCGAAAAAACATATAAGTCTAATTGACGATTATATCTTGTGTATATAGTAGATTTACAATTTTACCAATTTTGGAAAATAATTTAAAAGTATGGAAAATATAGTTGAATAATTATGGAAAAATTTATAACATCTTATTTCTGTGGTTAAAACCAAATATAATTATTTGACAATTTTTGGATGTCCGTATATGTTGAAAACACAAGTATTGGCATTTTGGTAATAATGTCCATATGAAATTATGTTTGGTCAAATCACTGACTAGGACTATGAATTTCTGTCCTGAGTACTATTATATCAATTTTGATCTCCCGCAATTTTCTAGGAAAGTTTTGGTTTTATATTTAACATACTTCATTTGGAAAATGGATTATTTATGGATTTAATCATAAATAGATAATATATGGAAATTCAAATTGGAAAATCATGATTTTTGATGAACAAACATTTTTAATCCTAGATGAACCTCAGATAATGTATTTAGACATAATGGACCACTAGTTAGAGTAATTCATGTTCAAAGTGACCTAGGTAACTTAATTAATCAATTTAAATTATGCTACAAAACAATTGGAAAACAATGATTAAGTTCTAAATTATCAATATTACCTACATGTCAAAACCATGATAAATAGTTTGGGGCACTTGGCCCAAGGAATTGACAGACATCACATACAGGTTAACATTAAGTCAAGGGTTACGCTTAGTTAAAGTAACACAACACTAGGACCCAATGGGGATATGATAAGTGGTTGGATTGAGAAGCGTATCAGGAAGATGAAACCCTGGTTATTTTCAAGTGGGTCACTACATAGTAATAAGTGTTAGAGTGTAAAGCCTATGAAAAGTAATTAGAACGGAGACCAGCGGAAGACCGTCGTTCTCCCAACAATACCTTATGCAATTAGGTTCACTCAAGAGCAACATTGAGAGCTGGGTATTAATAATGGGTTAACACTAATAAAAGTAAGTGTCCTTGAGAAAGGGATATTTGGGCTTTAGCCCATCATAGTTCCCAGTGCTCTCAAGAGCCCTTTACCGTGTAAGGCCTGGGCAGTCCAAGGAATAACCATAAGTTGATATGCCTAATAAGCCTTAGACAAGAGTACCCTAATAGTTTAAGGGAACGATGTGGCAATCTCACCCTTATAGGGTTGGGGGACACAAGACTGCTTTTGTCTTATGAGATGGAGGCTCAGATGTTTGGTTACAGGATGAGTTTTGTCCGGCGAGCTATAGGCTCGGATGTTTGGATACATGAAGGGTTTTGTCCTGCGAGATGGAGGCTCTCATTGGAAATAAATTTCATGTTGATAAATCATATTAGTGGCTGGTCATGCAGTACTGGGCCAATCGTCACACCGATGGAAATACTGTGACTCAGGTGATATATAAGGGTTTGAGGGGCCAGTAGGTAGTTTATACTGTGGTCTGGAGGACAATCCCTGAAAACATACACCCGACCTAAAAGTCTAGTGGACTAGCTAACGGTTTAGTATGTGGTGACTCAAGTGTGTTCTACAGAGGCGTATGAAAGGTCTAGGCCTGGTTGTGTGTATACCTGCCTAGGAGTGGAGACGCCCGTTCCTCTACTGCCGTAGCCACGACGGTAGTACCTGAGAGTTAAGCTATCTCCAAAAAGTGGAAAGTAAAGGTCTTTTCCCATAGAGTCATGTGGGTGAGTTACACTTGTATGAATCATAACCCGCATACCATATCATACATACATACTTAGGACATAGGCACCGTAGATCCTTATCATATAAATTAGTATGTGCTCTTTTATATGATAAGTTACATTTGTGAAACCTTAACTTATAAGTTTATATGGGCATTCATATAAGTTATGGTACTTCTGTGATGTTAGTGTAGTAGTAGTTAGTTTACTTTTCTTCTAAGTACTTTACTCTACTTACCGCACTTCTTTTCAGTACTGTTTTTCACTTCATTACTTATACTATATAGAACTACTAAAGTAGAGGTATACTTGTGATTATATAACCATGATAGGTTAGATCCATTGTCACATGCTATACTTTTATAACCCTTGTTGTTCTCCGTTTCGTCCTCCCGCTCGATACTTAGGAGTTGCGGGGGTGAGGCGAGAACAAAATGGTTTAGTATTTATGACTAACTATCGGTTGTGATAGTATTATTTTAGGAGCTCGATGACATGGAGCACCATCATGACTAGCACGATGAGGTGGCAGTACATGAGGAGCTGACACCACCACCACCTACTACTACTACTACGACTACTGCATCCCGATGTCAGGTGTTAATGCGTGTACTAATGATAGTTTAGCTTCTGTATAGATTTGTTTTGAGAGAGAGAGATTTGATTTGTTATGTACAGGGCATAAGCCCTTTTCTCTTTCCTTTCCTACTCATTGTGGACAATTGTATCTCTCATTTTATTTATATTATGATGATGTTATGATGTTGACTTGTTATATAATAGCTTATATTGCTTCTTTTCTCGATTGGTCGATAGGTTGAATGATCATACTAGCCGGCAGGATCGGCGTCTTGCGGCGTCGACAAGGCCATGTGTGCTAAGTGTCACTGTAAGGCGGCGGTTCTGGGCATAAGACTGGTTACCCTCCTGAGTAAGGGGGAGGGGTCTTACAAACTTGTATCAATCAATGAACGATCATTGAGAAAGCAGTCCAAAACACTGGAACACCCCGCTCGGGCATTAATTTGCGGACAAACAATGCAGCAGAAGCGATGGTGTACCCATGTGTAAAAGTCATAGAAAGTAGTCCAGTTAAGCAATGAGTTAGGCCAATCCTAATATACACTTTACATTTATGTAGCCTCCACAGGTCTCCATACCATAGGATATGATCCCTCCCCCTCCGGTTGCCATACCTTTCCAATAGACGGAGATGGGGAAGACTCTGTCGAGCATCCTCGATGCCTTCAGGGATCAGCAGACCCCGACCCAACAGCCAAACCCAGGATAGAGTTGGCTGAGTGCCTTCAAGAATCTGTCCCCGCAGACCTACCATTGGAGATAGAATGCGGTAAATACTGAGGAGTGGCTTGAGGCCATTAAAGTGATGCTTGGAGGCATGAGCTGACCAGTCAGGCAGGAAGTTCCTTTGCCGAATTCTACATTAGATGCTCATGCAAAGAGATGGTGTAAGTCCATGTGGGACTCCAAATATGCAAATAGAGAGCTGTCAGATATCTCTTAGGATGAGTTCAGCGAGGCCTTCTTTGATCAATTCGTGTCTGTTACAGATAGAGATGAGTTAGAGGAGAGATTATTGAACCTTAAGCAACGGACCAGATCAGTGATAGAGTACATGAGGGAATTTTCCCATCGGGCCAGGTTCTCGAGGATACATGAATCTGAATGAAAGGAGGTATATAAAGAGGTTCTACTGGGGGCTTGGGGACTCTACCAGGCAGACTCAAATGTTTATTTCCCATGGTACTTCGACACAGATCTTAGAGATGGCTAAGAAGCTAGAGGCTGACAAGTTGATGGTACAGAATAAGGGAAAGAGACCACTGGATGGGTTATCTCACGGGGAGAGCAGTAGGGGGTCCCAGAGTGGAAGTGTGATGAGCTATAAGAAGGTTTAGGGATGTTATTCATCCAAACTTTAGGCAGGAGCTGGAGCCTCCTGTAGTACTAGCTCCCCAGTCACTACAAGTACACGACCCGAGGAGAAAGGACGACCGTGGCCACCGACCGGTTATTTGCTTTATATGCCAACAGCTGGGGCATATGAGAGCTAACAGTCCTCAGCAGTTCTGTAACAGCCCAAATTTCAAAATGGGAACATTTTGGGTGATACGGCTTGGGACACGGGCGTGTCCCAGGGCGTGTCCTGCTCGGGTGTGGAGACATCACGAGTTCGACAAAAATGCATTTGACGAAGTGTTTGGGAGGGACACGCCCCGTGACACGGGCGTGAACTAGGGCATGTCCTCTTTTGTATCGACACTCGAGTCTTTGGTCGACGAAAGTGGTCGACAAAGGGAACATGCTTGTGACACGAGCATGTACCATCCGACACGGCGTGTCAGAGGGCGTTTCCCCCTCTAGTCGACGAAATGAGCTCGACGATCTTCGAGTGCAATCACACGACCTGTGACACGGGCGTGTCTGGGCTGACACGGGCGTGCACCCTAGCCGTGACCTGTTTCGGGATAAAGTTGTTTTTGTACCGCTTAGAGTACATGGCATGTGACATGGGCGTGTCACAGGGCGTGTTGGACCCGAAAAGTGATTTTGCGGCTTTTTCGTGGACGTCCATTTTCTTCAGCTGTGATCTAACAGCTGAGAGTCCTCCCTGCTTCCTTAAGGCCGAAAACTGAGAAAGAATTCTCATTATGTTTATTGCCTTCATCTCTCTAAAAACTTAGAAAGATAAAGGGAGAGGAAGAAGGAGGAGGAGGAAGTGGGGCTGATCTCTGGTGGAGTTTTAGAGTGTCAAGCTGAGATCCGAGGCCATCTTTGCAGAGGAAAAGCTGTTGCAGTTTTTTCTAGCCAGTTAGGAGCTCATGGCACCGAAGCGGTCTTTAAGGGTAATGAATTTTCTTCCTAGCCATGGTATATGTTGTCGGGGCCCGGCCGGACCTTCTAGTATATACTATGTAAATGGATGGTGTTGATGCACGAAAACACAAGGGAGGTCGAGCACAACCAGCTAACTGTTCGAACACCGGGGGAAAAAGGGAGACTGCGAGTAGCGATCTACTAAGCGGATGAGGGCTGAAAGAAGAGCAGGGCCGTGAACCATGGCAACAACAGACTTCGCCCGTCGCGGCCTAAATGCCTCTCTTGCGACGGGCTTTCTCTTGATTGAAGAAGGGTTTAGTTACAAGTGAAAAGAAAGGACTGAGAGAAGTAGAGCAAGGGGGAGTCCGCAAGGCACAAGAATCGAGTCCTCAGCCTGTAACAAGTAGGCTCCTGGGTCCGAGTCAGCGTGCCTTGGGTGCACCACCTCCCCCTATTTATAGGATAGGGGGCCTGCCCAAACGGGCAGGGCTAAAATAACCGGCTGCCCGGGGTACAGGAGAACCGGGCAGCGGTGACGGGAAGCAAAAAGAAGAAAACGCCAGTCCGCACAGAAGGGGCGGACTGGGCTCGCGAACTGGAGCTTCCATTGCTGCTGGGCGCGCCCGCTGGAGGCCGGCGGCCTGGGCGGACGGGATACTGCGTCCGCCACTTTAGAGAACCTGATCCCAAAGCGCCGGCGGACTGAGCGGACAGGTCTTTGCATCCGCTGCTGGGGTACATTCCTTGGCGCCTGACTGGCGATGTTGCCGGACTGAGCGGACAGACAAGTTGCGTCCGCGCCTGCTGAGAGGGGGGCTTTGGAATCTTGCAGTATGTTGCGGACTGAGGGGTTAACATAATCCCCGCACATTTTTAAGTTTCCAGAAAACTTCGAAAATGTTTCCTTAACCGCCGAGTCCGCAAATCTCGAAAACCCCGCCAACGCTATAAATATCGCTGGAGGGTCTGGATCTGTTGAGAATCTTGATCGACACGGGGCGCTACTCACCACTTGCGGTCTCAACCTTCCAGTCCGGCATGGCAAGACTTGGAGCATTCTTATCTAGCCTCACTTCTAAAGGCGACTCAGAGCCGACAACGCCCATGAAGACCAAGAAGATTGCAAAGAGGTCGGCAAGACAAGATCCTGTCCGCCCAACCGATATATCTGCTCGCGGAGAAGCCTCAGTCGATGCTGAACTACTGAGAAGTGAGAGAATGACGACCTTGTCGGACTCCGCCCACTCCCAGAAAACCGCGACCTCGGCGGACACTGTTGGCGAGCATATTGAGGCCGACATATCTTCTCCTAATGCCCAGGTGCCTATTGTCGACCTGGATGAAGAAGATAGGCGGACTGAGGAAGAGGATGGTGCGCCTCCAAAAGCATCGACAGCTGCGAACCCGGAGCCCGTCCGCGAAGACCAGCCCGAGGGGTCCGCCGCGGATCCTGCTGAGAAGATAGCTAAAAGGAAGAAGAGGAAGAGGAGCGGAGCGACCGTCGCTGAGCGAGTTGAGAAGAAGCTGCGCGCCATGAAGGAGAAGAATGTCTCCAGGCGGACCGGGGAAGCGGACTTGCAGTACAGGCCGCGCGACAAAGAAGTCCCCGACAGCGACTTGATCACGCCGGAGGCCCAAATCCGGGGAGACAACTCCTTTTAGACGGTCAGACTTTCCACGGATGAGATAATTGATTCCATAGACGTCGATCAACTTGACTTAATCCAGGACTCCTTGCTGGTTGTACTGCAGCAGAATGAAGCGGAGGCCGCTGCGAATAAAGGCAACGAACTGCCATCTCTGTCCGCTGCGGAGGAAGAGGAGAGAGAGAGGCTGAAGGAGAAGATAGAGGAGCAAAAGAAGCAAATCGTTGCTCATGTTGCTGCAGTTGGGGCGGCCTCGAAGCAGATCGCCGCGGACAAAGCTGCTGAGGATCTGCGAATTGCTGCGGAGCTGCTGCGGTCAGGTAAACTTCAACCTGCGCCTAAATATTTTCAGCGCAAGTGGCTTTACAGGTCGCCGCCGCGGAAATCGAAGCCCGTCAAGATTATCACGGAGACGGACGATATTGTAGTGTCGACGAGTTCTGCTGCTGAGAAAAGGGCTAAGGTCCACCGCGAATGGAGGAAGCGGTTAAGCGCCTTTGACCCGGAGCGGGCAAGGCGTCCAGTCATCTTCGATAGTCGGCAACTCGCTGCTGCTATGTCTCAAAGTGATTTTTCATCCTTTCTTTGTGTCCGCCACGAGCTGCCTTTGAATGTGGAGTTGACTTTGTTTGCTGCAGGTGGGAAATCGCCGCCGGACTCTACCGAGAGTGGTGAGATTACAGCCACTCCGAACCCCAGTGCTGATGCGGTCTCACATGTGGAACCCGCGGAAGACGAGCCACCCAGCCTGAATTTGATACAAGAGTTAGAGAAGAAATTCCAATCCGAAATGGAATGCATGAAAGAAGAGTTGGAGAAAGCCAAGGAGCGTGAGGAAGCGTTCGCCGCGCGCGAAAAACAATTCGCTGAGCGCGAGATGGCTCTGAAGGACCAGATCGCCAGCATCTCCAGGGCGCTGGAGAGATCTGATAAGGAGAAGAAAAGGCTCGCGGATGATGTCCGCTACTACAAAGGCAAACACTTCGCGTTTGTGCGTGAGGAGAAGGGAGAGCGGGCCGCAGAGGTCGCTGACCGGAGGCCGCGAGTATCAGACCGCGTGGCTTCGGAGATCGCCGCACCGACAGGTGGTATTCCGCGCGCTGCGGATGAGGAGGCGAGGCCGACAGCGGAGCCAATGGTGCCTCTCAGTCGAGTAGACCGGGAAGCCGCCCATATGCACCGGACTATAAACGTCATCCATCATCATCTCTGCCGTGTATATAGTGAAATTCTTCAGATAAGCGATCAGGCGGCTCATCTATGCCGGGACAGGACGGAGAAGCGAACTGAAAACAGAGACCGCTGAGTCCGCGGTGCTCATTTTTATTTTGAATTTGTATAATTGTCTGTATAATTGCGTTTTAAACAATGCTGTGATGTGATCGATTGAACCTTTATTGCGATCTATGCGGACGCAGATTATAAATCCGCAATTTTATGTTAACCTTGGCATGATCTGTGGCGGACTGTGCGGACTAGCGCTGTGTCCGCTTCTTGATAAACTGCAGGTGGGAAAATTCGCGACCTAAGCGGATAGGAAACTGCGACGGCCGCAACTTGCCCCTGAATCTCCCTTGGAATGTTAATTTGTCTTTGTATCCGCGTTATTTGTTTGGCTGCTGCTTAATTTTTTGCGGTCTGTGCGGATTGAATATGCGACCTGTGCGGACTGGCCAAAAAGCTGTCAGAAATCTTTATCTATAAATACTGCCTTCTGCTTTCTCTATGTAGGAAATTGCTGAAGTGAACGAAACCCTGCGGCCTGCAACATGGTGTCCGCGCGCACTGATGCTGCAGTCGCCTTCCATTCTGCCGACCACAGGAAATGCACTTTGACAGAGGCTGACCTGGCTGCCTTTGTTGAAAAGAAGATGGCGGACTCAAACATACTTGTCCGCCTACCCGCCCACCAGGAAAGGTTGAACTTCTCGACGGCGACCCAGATCGCCATTCCCGTTGACCACTTTGATAGCGGATTCAAGTTCCCGCTCTTATGGGAGCTTGCCGCAATCTTTGAGCACTACGGGATGGTGCCCGGCCAGCTCGTGCTGAATACCCTTGCTGCGATCTGCAGCTTCCTCTCTTACCTGCGATCTGAAAGGATTGCCTTCTCGATGAATATCTTCCGGAAAATATTCTCCGTCCACTCCATTACCGCCTCCGGAGGCCGCCCCTATAAGGGAGTAATCTACTTCTACTGCAGGGGAATGAAGGTAGTGGGTCTTCCAAACAAGATCCACAACTGGACCTCGAGGTTTCTAATTTTTGAGGGCGACCTTGGGTTCGGGCACACGTATCCGCAGGTGCGCGCGGACTCTGTCTTCAAAAATGTGCAGTTGGACGACCTGGAGTCCGCAATTGTCGAGTTCTTGGCCAACGCCAGGCTCGATATTGAATATTACCTTCTGCTGCTAGCGAGCTTAGCGGATGTTACGCCTGAGGACAGTAAGTAATTTAGCGGACTCAGCTTTTGTATCCGCCGCGACCATGCTGTTAACTCTGGTTCTTTTGCAGCGACCTTGGAGGTGCCCGCTAACTTGCCGCAGACCCCCAGCGGCTTCACTCCTACACAAAGGGAGAAGAAGGAAGCAGTCGCAAAGAAGAGGAAGGAGGAAGGGGACCCCGCGGCGGACTACTCTTCCTCCGAAAGTTTCTCCATGGCCGGCTTCGGTACCAGCCAGAGGGACCTTAGGGGGAACCCTATGGTCCACTGGCACAGCAAAAATAAGCATGTCCGCTTATCCACCGCGCTTCCTTCATGGAGGAGTCCGCGGATAACACGCCACGCCCATATTGCGCTCTCCACTCTCTACGGAAAGCGTAACTTGAGCGAACTCAAGAAGGTGTCCGCCGCCGACCTCCCTCTGTTGGCCTCTCAGGCCTCTGCGAACAGCGCGGTGACAAATCATTATGTTGCCACTCTGGCCAGAGACCTGTTGAGGCAGAATGAGCAACTTCAGAAGGATATCAAAGTGTTAAAGGAAAGGAACGCGCGGATGGGAGAAAGGAATGCTCGGCAAACAGAGGAGCTGGCGGTGAGTTGCATTTGCCGCGGTCTAGATTTTCTATCCGCCGCGATCTGTCTGATGTTTGTAATATTGTTTTTCGCAGGTCGCCTACGACTTGGAGAACAATAAATTCCAGGCCGCCACGCTCCCTTTTGTGATGGAGACTGTGGAGGTCGCCGTTGAGCGACTTGCCCGCGATGGCCTCATGAAGGAGGGAGTGGGCAGCGTCCCTTTTCTGGAGATCTTCCCGGAGCTGGCCCCTCAGGTCGTAGCGATGGAGAGAGCTAGAAAAGGAAAGGACGTCGCTGAGGAAGGCGAAGATGAGGATGAAGACGACGAAGAAGAAGAGAAAGAGGACGGAGGCTCGCAGGGCGGAGAGCAAGGTGTCAGGGAAAATGCGGACGATGTTGCATCGAGCCGACAAGGAGAGGAGCTGTCCGCCGAGTCCGACACCTCTGCATCTTCCTCTGCTACTGGGAGCTCGCATAGCGGGTCTGCCACTAGTACAGGATCAGGTAGCAGCGGGAGCAGCTCGGGGGGCTATTCTCCAGATGTCGACATCATCGGTGACAGCCCTGCACCTCCTGAGAAGAGACAACGGACTGATTGATCAATGCATATGTATACATTTTGTTATCTTGTTTTTTGTAAAAAGTGGCGGACACAAGATTGCCGTCCGCCGAACATATTGAATGATGTAAATTTTTTGATGAAAATAGAAAGGATATTTTTTGGCATGTGTGCTTTCTGCAATGCTCTTTTTTCTCCACGCTCACCGCACCGATACTTAGCAGTCCGCACAACACGCTTGATAAACCTGAGCCTTTGCTGATTAGTGAATTATTGTTCCTCTTTGGACCAAGAAACTGTCAGGCGGACCCTGTCGAGTCACTTGCAGTCCGCGTGATACATTATTTATAGTGAACCTTGTCGATTAAAGAATTAAACATCAACTCATTTTGTATCCTCCTCAGAGAACAGGCAGCTGATGCCTGGGGTATTTGAGTTATAGTTGTAGTCCGCAAGCCAGACCGCACACAATAATAAAAGCACATTGATTATTAACTTGACAAATAATGCGAAAATCATTCTGCGGCCTGAGCAGATACGGAAAACCAATCCACTCACAACAGATCAAACATATAACATGAAAATCATTCTGCGGACTGAGCAGATACAGACAACCAATCCGCACGTTGTAGAAATGATCTATAAATTTGGATGACTATCCTGCGGACTGAGCGGATACAGAAAAACAATCTGCTCATAATAGAAATGATATATAGCTTGCGACCAGGTGGGCAGGTGAGCCTTAGCGACATACTTTCCTCACTGGGCTACAAGCTATAAGATCAACCCCAGTAGGCGGACTGATCGAATAGAGAAAACCAGTCCGCTAAAGATAATCAGCTTGCAATCCCAAGGAAACTACCAAACTGTGCGAATAACGAATCCAGTCCGCCAAAGATAGAAATGATCTATAGCTTGCGACCAGGCGGGCAGGTGAGCCTGAGCGGCATACTTTCCTCACCGGGCTACAAGCTATAAGATCAACCCAAAAAGGCGGACTGCGCGGACAGAGAAAACCAGTCCGCAAAAATACAGATGACCCCATAACTCGCGACCAGGTGGGCAGGTGAGCCTGCGCGGCATACTTTCCTCACCGGGCTACAAGCTATAAGATCAACCCAAAGAGGCGGACTGCGCGGACTGAGAAAACCAGTCCGCCAATATATTCCCTGCAAAAAGCAAGACCTTTACTTGGCGGAACGGTTCCCTGCCCTCTTGCCTGGAGTACAGTCTAAATTGTGGGTCTCCTGCAGGCACTGCTTGAGGGCACCATGGAGTCTTCGAGGGTTACAAGCTAAGATGACCCGCGGGCAGGTGAGCCGGAACGGCATACTTTCCTCATGTGATCATCGAAGTTGTAACCATATCCCTAAAGCGGCATGGTAGAGCTTTACACCCACCTTGCCCTCCATAATGCAAAGGTGGGGTCAGGTACCTGTCAGGATCCGAAGTCCAGAATCCAACCGCGCTAGAGCCTGCAAGCTCCCACTACACGGTGCGAAATCTCCTCGCAACACGTGGTCTTCGTGGTGTTACGCTAATGACAACGGCTCTAGGGGAGGTCTAGCTGAACTCGGCGATGTCTCCTGGTATCAGGGAACCGTCATAGGTGTTTGGGAGAGAGAGAAAACACTAGAAAAAATGTCAGAATGGATTCTTTGATTAAGAAAATGCATTTGCAAAGGAAACATAAGAGAAAAAAGAGAGTTCGGGTGTCAAAGCGTTTTTGAAAACTCTCTTAGTACTTTATCTGTTATGATTACAACAAAAACACTCGAAGAAGTGTTAGCAAGCAGTTTCTACTCATAATAATTCTTGAAGAGGATATACAAAGTAGAAAAAAGGAGGTTTAAGAATAGAACCGCTTGAGATCATCCCCACTCCACGTGTGTGGTATATCCTCTCCTTCGTAAGTCTGTAAGCGGTAAGCGCCGCTTTTTAATGCTTCTTCGACGACAAACGGGCCGGCCCAATTCGGATTAAGCTTTCCAACTGAACTAGCTCTTGCAGCAGCATCAACCTTCTTCAGAACTAGATCTCCCACTTGAAAGTGTTTGATCCTTATATTTTGATCGAAGTAACGGGCCATCCTCCTTTTGACCTCCTCCTGCCTTATGGCTGCTTGATCTCTGACCTCCTCGATGTGTTCCAAGCTGAACCTCATCTCCTCATTATTCAACTCAACCCAGTCATCAACACCTTCTCTTGCAAGCAGTACTCTGGGTGACGGGACTTCAAACTCAACCGGAATGAGTGCTTCTGAGCCATGAGAGAGTTTGAATGGGGTCTCCCCGGTAGCAGATGATGGCGTTGTTCTAAGGGACCAGAGGACTGATGGAAGCTGATCAGCCCAACTGCCTTTGAGATTCTGCACTTTCTTTTTGAGCAAGTTGAGGATCTGCTTGTTGGCTGCTTCTACCTGGTCATTGCTTCTGGGATGATGAACTGATGCAAAACGCAGCTCTGTTCCGATCTGCCTGCAAAAATCTATCATCACTGAGTTGTTGAATTGTGGCCCATTGTCAGTGATTATCGCCATTGGTATCCCGTGTCGGCAGACAATTTCTCCCCAAATGAAGTTCTTGACGATCTGAGTAGTTGTCTTAGCCAATGCCTTAGCTTCGATCCACTTGCTGAAGTAGTCGATCATTACGATGATGAAACGCCGTTGCCCGCTCGCCAAGGGAAAAGGACCAATGAGATCCATTCCCCAAACCGCAAAGGGCCAAGGAGTTGCAATCGACCCGAGGGACTGAGCTGCTTGGTGCTGAAGTGGAGCAAACTTCTGGCACTGAACACACCTTCTGACATAGATCTCTGAGTCTTTCTTCATTGTGGGCCAGAAATACCCTTGCCCAGGATTCGCTTTTCAAGAGTTCTTGCCCCAGAGTGGCTTCCACACTCTCCTGAATGAACTTCTTGCAGAACGGTAAGAGCTTCTTCCTCTGAAACACATCGGGCCATTGTTGAGAGGAAAGTTTTTCTATAAAGGATTCCTGCCACTAGGAAGTAGTGAGCTGCTTTTATTCTAAACTTTTTCTTGTCTCTAACTGTATGATGATAATTTCCTGTTGACAGATATAGGATGAACGGGTCCATCCAAGAGGCACGCTGGTCAACTTGCATTAAATCTCCTTCCTCTACTGCCGGACGGAAGAGTTCGGAGGTTGTGCCTCCTGAAGGCATCCCATACTTGGAAAGAAAGTCGGCCTCCTCGTTCTCTGTTCTGGGGATATGTTCGATTGTGAAGCTTTTAAACCTGCCGATTTCTATTTTCACAAGAGCTAGATACTTTTTCAAGACTGGCTCCCTTGCTTCGAAGTTACCAAGGACTTGCGACGCCATTACCAGGGAATCGGTTTTGATGTGGACATGATCGATTCCTAACTCCCTTACGAGCCTCAAGCCTGCTAGCAGTGATTCATATTCGGCTTGATTGTTGGTTACTGGAAAGTAAAACTTGATGGCCTGCTCCAACTTGACTCCATTTGGATTGATCTGCTCCAGAAGAACTTCTGCCTGAGGCACCGTCAACATAGATGGTCCAAGCCAAAGGTGACCTTTCTGCCTGATCAGAACTGGACTCTGGCATGTCAATCAGAAAATCTGCTAGGACTTGAGCTTTGATGGCTGTCTTGGGCACATAAGAAATTTCAAATTCACTTAGCTCTATCGCCCACTTAGCTAGTCTGCCGGAATGCTCGGGCTTTTCCAACACACCCTTCAAAGGTTGATCGGTGATGACTTGGATTGAATGTGCTTGGAAGTATGGACGGAGCCTGCGAGCTGACATGACCAGTGCCAAGGCTAACTTCTCTAAGATCGGATACCGCATCTCAGCACTCTTCAAGATATGGCTGACATAGTAAATTGGAAACTGCTTTCTGCTTTCTTCCCGAAGGAGAACGGAGCTGACGGCCTCAGGGCCAACTCCTAGATACAAGAAAAGGATCTCTCCTGGCCTGGGGCTCTGAAGCAGAGGCGACGAGATAAGCTGCATCTTTAACTGTTCAAAGGCTTTGGAGCACTCTTCGGTCCACTCAAACCTGGATGCTCCGCGGGGAATTTTGAAGAAGGGGGCACTCCTATCTCCAACTCGAGAGAGGAATCTCGCAAGACCTGCTAGCCTTCCCCCTAACTGCTGAACTTCCTTTGGTGAACGGGGGGTAGGCATTTCAAGAATAGCTTTTACCTTGTCAGGATTGGGGGCAACTCCCTCCGGAGTTAGGAGATGACCGAGGAACTTCCCCTTACTCGCTCCAAAGGTGCACTTCAAAGGATTGAGCCTCATTTTATACCTATACAGAGTAGCGAACGTCTCTGCTAGGTCTCGCAAGTGCAGCGAAAATGATTTACTCTTGATCAAGAGATCGTCTACACACACTTCTAGGTTTCTCCCTTTCTGATGGTTAAACACACGGTCCATCATCCGTTGATAGGTTGCACCGGCGTTCTTAAGCCCAAAGGGCATCACAAGATAGCAATAACATCCATCGTTAGTAATGAACGACGTGTGAGGAACGTCGGGCTTATGCATTCTTATCTGGTGATAACCAGAAAACGCATCTAAAAAACTCATGTAAGAGTATCCTACCGCGGAATCAACTAAAGAATCTATCCGAGGCAGGGGGTAGCAATCTTTAGGACATGCTTTATTAAGTTTTGTAAAGTCTACACACATTCGCCACTTTCCCCCTGGTTTTTTAACCATTACAACATTTGAAATCCAGGTGGGATATTGCACTTCTTTAACAAAATTCGCCTTGAGGAGTTTCGCAACCTCCTCCCTTATTGGTTCTGCAAGCTTTGTTGCCACGTCCCTCTTCTTCTGTTGGATGGGCTTGCAGCTGGGATCAACATTCAGGTGATGGCAAGCTAC
Organism: Platanthera guangdongensis; assembly: GCA_039583875.1. NCBI lineage: Eukaryota > Viridiplantae > Streptophyta > Magnoliopsida > Asparagales > Orchidaceae > Platanthera > Platanthera guangdongensis. The sequence goes on from CM077156.1 coordinate 90,477,384, forward strand.
ATCAGGATCCACCCCCGGCATGTCTTCTGCTGACCAGGCAAAGACATCCAGGTTCTTTAGCAGGCAGGAAATCAACTCGGCCTTTTGATCTTCAGGCAGCTCCGAGTTGATGGAGAGCTTCCTCTCCTCCCCTTCAGCAATGGGGACTCCTTGCGTCACCTGGGCAGGTTCCAGGTGAGCACCTTCATCAGCAGCAACTCTCGAGCTGGAAGAGGCTTCTGCAGCTTCTGCTGGAGCAAGGGAAGCTTCAACCATGTTGACAGTGCGGACGTAGCACTCCCTTGCTCTCCTTGGGTCGCTCCTGACCCGGCACATCCTCCCATCGGCAAAGAACTTGATGGCGAGGTGGTAAGTGGAGATCACCGCTTGATATTTGTTCAACAGGGGCCTGCCGAAGATGGCATGGTAGCTGCTAGGTGCATCGACCACTATGAATTGTATCTGCTTTGTTGCCCCTCCAAGCTTCACTGGCAGGGTGACGCTGCCCTCCACTTCCTTCCTTTCTCCTGAGAAACACTAGAGCGGCCCCTCAGTGGAAAGCAAAGGCTTCCCAGTCCTCAGGGCCTCAAAAGTAGACTTGAAGAGGAGGTTGACTGAACTGCCCGTATCAACAAGAATTCTGTCCACTGTGAAGTCTCCAAGCACAGCCTTGATTACAACAGCATCGTCAAATGGATTGGCTGTTTGAGGCAGATCTTCCGGACCAAAAGTGACGACCTCCCTTGGAGGAGCAATGAAAGAAGAGGCCACCTCCGCCTGGGTGACCCTTGAAATTGAAGATTTCGGAGTGAACTCGGTCCCTGCTCCACCATGGATGAAGAAGAGGCGTCCCAGAACTCCCTCATCATCTGCATCAAAGCATTCTACTGGGACGTTGATCGGCCCCAGACGGCCTTCGGCCTCTACATCCACGCACTCCTGGCAAGCCTCAGCTACCTCTTTGCCCTCGAGGTGGATGGCTTTGACGAGGAAGGAGAGTCCTTCTTGGTCAGGTCAATCTTGCCCTCGGCAAGCAACTTATCAATCAGCGCACGAAGGGCCTTGCATTCCTCAGTCAAATGCCCCTTTTCCTTGTGGAACTGGCAAAATTGTGAATTGTTCCTGGGCTTCCACAGCTTCTGAGGCTCTTGCCTCTTCTCTTCTGATCTCCTTTGCAGGATCTGGATGACTTCGTCAAGGTCCAGATCTGCTACATCCTCCATAGGACTTTCATCATATTGGAACGGGGCAGGCAAAGCTGCCTGCTGGAGGATGGGAAGAGCCTGCAACGGAACGGCGGGAGTGGCGGCCAACGGCAGTCTCTGCTCATGAAACTATTGATGGCCTTGGAAAGGTTTTTTGTTGCGGAAGTTCCTGCCTCTTTGAGACGGAGGCTGGAAGTCTGGGCAAGGGGGCTTGCCACAGGAAGAAGAAGCGGAGGCATCCCTTCCTTCAGCCTTGGCTGTCAGGGATGAGACGTAAGTCGGATTGGCATTCTCCCCTTCTATGAAACAGTTGACCATGGCGATCAACTCTTGGTAGGTCTCTGGAGCCTTGGTTGTTGCTTTGAACTTCAGAGGGCCCTCCCGGAGGCCATGGATCAAGGCAACTTTGTAGTAGTCGGGGTTCACATTCCTCACCCCCTGGATCTCCCTCTGAAAACGAACAATGAATCTTGCTACTGATTCGCTATCCCTTTGCTTGATCTCGAATAGGGCAGCTGGCCCATTCTTTCTCTTCCTTGAGGTGGCAAACCTCAACATCAACTGGTTGCGGAGCTCTGCGAAAGAAGAGATTGTGCCCAAAGGCAGCTCGTAGAACCACTCTCTCGCTTGCCCTTCGAGAGTGGTAACCAACAATTTGCACTTAATTGCATCTGAGAGGCACCTCAAAGCAACTACCCCCTCAAATGCCTGGAGGTGAGAGACGGGGTCTGTCGATCCTGAATAGAATGGGATGCGAGGCTCCCTGAAGTTGCTCGGAGCCGATTCCCATCGAATTCGATCAACAAAGGGAGACGGGGTGTCAAACTCTGCAGGGTAGAAAGGGCAGACTGGAGCCGAGGAGTCTGCGGGCTCGGCGGACTGGCGATCAGCAAAGTGAAGCTGGCGGGCTGGAGTCCCCCTGGCAGCTTCTCTGAAGAAATCTCTGAAAGCGAACTCTTCCTCTTGAAAGCCGCGTGTTAACTGTTGATGCACGAAAACACAAGGGAGGTCGAGCACAACCAGCTAACTGTTCGAACACCGGGGGAAAAAGGGAGACTGCGAGTAGCGATCTACTAAGCGGATGAGGGCTGAAAGAAGAGCAGGGCCGTGAACCACGGCAACAACAGACTTCGCCCGTCGCGGCCTAAATGCCTCTCTTGCGACGGGCTTTCTCTTGATTGAAGAAGGGTTTAGTTACAAGTGAAAAGAAAGGACTGAGAGAAGTAGAGCAAGGGGGAGTCCGCAAGGCACAAGAATCGAGTCCGCAGCCTGTAACAAGTAGGCTCCTGGGTCCGAGTCAGCGTGCCTTGGGTGCACCACCTCCCCCCTATTTATAGGATAGGGGGCCTGCCCAAACGGGCAGGGCTAAAATAACCGGCTGCCCAGGGTACAGGAGAACCGGGCAGCGGTGACGGGAAGCAAAAAGAAGAAAACGCCAGTCCGCACAGAAGGGGCGGACTGGGCTCGCGAACTGGAGCTTCCATTGCTGCTGGGCGCGCCCGCTGGAGGCCGGCGGCCTGGGCGGACGGGATACTGCGTCCGCCACTTTAGAGAACCTGATCCCAAAGCGCCGGCGGACTGAGCGGACAGGTCTTTGCGTCCGCTGCTGGGGTACCATCCTTGGCGCCCGACTGGCGATGTTGCCGGACTGAGCGGACAGACAAGTTGCGTCCGCGCCTGCTGAGAGGGGGGCTTTGGAATCTTGCAGTATGTTGCGGACTGAGGGGTTAACAGATGGGCTTGTTACAAGTTCCATCCACCACCTCCTACTCCTCCACTTCTAGTAGCCCCTCCGGCACTGCAGGGACGAGGCCAAGGCCGATGTCGAGGCCGAGCTCGAGGCAATTATGGTAGAGGATGTGGACAGGAGCAGATGTATGCTTGGGACCTCACCAAGCCAGGGATCCCCGAGAAGGTTATTACAGGTACTTAAAATTAATTGCATTCTAGCTTTCATTTTATAGTACTTTGACAACCTTTGTAGAATAACAAACATGTTATAATTCAAACAAAACCCCCAGGCATAGTATTTATCAGTGGCAAGCCCGCTCATACATTGTTCGATACGGCTGCTTCTCAATGATTTGTATCAGAAGCCTTCCTTGAAGGTCTAGCAGGCATAGATCGATTCACAGGCCTTACCATGATGGTGTGTCTGCTAGACGGATCAGAGCTATTGAAATCTGCCAAGTGTAACATGGAGGCAGAAATTGGAGGAAAGATCTTCGAAGTGCCTGTGACGATTTTGAGAATGCGTGACTTCGATCAAATCTTGGGCATAAATTGGCTGCACTGGAACTATGCCCGGATCGATTGCCCGTCAAGGAGGATCAACTTAGGACATGGGGACACTGACATCGTCATTGAAGATATTAAACCAATCACCCATCGTCTATTATTATCTGTACAGGCTATCAAGGCTTATGAGTAAGGGGAGGAGGTATACATTATCTGCTTCGAGATGGTGTTAGCAGAAGCTTCTATTGTTGATATACCGGTGGTTCAGGATTTCTCTAATGTATGCCCGGAGGAATTTCCCAGATTTCCACCGACTAGGGATATCGACTTTCAGATTTAGTTGGTGCTGGTAGCAAAGTCCGTATCTTGGACACTGTATAGGATGGCCCCCAAGGAGCTAGTGGAGTTTAGGACATAGTTGCAGGAGCTGGTGGGGTCGGGATTTGTCAGACCAAGCTCATCACCGTGCGGAGCACCGGTGCTATTTGTTAAGAAGAAGGAGGATCGTTGCGGCTCTACATCGACTATCGAGAGCTGAATCGTTTGACAGTCCGAAAAACATATCCGTTGTGATGGATCGATAAGCTTTTTGATTTGCTATATCGAGAATTTTGGTTCTCCAAGCTAGATTTGAGGTCCAGGTACTATCAGCTGCGCATTCAGGTGGAGGATATACCAAAGATATCCTTTAGTTCTCAGTACGGCCTATATGAATTCCTGGTGATGCCCTTCAGACTCACGAATGCACCTTCAACATTCATGAATCTGATGAACCATGTCATCGAGCCCTTCCTAGATAGATTTGTTATAGTTTTCATTGCGACATTCTAATCTACTCCCAGGCAAAGGAGGAGCATACCCAGCATTTGGCACTGGTGTTGGGCAAGCTTAGAGAGCATCAGATGTACACAAAGTTCTCCAAGTGCCAGTTCTAGCTGCAGGAGGTAGCATTCTTGGGGCATACCATCAGTGGAGCTGGGCTGGCTGTGGACCCGACCAATGTACATGTAGTTCGAGATTGGACGCGGCCAAGGTCAGCTTCAGATATACACAGTTTCTTGGGACTAGCGGTATATTATCGCAAGTTTATGGAGGGGTTCTCAAGGGTAGCACTCCCCGTCACGTCCTTGACAAAGAAGGATGGGACTTTTACTTGGGCCTAGAAGTGTAAAGCAGCATTTCAGGAGTTGAAGGACAGGATCACCTCTTCCCCCATCCTTGTACTTCCATTTGGGAAGGAAGGATTCCACATTTATACTGATGCATCATATAATGGGATGGGTGCAGTCCTGATGCAGCATGAAGATGTCAACTCATATGCTTCGTGACAGCTGAAGAAACACAAGCAGAACTACCTCGTAAATGATTTGGAGATTGCGACTATAATATTCGCGTTAAAGACTTGGAGGCATTACTTGTATGGGGCTCATTGTGATATCTTCTAAGACTATAAGAACCTCAAATATATTGACACACGGAAGGACATAAATCTGCTCCAGCAGAGATGGCTTGACTTCCTATACGACTATGACTACAAGATGCATTATCACACAAGGAAGGTGAACACCGTGGCAGATGCCTTGAGTAGGAGAGCCGACACTTCTGGGCGGGAGCCCCAGGTGATGGCTATGGAGCTGGTACAGATGCTTGAGGATATGCACATTATAATGGTTTCTAGAGCTGAATTGGATGTTTATCAAGAGTACTTAAACTCCTTGGTCATCGAGTGTGACATATAGTAGCGCATCAGGACAAAGCAGAGGCTGGATGTGAATTTGGAGCCGGTATTTTTTGCCTCGGAAGGGGGCAAATCAACAGACTATTCTTTGCGTGATGACCTCATTCATTTCCATGACCGTGTCTATATACCCACAGGAGGAAGTATCCAGGAGGATATAGTCAGGGAGGCATACTGTTCATAGTACTTTGTACACCCCGATATCACCAAACTGACAGCGGATCTACGGAGGAGCAAGTACTGGCCGGGGATAAAGAGGAATATCATATATTATTTGACGCATTGCGAGACCAGCCAGCCAGTAAAAGTAGAGTTGAAGAGCTTGGGAGGGTTACTACAGTCCTTGGTCATCGAGCAAGACAATCCCTGCACGAAATCCATAGCGAGAACACCGTGGCAGATTTATGTCCTTTCGTGTGTCAAAATATTTGAGGTCATCACCCGGGGCTCCGGCCTAGAAGTGTCGGATATCTTATTCAGTCCGCATAAATCGAAGCGCAGTTTATTACAACCCACAGCATAGAATATTGATTAAAACACATAATTATACATCAACCAAATTGAAACAGTTCGTGGTTTCGCGGACTCAGCGGTCTTTGGCCTTTCAACTCTATTCATCACCACATTCGTCGCTTGTACAGCGAAGTCCTCCAAATAAGCGACCAACCTGCGCACTTGTGCAGAGATAGGATCGAACACCACAAATTATGTTGCTAATTTTTGCTATGATCTGCGGCGAATTGTGCGGACTAATGCTGTGTCCGCTTCTCATAATTTAACTTGTCTGCAGGTAGGAAATGTCGCGAGCTGAGCGGACTGAAACTGTGTCCGTCTTATTTTTTGCTTTGAACTTTGCTTGGTATGTGAATTTAAGTTTGTGTCCGCGTTATTTTTAATTTTTGCTGCATTAATAATTGGATTATGGCGGACTATGCGGACTACGAAAGCGAGCTGTGCGGCCTGGCCCAAAAAGCTGTCAGGCCCCACTACTATAAATATTCCCCTGTTGCTTCTTCTATGCAGGAAAACAGTTGAAGCTGAGGACCCTTCGGCCTGCCAAAATGGTATCCGCCAGGACTGATGCTGCAGTTGCTTTCCATGCAGCCGACCACCAAAAGTGCACTCTAACAGAGGGCGACCTTGAAGCGTTTGTCGAGAATAAGATGGCGAACTCAAACCTTCTTGTCTGCCTTCCAGCCCATGAAGAAAGACTAAATTTTTCAACAGCGACTCAGATCGTCATACCCATTCATCACTTTGATAGCGGCTTCAAATTTCCGCTACTATGGGAGATCGCCAAAAATTTTGAGAATTACGGGATGGTGTCGGGCCAGCTCGCGCCCAACACTCTTGCTACTATTTGAAGTTTTTTCTCTTACTTGTGGTCTGAGAAGATCGCTTTCTCTATGAACATCTTCCGCAATATGTTCTCAGTCCGCTCAATAACCTCATCCGGAGGCTGCCCTTACAAGGGAGTAATGTACTTCTACTGCAGAGGAATGAAGTTTGTGGGCCTTCCTAACAAGATCCACAACTGGATCTCCAGATTCTTAATCTTCAAAGGCGACCTAGGGTTCGCGCACCCCTATCCGCAAGAGCGCGCGAACTCTGTCTTCAAGAGTGTCCCACTGGAATCGATGGAGTCTGCCATCGCCAAATGTTTAGCCGGTGCCAGGCTCGATATTGAATACTACATTCCGCTATTGGCGAGCTTGGCGGACGTTTCGCGCGAAGAAAGTATGCTTTTGCAAACTCGAGTTTTCATCTGCAGCGACCTTTGTGTTTAACTCTTCTGCTTTTGCAGCGACCTTGGCTGTACCCGCCAACCTGCCACAGACGCCTAGCAGATTTACGCCTATACAAAGAGAAAGGAAACAAGACGTTGCAAGGAAGAGGAAAGAGGAGGGGGATCCCGCAGCGGACTACTCCTCTTCTGAAAGTTTTACAATGCAAGGCTTCGGCAACCGCCAGAAGGATCTTAGGGGGAACCCGATGATCCACTGACATAATAAGAACAAGCATGTCCGCTTGTCGACTGCACTTCCCTCGTGTAAAGGCTCTAGAATAAATCGCCATGCTCATGTTGTGATATCCGCACTTTATGGGAAGCGCAACTTGAGCGATTTGAAGAAGATAGCCGCTGCTGATCTCCCTCTGTTGGCCTCCCAGGCTAGTGTGAATAGCGTGGTGACGAACCACTTTGTCTGTTCCTTGGCCAGAGACCTGCTCAGGCAAATTGATCAGCTTCAAGAAGAAAAAGAGTGCTCAAAGAAAGAAATACGCGGTTAGGAAAGAAGGTCGCCCAGCAGAAGGAAGAGCTTGGGGTGAGTTGTATTTGCAGCGGTATCTATTTGATGTTCGTCGTGATCTGATATTTGTTCCTTTGCTTTGCGCAGGTCGCCTACGATTTGGAGAATAACAACTTCCAGGCCGCCATGCTCCCATTTGTGAAGGAAACTGTTGAGATCGCCATCGAGCGATTTGTCCGTGGCGGCTTCGCAAAGGAAGGAGTGGATGGCGTTTCCTTCTTGGAGCTCTTCCCGGAGTTGAAAGAGCAGGTCACAGTGTTAAAAGTAGCGAACATGCAACAACAAACGGGTAGAATTTTGAATAATTGAAATTTTATTATCCAAAAAAGATATCATTTACAAAGGTATGACCTCCCTTTTATAGAATGGAGGAGATATGAGAGAGTATAAACAAACAATGTGAGACTAAACATATAAAGGGCTGAGCGGCTAGAAATAAAGGAGACCGCACAGCCACGCGGTTAGACAGATGGGTTAACCGCTCGGTAACTCCAGCAGGATAAGAACAAGCCGCAATGGGAGACCGATAGACCGCCCGGTCTCCAAGCTCCTGAGTGAGACCGCCAGACCGCTCGGTCAACACACCACCAAACAAGACCGCAAGGCCGCCCGGTCTAATACTTCAACACTCCCCCTCAAGTTGGAGCATAGATATCAATCATGCCCAGCTTGTCACAAATGTGGAAGAAGGAAGTAGAGACCGGCTTTGTGAAGATATCTGCCAATTCCTTGTCAGAGGTGACAAACGAAGTACAAATCTGTTTCTACAAAATCTCTTCCCGAATGAAGTGGCAGTCAACCTCTATATGCCATGGGAAACCGAGCCGGTTTGGCACCTGTCAATCCTGCTTCTTGTAGAAGATGAAGGGCGTACTTCCGTTGGGGGAGAACCAACGAGTCAAGTTTCCGAGAGATTTCTATCCCCAAAAACTATTTCGGGGAGCCCATATCCTTCGTGACCAAGTGTTGACGGAGGTGCTTCTTCGTCAAGTCCACCCCATCTTGGTCATCGCTAGTAAGAAGAATATCATCCACATATACTGCCAAAACCACCAGTCCCGAGGCCGTTTTGCAAATGAATAAGAAGTGATCGGCCGAACTCCTTGTAAATCCGATGGTAGCCACAATACCACTAAATTTGTCGAACCACGCCCGAGAGCTATGCTTTAGGCCATAAATGACCTTCTTCAAACAGCATACGCGTGTCTCCCCCTGAGCAACATACCCAGGAGGTTTCTCCATGTAGACATCCTCCTGAAGATCGCCATAGAGAAAGGCATTCTTGACATCAAGCTGGGAAATAGCCCAATCCCGCTTAACTGCCACAGAGAGAAGAACCCGGATGGTGCTGAGGCGAGCAACCAGAGAAAAAGTGTCAAAGTAATCAATGTCGTAAGTCTGAGTGAAGCCTTTGGCCACCAGCCAGGCCTTGTAGCGATCTACAGTGCCGTCGGGGCGAAATTTCACAACAAAGACCCAGCGACAGCCAACCACATCAGTGCCCACTGGAGGAGGAACAAGGGTCCAGGTACCCCTTTCAGTAAGAGTAGCTATCTCTTCATCCATGACAGATTTCCAATGAGGGATATCAAGAGCCTTCTTGTAGGTGCGGGGAGTAGAAGTAGTGGAGATATCCAATGCAAAACACTTACGAGAAGGAGAAAGCCGATCATAGGAAACAACTGCTGCAAGCGGGTGTTGAGTACACGCCCGCACCCCTTTGCGAAGAGCAATGGGAAGATCCAGGGCGACGGGTGCGTCAGCGACCGGAGCGTCCGTGGCGTAGAAGGCTGGCCCGGGACTAGAGAGAGACGGAGCCGGAGAAGATGGAGGAGGGGTGGGTGGGGAGACGGACAGGGAAGGAGACGGTGGAGGAGATGATGGAAGGGGGGATGTCGAGAGGCGTGGGGCGAATGAAGAGAGGTGGTGGAGATGCAGAGACATAAGGAGGAAGAGAGGAGGTAAGAGAGAAGTAGGAAGCATTCTCGAAAAATGTCACATCCGCGGAGACAAATTGCTTGCGTAGAAGGGTGTCAAAACAACAATAGCCTTTTTGAGTTGTAGAGTACCCCAAAAAAGACACACTTGGTGGAACAGGGGCAAAGCTTGTCGCGGGTAGCGGAGGGAGCGTGAACAAAAGCCGTACAGCCATAGACACGGAGAGGGAGAGGAAAAGGTTCCTTGCGGGGGTAGAGATTGGAGAAGGGGGTCTGGCCGTGGAGAACCATGGAGGGAAGACGATTGATGAGATAGCAGGCGAGGAGCATAGCGTAGCCCCAGTAGGAGCGAGGTACTTGCATCTGCGTCATGAAAGTACAAGCAACATCAAGGAGGTGATGGTTTTTACGCTCCGCCACCCCATTCTGCTGGGAGGTGTAAACACAAGTAGTTTGATGAAGAAGACCATGTTGTTGAAAGAAAGAGGGGAACTTGGACGAACCATGCCCGCGAGCTGAGCGGACTGAAACTGTGTCCGTCTTATTTTTTGCTTTGAACTTTGCTTGGTATGTGAATTTAAGTTTGTGTCCGCGTTATTTTTAATTTTTGCTGCATTAATAATTGGATTATGGCGGACTATGCGGACTACGAAAGCGAGCTGTGCGGCCTGGCCCAAAAAGCTGTCAGGCCCCACTACTATAAATATTCCCCTGTTGCTTCTTCTATGCAGGAAAACAGTTGAAGCTGAGGACCCTTCGGCCTGCCAAAATGGTATCCGCCAGGACTGATGCTGCAGTTGCTTTCCATGCAGCCGACCACCAAAAGTGCACTCTAACAGAGGGCGACCTTGAAGCGTTTGTCGAGAATAAGATGGCGAACTCAAACCTTCTTGTCTGCCTTCCAGCCCATGAAGAAAGACTAAATTTTTCAACAGCGACTCAGATCGTCATACCCATTCATCACTTTGATAGCGGCTTCAAATTTCCGCTACTATGGGAGATCGCCAAAAATTTTGAGAATTACGGGATGGTGTCGGGCCAGCTCGCGCCCAACACTCTTGCTACTATTTGAAGTTTTTCTCTTACTTGTGGTCTGAGAAGATCGCTTTCTCTATGAACATCTTCCGCAATATGTTCTCAGTCCGCTCAATAACCTCATCCGGAGGCTGCCCTTACAAGGGAGTAATGTACTTCTACTGCAGAGGAATGAAGTTTGTGGGCCTTCCTAACAAGATCCACAACTGGATCTCCAGATTCTTAATCTTCAAAGGCGACCTAGGGTTCGCGCACCCTATCCGCAAGAGCGCGCGAACTCTGTCTTCAAGAGTGTCCCACTGGAATCGATGGAGTCTGCCATCGCCAAATGTTTAGCCGGTGCCAGGCTCGATATTGAATACTACATTCCGCTATTGGCGAGCTTGGCGGACGTTTCGCGCGAAGAAAGTATGCTTTTGCAAACTCGAGTTTTCATCTGCAGCGACCTTTGTGTTTAACTCTTCTGCTTTTGCAGCGACCTTGGCTGTACCCGCCAACCTGCCACAGACGCCTAGCAGATTTACGCCTATACAAAGAGAAAGGAACAAGACGTTGCAAGGAAGAGGAAAGAGGAGGGGGATCCCGCAGCGGACTACTCCTCTTCTGAAAGTTTTACAATGCAAGGCTTCGGCAACCGCCAGAAGGATCTTAGGGGGAACCCGATGATCCACTGACATAATAAGAACAAGCATGTCCGCTTGTCGACTGCACTTCCCTCGTGTAAAGGCTCTAGAATAAATCGCCATGCTCATGTTGTGATATCCGCACTTTATGGGAAGCGCAACTTGAGCGATTTGAAGAAGATAGCCGCTGCTGATCTCCCTCTGTTGGCCTCCCAGGCTAGTGTGAATAGCGTGGTGACGAACCACTTTGTCTGTTCCTTGGCCAGAGACCTGCTCAGGCAAATTGATCAGCTTCAAGAAGAAAAAGAGTGCTCAAAGAAAGAAATACGCGGTTAGGAAAGAAGGTCGCCCAGCAGAAGGAAGAGCTTGGGGTGAGTTGTATTTGCAGCGGTATCTATTTGATGTTCGTCGTGATCTGATATTTGTTCCTTTGCTTTGCGCAGGTCGCCTACGATTTGGAGAATAACAACTTCCAGGCCGCCATGCTCCCATTTGTGAAGGAAACTGTTGAGATCGCCATCGAGCGATTTGTCCGTGGCGGCTTCGCAAAGGAAGGAGTGGATGGCGTTTCCTTCTTGGAGCTCTTCCCGGAGTTGAAAGAGCAGGTCACAGTGTTAAAAGTAGCGAACATGCAACAACAAACGGGTAGAATTTTGAATAATTGAAATTTTATTATCCAAAAAAGATATCATTTACAAAGGTATGACCTCCCTTTTATAGAATGGAGGAGATATGAGAGAGTATAAACAAACAATGTGAGACTAAACATATAAAGGGCTGAGCGGCTAGAAATAAAGGAGACCGCACAGCCACGCGGTTAGACAGATGGGTTAACCGCTCGGTAACTCCAGCAGGATAAGAACAAGCCGCAATGGGAGACCGATAGACCGCCCGGTCTCCAAGCTCCTGAGTGAGACCGCCAGACCGCTCGGTCAACACACCACCAAACAAGACCGCAAGGCCGCCCGGTCTAATACTTCAACACTCCCCCTCAAGTTGGAGCATAGATATCAATCATGCCCAGCTTGTCACAAATGTGGAAGAAGGAAGTAGAGACCGGCTTTGTGAAGATATCTGCCAATTCCTTGTCAGAGGTGACAAACGAAGTACAAACCTGTTTCTACAAAATCTCTTCCCGAATGAAGTGGCAGTCAACCTCTATATGCCATGGGAAACCGAGCCGGTTTGGCACCTGTCAATCCTGCTTCTTGTAGAAGATGAAGGGCGTACTTCCGTTGGGGGAGAACCAACGAGTCAAGTTTCCGAGAGATTTCTATCCCCAAAAACTATTTCGGGGAGCCCATATCCTTCGTGACCAAGTGTTGACGGAGGTGCTTCTTCGTCAAGTCCACCCCATCTTGGTCATCGCTAGTAAGAAGAATATCATCCACATATACTGCCAAAACCACCAGTCCCGAGGCCGTTTTGCAAATGAATAAGAAGTGATCGGCCGAACTCCTTGTAAATCCGATGGTAGCCACAATACCACTAAATTTGTCGAACCACGCCCGAGAGCTATGCTTTAGGCCATAAATGACCTTCTTCAAACAGCATACGCGTGTCTCCCCCTGAGCAACATACCCAGGAGGTTTCTCCATGTAGACATCCTCCTGAAGATCGCCATAGAGAAAGGCATTCTTGACATCAAGCTGGGAAATAGCCCAATCCCGCTTAACTGCCACAGAGAGAAGAACCCGGATGGTGCTGAGGCGAGCAACCAGAGAAAAAGTGTCAAAGTAATCAATGTCGTAAGTCTGAGTGAAGCCTTTGGCCACCAGCCAGGCCTTGTAGCGATCTACAGTGCCGTCGGGGCGAAATTTCACAACAAAGACCCAGCGACAGCCAACCACATCAGTGCCCACTGGAGGAGGAACAAGGGTCCAGGTACCCCTTTCAGTAAGAGTAGCTATCTCTTCATCCATGGCAGATTTCCAATGAGGGATATCAAGAGCCTTCTTGTAGGTGCGGGGAGTAGAAGTAGTGGAGATATCCAATGCAAAACACTTACGAGAAGGAGAAAGCCGATCATAGGAAACAACTGCTGCAAGCGGGTGTTGAGTACACGCCCGCACCCCTTTGCGAAGAGCAATGGGAAGATCCAGGGCGACGGGTGCGTCAGCGACCGGAGCGTCCGTGGCGTAGAAGGCTGGCCCGTGACTAGAGAGAGACGGAGCCGGAGAAGATGGAGGAGGGGTGGGTGGGGAGACGGACAGGGAAGGAGACGGTGGAGGAGATGATGGAAGGGGGGATGTCGAGAGGCGTGGGGCGAATGAAGAGAGGTGGTGGAGATGCAGAGACATAAGGAGGAAGAGAGGAGGTAAGAGAGAAGTAGGAAGCATTCTCGAAAAATGTCACATCCGCGGAGACAAATTGCTTGCGTAGAAGGGTGTCAAAACAACAATAGCCTTTTTGAGTTGTAGAGTACCCCAAAAAAGACACACTTGGTGGAACAGGGGCAAAGCTTGTCGCGGGTAGCGGAGGGAGCGTGAACAAAGCCGTACAGCCATAGACACGGAGAGGGAGAGGAAAAGGTTCCTTGCGGGGGTAGAGATTGGAGAAGGGGGTCTGGCCGTGGAGAACCATGGAGGGAAGACGATTGATGAGATAGCAGGCGAGGAGCATAGCGTAGCCCCAGTAGGAGCGAGGTACTTGCATCTGCGTCATGAAAGTACAAGCAACATCAAGGAGGTGATGGTTTTTACGCTCCGCCACCCCCATTCTGCTGGGAGGTGTAAACACAAGTAGTTTGATGAAGAAGACCATGTTGTTGAAAGAAAGAGGGGAACTCATGATTAAGATATTCCTTAGCAGTATCAGAGCGTAAAACTTTAATAGAAATGTCAAACTGATTCTTAAACATAAAATAAAATCATTGCCAAACATTAAAGAGTTCAGAGCGATCTTTTAATAGATAAACCCAGGTACATCTGGAAAAATCATCTATAAAGGTGAAAAAATTGGAACTACCCCGACCAATAGTGAGGGTAGGAGCAGGACCCCAAACATCAGAATGAATGAGATCAAACGGGCGAGAGGAGCCACGGCCTTGCTTCGGTGGGAAGGAGGAGCGATGATGTTTGCCAAGCTGACACGCATCACAGTTAAGCGGAGGATTGGTCGGAGGTAAGTGGGGCAGAAGCTGTCGAAGAATCCGAGGAGGAGGATGTCTAAGGCGAAGATGCCATTGAAGCAGATCTGTAGAGGAGGAGTAGGCGGACAGAGCAGAAACATCGTCGAGGAAATAGAGGCCGCCGCTCTTAGACCCAGTAGCAATCGTCCGCTGGGTCCTCGGGTCCTGAAAAGAACAAGAAGTGTGAGTGAATAAGACAGAGCACTGTAGTTGCCGACATAAAGTTGTAACAGATAATAAATTGCACGGGAACTTCGGGACATAGAGAGTGTCCTCCAAGCAAAGCGACGGGGTGACTTGAACCATGCCCGTCCCGAGCACCGGGGACGGTGAACCATCCGCCACATGAACCGTCGGTACGCGGTCATGTTTTTCAAGGAGAGAGAAGCAATGAGGGTTGCCAGTCATATGAATTGTAGCACCCGAGTCAATCAGCCATTTACCTTGGGTAACAACGTGGGCACTGCCTGAAGTCATGGCCACAGAGGCAGACGGCCGAGCGGAGGCAGAGGTCGAGGAATGAGCATCACCAGAAGGGAGAAGACGAGGATGTTTCTACCAACAGTGGTCAATAGAGTGGCCGGTACGACCACAGCAAGAGAAGCGGAACTTGGACGAACCATGCCCGCCGGAGTGGCTGCGGCCACTAGGACGCCCCCCCCCCCCCCCCCCCCCCCCCCCGCTGAGCCTGGTGAGCATAGGAGTCCTGGGAAGGAGGGGAGGCCAACAGAGGCCGTTGGAGCAGCGAAGTAACAACGGCAATGCGAGCCGCAGTGGCATCCAAAGTAGGAGATTCCGCCTCACCCTATCGGATCATAACATACGAATCGGGAAGACGGAGAACATAACAAACGACCAGGAGTTACTGGAAGTGTTTGTGCTGGTCAGCCAAGTGCGCGGAGAAGGGACGATTCTGTAGGATCTCGGCGCCAAGAGCCTGAACTTGTTGGTAAGCTGTAGTAGGAGACATGGAGGGGTGGGCAAAGAGTTCCGCATAAAGAGTATAAATGCGGGACGTCTGGCCCCCCTTCGAATAGAGAGTAGTAAGGTGAAGCCAGGCAGCCTTGACTGTCTCATCATGGTGAATGACGGGAAGGCACTCATCAGAGAGGCTCTTGACGAGCAAAGTGCGGACAAGGGCATCACTCGCATCCCAGTCATCAAATTCAGGCGAGGTACGAGGAGGAGGGTCATCGGTGAGGTGATGACGCTTGCGCTGAGAGCGAAGAAGAAAGGTGAAAGAAACGCTCCAATCGGGATAGTTGGAGCCAATAAGCTTAGAAAGTGTGCCAAGGTTGCCCGAAGGAGTAGGTGGAGGAGGAGCTGCGGGAGTGGTGGATATAACGGGGGTGGAGAGACCGGAAGTAGTCATAGGAAACCGCGCGAGAAGAAGAGAAGCCACGGGGAGAGGAAATAGGAGAGCACCCAGCGCGAAACCTCAGCGGTTTAAAGGGAAGAAGTCGCGCGAATAATAGCGGCCAGGAAGCAGACCAAGGCACAGCAGGGAAGAGGTCGCGCGTACTGAATAGTCCGAGCGAACAGAAGAGAAGAGGAAGCAAGAAGCAGCGGCGACAACAACATGCCGCAATCCGGGCGAACAGAATCAGGCCTCACATCTAGGGGAAAACAGGCGGCTAGAAGGAAACAGGTCACTGCGACAACTAAACCGGTCGCGGTGATGAAGAGCAGCTAGAGAAGAGAAGCAACAAGCCGCGCGAACAGGGAAGCGGGAGGAAGAGAAGGCAAGCCGCGAAGACAGGTCGTGTGAAGCAGAAACAAGCCGCGAGAATCAGAGAGCGCACACAATTAGGAGGAAAAGACCGTGCCCTCTGATACCATGTTAAAAGTAGCGAACATGCAACAACAAACGGATAGAATATTGAATAATTGAAATTTTATTATACAAAAAAGATATCATTTACAAAGGAATGACCTCCTTTTTATAGAATGGAGGAGATATGAGAGAGTATAAACAAACAATGTGGGACTAAACATGCACAGGGCTGAGCGGCTAGAAATAAAGGAGACCGCATAGCCGCGCGGTTAGACAGATGGGTTAACCGCTCGGCAACTCCAGCAGGATAAGAACAAGACGCAATGGGAGACCGATAGACCGCCCGGTCTCCAAGTTCCTGAGTGAGACCGCCAGACCGCTCGGTCAACACACCGCTAGACAAGACCGCAAGGCCGCCCGGTCTAATACTTCAACACGCAGCAATGGAGCGGGCTGCAAAGGGTAAAGATGTTATCATCGAGGAGGAAGAGGAAGGCGAAGAAGAAGCCGAAGAAGAAGAAGAAGAAGAAGAAGAAGAAGAAGGCGAAGAAGAAGGCGTCAAGGCAATAGCTGATGACACTGGCTCAAGCCAGCAAGGCGGATAACAGTCCGCCGAGTCCGACACCTCTGCATCTTCCTCTACTGACAAGAGCTCGCATAGCGAGTCCGCGATAAGCACTGGATCAGATGGCAGCAGTGGAAGTGGCTCGGAGGGCTATTCTCCGGAGATTGATGTCGAAGGCCTAAGCCCTGCACCTCCTGCCGAGAAGAAGCAAAAGACCGCTGAAGATGACAAATGTATTTTTGCTTTCTTGTACATGGAGCGGACTCAAGTTTGTAGTCCGCTGAATAGATGAAAAGATGTAATTTTTTTTTGATCAAATAGAAAGGATATTCTGGTATCAATGTGCTTCCTGCGATGTTCTTTATTTTCTTCATTTAACGCAATTAAGTCCGATCTCTATGTAGCAATCCACGTGATACAAAGATCATCCATAGTGTATGAGTTTTTTGACTTGCTGATTAGGAAATTTCATTTATCAATCCGACCACTGTCCGCCGTAATAATGAGAATACTTGACGAAAATATCAGGCGGACTCTGTCGAGTTCCAATAGCAGTCCGCAATTCTCTTTATTAATCTTTTAAACTTAGTGATAATATAAGCACGGTGGCCTTTGTTTACTGTAAACTGCAGGCTGAAAAAGACCAACTGGGAAACAATTCGGCGGACTGGGCGGATATGATTTCGCAGTTCGCCCACATTCTAATAGAAATGATTGATAATACGTTTGCAGTCAATTTTATTAGGATATTTTCGGGGTTTTAAAGCCAATCATGTCTTGTCAAGTACTTGTTTTGATTCCCCTTTGTATATATTTTTGTCGCTAATGCATTTTTTTTGCTTTTTGCAGGTTTTCACGGCTTTCAGCCGAAGTTTGCTGTGACACGCCCCAAGGTCACGCCCTACCAGGGCGTGTACCTAGGGCGTGTACCCAGAGGAATGAAGCAATTGGTCCGAAACTGCATTCCATGGAAACTTAGTGTACACGCCCCTCGGTCACGCCCGTGACATACCAGACACGGGCGTGTACTATAGGCGTGTCCCCAGGTTCCGAGGAATCGCCGCAGCGCGCTCGTTTTTCCCGCTCCACCGTCGCACCGAAAGTGTCACGCCCCAGGGTCACGCCTGACCCGGGCGTGACATATGGGCGTGTACTTCAGCAATTCCGCCCGTCACCTCCAGCATTCAGTTCAGCCCGAAAAAGTCACGCCGCAAACAACACGCCCCAGGTACACGCCCTGCCAGGGCGTGACTTGTGGGCGTGTACCGCAACAACTCCGTCAGAATTCAATTCCTGCCCGAAAAAGTCGCGCCGAATGTGTCACGCCCCAGGGTCACGCCCGACCAGGGCGTGACAGGGGGCGTGACCCGACCCGAAAAATTCTATAAATAGAGCCCAACTCCAGGGGTTCCAGGACAACTTTCACTTGGAGAGGGGAGGTTCTGTCCTTTGTTTTTCTGAACTTTTAAGCATGTATTTTCATTTCTAGTTCGTAGCTCTAGCTTTATGCTTTCCCTGTATTAGCTCCTAGCTTCTTTCTGTAGTATGATGCTAATGATAGTGTAGTTTCCTTTTCATGTTCTTGTAATCTCTGGTTTTCAAGCTGTAAGGTCGCTGTTTCTCTAAATAAAAAGTGTTGTTTTCTTTTTCGTTCCTGCTCTGTTTTCAGTATTTTTCTTCTACTCATCCCCTTCTTCCACCTCACCATGATTAACTAATCCTCCATGTACTCGATCTAATTGATCCGAGGTTCGAGTGATTAGGTTATGATGCTTTGAATCTTACCTTTTCTTTTTAGGGTTTAGCTTTGAATTACTCTTGATTTATCACGGGTTGGAGGTATATTATCGATATATACTCTCCACCTTTGCTTTCATTCTGGGTTAGCCGAGAGGCCAAAAGTTTGAAATGAGCACTCAAGAGTAAAGGGAGTTGTTCGCACCCCTCGAGAGAGGCAGACGATCAAATCTCCCGGATTGGAGTAAAATCCATTAGAGGGGTTCACCGCGTAAAGCGAGTTTTAGGCCTCCGATTTAGGCGAAAGTCGGTCGGACCTTCCTAAACTCAGTTAGGCACGGCCTTCGAGAGAAGCGTGTCAATATTCATGGAACCTCCACGGTCAAAGACCTTTACCCTAATTAGCTTAGGTTTAGTTATCGTATTTTTCTAATCACTCTTGCCGAGGTGATTTCTGATCGAGTGCATTTTCCCTTCATCGTTACTAAGCTTAAGTTAATCGCTCTCTTTATCTTTTCATACAAGTAGTTCTCTTCTTTTAGTACATTTAGCCAAGCCTTATTTTGCCGTCGATAAAATAATAGATTTCGTGTGAGTAAGCTTACTCAACTGTTCCCGGATTTCAATACGACACTTGTGTCCCTAGCTGCATTTCGATAGGTATACTTGCCTTGATGAATTGTTAGTTTGGTATTTTCTCTTTGCAGATATCTCAGAGACAATCAAGTTTTTGGCGCCATTGCCGGGGAAGCAACGCTTGTTGATAAATTGAAAACGCGAATATATTAATTTTATCACTTCTCTTTCTCAGCCTCCTTCTTAATTTTTTTCCGCCTACTCACTTGAGTCAAATGGCTGGATTTTGTTAAGTGTGCGTATTTTATTTTTCCGCCTACTCACTTGAGTTAATTGGCTGGTTTATATTTCAAGCAAGTGTGCGTATTTTATTTTTCCGCCTACTCACTTGAGTTAATTGGCAGGCTTTATTTCAGTAGAGTGTGTTTACTTTCTGTCGAGTGGGTGTGTTTTAATTTTCTGACGAGTGCGTGAGTATAGCTTTTCATTTCCGCCTACTCGCACAGAGATAAGTGGCTGGATTTTAATTACCGCATTCGTAATAGAAACCCACATCACAAAATTTTCTACACCACCTAACTCTCTCGAAAAGGGCAAAGTGGCTCTAAATGCCACTATCTTGTCTAGTACCTTGCGAACCCTTCACCGGGTAGCCCTTGGGAAGTTCGGGAGTTAAAATATAAAAAAATCTATTTCAAAAAAATTTTCCAACTTCATTAGCTTTTTTTTTACTTTTTAGTCTTGCTTCTCCTCTTTTCTTCTAGTGTATGACCCGCGGTAGTCCGTCGGTTACTTTGGACCTGGACCACGAAATTGAGCGTACTCTTCGGAGAAGATCGCGATTTCAAGGCCCTACTACCCAAGTGCCGGTTGAGGATTCCGAGTCATTTTCTACCTTAAGAATGGCAGAACCCAACGTGGAGGAAGTCGTGCAAAGGCCTATGTCCTATTATGCACGACCAAATCTCGAGGGTACAGAAACGAGTATAGTTCGCCCTGCAATAAATAATAATAATTTTGAACTGAAGCCTAGCATAATTCAAATGGTGCAGCAGTATGTGCAATTTGACGGGCTTCAAGATGAAGACCCGAACGCACACATAGCCAGCTTTCTTGAGATTTGTGACACCTTCAAGATAAATGGTGTCACAAATGATGCTATTAGGCTAAGATTATTTCCTTTCTCTCTTAGAATTAAGGCTAAGCAGTGGCTGAACACCCTTCCTAAAAATAGCATAACTACTTGGACGCAATTAACTGAAAAATTTTTGGCCAAGTATTTTCCGCCTGCTAAAACAGCTAAACTTAGGAATGACATTTCTGCCTTTGGACAGATAGACTCTGAGACCCTTTACGAAACCTGGGAAAGATTTAAAGAATTATTAAGACGATGCCCACATCACGCTCTGCCTGTATGGTTGCAGGTGCAGACGTTTTATAATGGGCTAAATCAAAGCACGAAGCAAATGATAGACGCAGCTTCTGGCGGTACTTTAAACCATAAGACCCCGGAAGCAGCTCTTGAGCTGTTTGAAGACATGGCCATGAACACTTACCAGTGGAATGTGCCTAGGTCCCGCCCAAACAAACCTGCAGGTCTCTTTGAAGTGGACAACGTCTCACAACTCGCACTGCAAGTTGAAATATTAAGCAAAAAAATTACGGAGATGACTGCTGCCTCCGCCCCTCAGGTATGGGAATCTGCAACTCCTCCCGCCGAACATTTGGATTATGTAAATAATATGCCTAGAACTGCTTTTAATAATTTTTCTGCTGCGAATTATCATCCTCCTGGTTTTAATTTTCCGAATAGTTATAATCCTGCGTTAAGAAATCATCCGAATTTTTCGTGGAGCAATCCATCGAATGCTGTGCGCCCGCCACCGCAAAGTGATTTTTCTGCTCCACCACCACCTCCTCAAAGTTTTCCAAAACCTCCAAATTTGGAGGAAGTGTTTTCAAAATACATGAATGCTAATGACGCTACGATTAGGACCTTAACCGGAAGTGTTAAAAACTTAGAAAATCAGGTAGGACAGCTCGCTAAAATGATTTCTGAGCGACCCGTAGGGTCTCTTCCTTCCAATACCGAGCCCAACCCGAGAGAGCAAGCGAAAGCTATAACTCTTCGGAGTGGGAAGAAAGTTCCTGGTATGGTAAGTGAAGAACCCGAGGCAAGCTCCGCTCCCGTTTTTGAAAATCAAAGCTCCGTTCCCCTTTTAAAAATTCCATCCTCTGCCGAAGAAATTATCACCCCTATCGTAGAAAAAGAATTCACTCCACCACCCACCTTTAAAAATAATCCATCCCCGCCATACCCTTCCGAACTTAATAAACAACGACAGGACGATCAATACACCCGTTTTTTGGAAATGTTTAAGCAAATCCACGTAAATCTGCCTTTCCACGAAGCCATATCCCAGATGCCGAAGTACGCAAAATACCTTAAGGACCTCCTAACTAACAAGAAGAAGTTAGAGAACCTTTCTCATGTCACGTTAAATGCCGCGTGCTCGGCGGTTTTGACAAACGGATTACCGAAAAAAATCAGTGACCCGGGTAGTTTCTCTATCCCGTGTGTCTTTGGTGATCTCTTTGTCAAACACGCTTTAGCCGACTTAGGTGCGAGTATTAATCTTATGCCCCTCTCGTTGTTTAAAAAGTTAGGAATTGGTAGTCTCAACCCCACACGAATGAGTATCCAGCTAGCCGACAGGTCAGTCAAATACCCGTTAGGAATAGTGGAGGACGTCCTAGTCAAAGTTGACAAGTTCATCTTCCCGGTGGACTTTGTCATTTTAGACATTGAAGAAGACGTCGAGGTTCCCTTGATCCTTGGCCGACCCTTCCTTGCCACCTCCCGAGCTATCATTGACGTAAGCAATGGTAAGCTCTTCCTTCGAGTGGGCGACGATGAGGTAACTTTCTCTATCACCCCCTCGATGAAGAACACACTAGCTAATGATGACTCCTGTTTTTTCATGGATACCGTAAGTGAAGAATCCTTCTCTCAAACCTCTGCTTTTGAAGAAGAATTTTCCAATTTTTGTTCCTCTCCTCCTCCTCCAACTGAATCTCTACACCTACGTGAAGAATCCTCCACCCGCCTTTCTGATTTTGAAAAAGAATTCTTTGATTTCTGTTCCTCTTCTACTTTTCCAAATGAATCGCTGCACGAAGCCGCCATGGCCGCTAGCAACACCCCTTTTAATTTTACATTATAAAAAAGTGTACGAGGACATAGTTTTTGAAAAAGAACAAATTTCCAAGACCTCGTATGATGACCCCCCTACCTTGGAACTGAAAGAACTACCAGAGCACCTTCAATACGCTTTCTTAGAAAAGGACTCTAAGCTGCCTGTCATAATTTCGGCCTACCTCACAGATGCACAAAAAAATAAACTTCTTTCAATTTTACAAAAGCATCGCCAAGCTATTGCTTGGCAGATATCTGATATCAAGGGCATAAGCCCATCTTTCTGCACTCATAAAATCTTAATGGAAGATAATTCTCGTAACTCTATACAACCTCAGCGCCGTATAAACCCAAACATGAAAGACGTAGTTAAGGGCGAGGTTATGAAATTGTTAGACGCAGGAATTATCTATCCTATATCCGACAGTAAGTGGGTTAGCCCAGTACAGGTAGTACCAAAGAAGGGAGGGATAACGGTCGTAAGTAATGAAAATAATGAATTAATCCCGACTCGGACGGTGACCGGATGGCGAATGTGTATAGATTACCGTAAGTTGAATGACGCCACCCGCAAGGATCACTTCCCCTTGCCGTTCATTGATCAAATTTTAGAACGACTTTCCGGACATAGCTTTTATTGTTTTCTCGATGGCCTCTCGGGGTATCTTCAAATCCCCATCTCCCCCGAGGACCAGGAGAAAACTACGTTTACTTGTCCCTTCGGCACCTTCGCCTACCGAAGAATGCCGTTTGGATTGTGCAATGCGCCGGCTACATTCCAACGATGTATGCTCGCCATCTTTGACAAGTACGTAGAAAGCATTATGGAAGTCTTCATGGATGATTTCTCCGTCTTCGGGAATTCCTTCGATAGTTGCTTAGAGAACCTCGAAAAAGTCCTAGAGCGATGCGAAGAAACTAACCTCGCCTTAAATTGGGAAAAATGTCCATTTTATGGTAAGGGAAGGGTTAGTTTTGGGACATAAAATTTCTGAAAGGGGTATTGAAGTAGACGTTGCGAAAATAGAAGTTATCGAGAAACTGCCGCCACCTACGAACATAAAAGCCATAAGAAGTTTCCTGGGTCATGCGGGTTTCTACCGCCGCTTCATAAAGGACTTTTCCAAAATCACCAAGCCTCTTACCCATCTCTTAGAAAAAGACGCCCCATTCATCTTTGATGACCTCTGTCTAGCTGCCTTCAATTTAATAAAAGAAAAATTAGTTAATGCGCCAATCATGATAGCTCCAGTGTGGGATCTTCCATTTGAAATAATGTGTGATGCGAGTAGTTATGCGGTGGGAGCCGTACTAGGTCAACGTATTTCCAAAAACTTCCACCCCATTTATTACGCTAGTAAAACACTCACATCTGCACAGGAAAATTACACCACAACCGAGAAGGAGCTCTTAGCGGTAGTATTCGCATTTGACAAATTTCGCCCTTATATTACTCTTTCGAAAATCATTGTTTTTACGGACCACTCGGCCCTCAAATATCTTCTCTCTAAAACGGATGCCAAGCCTCGCTTGATTCGCTGGGTCTTACTCCTCCAGGAGTTTGACTTAGAGATCCGTGATAAGCGAGGTGCCGAGAACTTGGCCGCCGACCACCTTTCGCGCCTAGACAACCCGTTTATCGAGCAATTAGACGAAAATTCTTTTCATTACTATTTTCCTGATGAGAAGCTGTTCATAATTAACACATCTACTTCTCCTTGGTTTGCCCGCATCGCCAACTATCTAGTGGCCCGTGTGCTCCCAAAAGAGTTTTCATCTCAGCAAAAGAAGAAATTCTTTTCTGAGCTGAAGAACTACTTTTGGGAGGACCCGCATCTTTTTAAAGTCTGTGCAGACCAAGTGATCAGGAGGTGTGTTTCCTTTGATGAAGGATTAGATATTATTAAACATTTGCATGAAGGACCGACAGGTGGGCACTATCAAGCTGCTCGCACCGCTCACAAAGTGTTAAGCGCGGGTTTTTACTGGCCCAGCCTGTTTAAAGACGCGCATGCCTTTGTGAGTAGGTGTGATAGTTGCCAACGGTCGGGGAATATTTCGAATAAAAATGAAATGCCACAAAATTATTTCCTAGAGTGCGAAGTTTTCGACCTCTGGGGGATTGATTTTGTCGGCCCTTTTCCTTCTAGCTTCGGGAATAAGTATATTTTAGTTGCCGTTGATTATGTTTCACGTTGGGCCGAAGCCCAAGCTCTTCCTACGAATGACGCCCGAGTCGTAGTTAATTTCCTCAAAAAATTATTTTCTCGATTCGGTACGCCGCGCGCTATCGTTAGTGATAGGGGTTCCCATTTCTGTAACGCACAATTTTCAAAAATCCTAACTAAATATGGCGTTACTCATAAGCTTTCCACTGCCTACCACCCCCAAACTAACGGACAAGTCGAAGTAGTGAATAGAGAAATAAAAAGAATTTTAGAAAAGACTGTTTCAACTTCTAGAAAAGACTGGTCCGCCAAATTAGACGATGCTCTATGGGCCTACCGAACAGCGTACAAAACCGCCCTCGGCTGTACGCCATATCGGTTGGTTTATGGAAAATCGTGTCATTTACCCGTAGAGTTAGAGCACCGCGCCTTTTGGGCCTTACGATTTTTAAACTTCGATCCCCACTCTGTCGGCGATTTTCGAAAATTTCAACTTAACGAACTCGACGAGTGGCGCTCTTACGCGTATGAAAATAACAGACTTTATAAAGAGCGGACGAAGCGTTTACACGACCGACATCTTAGGCACCCAAAAATCTTTAAGCCAGGCGACCAAGTGCTTCTTTATAACTCTCGTTTACGTTTATTCCCGGGTAAATTAAAATCACGTTGGTCTGGGCCTTTTACTGTTTTAGAAGTCTTTTCTTATGGTACTGTTTTAATTTCTCACCCCGATAAGGGTACTTTCAAAGTGAATGGTCAGCGTCTTAAACTGTATTTCTGTGATGATGTCAGTCTAAACCCTGTTAACTCTATCTTTCCGGTCCTGACATTTGATTAATCTGAACATTATTTTACTCACAAACTTTGACATTTATTCGAACTTATTTTGAAAACAATATTTGGGACAATCTTATTTTGATGCGTCGAGCTCAAACGACGCTTTAAACAAAGGGCGCTCTTGGGAGGCAACCCAAGTTATCTTTTTCTGTTTTCTTTCTTTTACACTTTTTGCCCCGCCTGGCTCCGGCAAGCTGAAACTTCTGCGATCGCCTGCTCCAACGGTTCTGCTTCCATGCCAACGTCCGCCCGACGACGTTTCATGAAGATCCACAGCACAGCATGGAGGAGCGGCATCACTCCACTTGCCCTGCAAAATAAAACCGGGGAAGTACCTGCTTTTCAATTCTGTCTTTTATTTCTGTACTTTACTTTTCTCTCGTTCTCCGACCTCCTTCTCCATTGCGGACAATGTAGATTTTAAGCTTGGGGGAGGACTTCCTCCTTCTTTTTGTTTTCTTTTTGTTTTGTAAATATCCCCAAAAAAAAAAAAAAAAAAAAAAAAATCCAAAATTTCATAAAACTCTTATATATATATATAGCTGCATTTTGGTATTTCAATAAGTACCCCATGTTTATGTTTTGTTTTTCTCAAACTTCTTTATAAACAACGTAGTTAATTATAATTTTTCTAATCATTCTTTTTAATCATATTTCACAAGTAAAATGTTGGTCATGCTGTGTTTCTAATTCACGGTAGCATGTTAAGGTAAAATATTTCTCTAAACCGTGCATTTCTATTATGGTTTTCGTTCTTTATTTTCTTTACTTTCTCTAAAAATTTATCATCCACTATTTTCCTTTTCGTCTTTAGATGATTTTTGTAAGAACATATTTTGAATAACGTAGTAGATATGAACGATCCAAGTGACATATTATTTTTATTTTCAAGATAATTTCATCAATCTTCTTTTATTATCTCGAACTTGCTTTTTGAAATTTATCGACTCTATGTTTTAAATAAATTTAAAAAAAATGCGTGAAAATGATTTAGGCCATTTTTGTTTACGTTTGAGCTTTCTTGCCAACCTAAACTCTTTTACCACTAGTTAGCCGCTTTTGAGCCTTTTTTCCAAATTCATTTGATAAACTCCACACACATTTCATTTTCACCAAAGCCCAAATTCCTACCTATCTAATCACGCTACTTTTGTTTGATAGGAAATTTTGTGTTATCTTTGGAGAAATTGTTGAAAAAAGTGTACTCAAAAGCAATAAATTGAAAAAAAAAAAAAGAAGAAGAAAACAAAAATGAATGAAAATAAAAAAAAAAAAAAAAAGAGATAAAAAAAAATCATCATAAAGAGAAAAAAATAAATTTATTTATACATATTTTGTTTAAAATAAATTTATTTTTTTTTTTGAAACTCGTTGTTTTGGTTTAGTGTGATTTTTAAGCCTCCATGTTTATATTTGAATTTCACTCCTATTCATATTCCTAAACCAAACGTTTCGGTCCTATTAAGTCCTTTTGATTCACGCCCCTTTTTTTTAATTTTATTTAACAACTAAGAAAAGAAGAAAAGTAAATCAGTTTTAGTTTTGGATTTAAACTTAGATTTTTGTTATTTAATTGATATAATTATAATGCATTGCTTGGATCTAGTAATAACTCAATACGTTCTTTTCATTTTCATTGCCTTGCTCAAATCTATTTAAAGAATTTCGTCAAAATTCTGGATGATTTATTTTTATTAAGTAAAGTTTATAAAAGTTAAAATCATACCTAAATAATTGTTTTAGATTTACGTTTTACATTCTCCCTGCCTAGAATTTCGCATAGTACTTGTGTGAGTATGATTAAAACTTTTTGAATTAGTCACTTTTTATGATTAGCTTGTCTTTATATCTTTGCTTGGGGACAAGCAAAACTTAAGCTTGGGGGAATTTGATAATACGTTTGCAGTCAATTTTATTAGGATATTTTCGGGGTTTTAAAGCCAATCATGTCTTGTCAAAGTACTTGTTTTGATTCCCCTTTGTATATATTTTTGTCGCTAATGCATTTTTTTTTGCTTTTTGCAGGTTTTCACGGCTTTCAGCCGAAGTTTGCTGTGACACGCCCCAAGGTCACGCCCTACCAGGGCGTGTACCTAGGGCGTGTACCCAGAGGAATGAAGCAATTGGTCCGAAACTGCATTCCATGGAAACTTAGTGTACACGCCCCTCGGTCACGCCCGTGACATACCAGACACGGGCGTGTACTATAGGCGTGTCCCCAGGTTCCGAGGAATCGCCGCAGCGCGCTCGTTTTTCCCGCTCCACCGTCGCACCGAAAGTGTCACGCCCCAGGGTCACGCCTGACCCGGGCGTGACATATGGGCGTGTACTTCAGCAATTCCGCCCGTCACCTCCAGCATTCAGTTCAGCCCGAAAAAGTCACGCCGCAAACAACACGCCCCAGGTACACGCCCTGCCAGGGCGTGACTTGTGGGCGTGTACCGCAACAACTCCGTCAGAATTCAATTCCTGCCCGAAAAAGTCGCGCCGAATGTGTCACGCCCCAGGGTCACGCCGGACCAGGGCGTGACAGGGGGGCGTGACCCGACCCGAAAAATTCTATAAATAGAGCCCAACTCCAGGGGTTCCAGGACAACTTTCACTTGGAGAGGGGAGGTTCTGTCCTTTGTTTTTCTGAACTTTTAAGCATGTATTTTCATTTCTAGTTCGTAGCTCTAGCTTTATGCTTTCCCTGTATTAGCTCCTAGCTTCTTTCTGTAGTATGATGCTAATGATAGTGTAGTTTCCTTTTCATGTTCTTGTAATCTCTGGTTTTCAAGCTGTAAGGTCGCTGTTTCTCTAAATAAAAAGTGTTGTTTTCTTTTTCGTTCCTGCTCTGTTTTCAGTATTTTTCTTCTACTCATCCCCTTCTTCCACCTCACCATGATTAACTAATCCTCCATGTACTCGATCTAATTGATCCGAGGTTCGAGTGATTAGGTTATGATGCTTTGAATCTTACCTTTTCTTTTTAGGGTTTAGCTTTGAATTACTCTTGATTTATCACGGGTTGGAGGTATATTATCGATATATACTCTCCACCTTTGCTTTCATTCTGGGTTAGCCGAGAGGCCAAAAGTTTGAAATGAGCACTCAAGAGTAAAGGGAGTTGTTCGCACCCCTCGAGAGAGGCAGACGATCAAATCTCCCGGATTGGAGTAAAATCCATTAGAGGGGTTCACCGCGTAAAGCGAGTTTTAGGCCTCCGATTTAGGCGAAAGTCGGTCGGACCTTCCTAAACTCAGTTAGGCACGGCCTTCGAGAGAAGCGTGTCAATATTCATGGAACCTCCACGGTCAAAGACCTTTACCCTAATTAGCTTAGGTTTAGTTATCGTATTTTTCTAATCACTCTTGCCGAGGTGATTTCTGATCGAGTGCATTTTCCCTTCATCGTTACTAAGCTTAAGTTAATCGCTCTCTTTATCTTTTCATACAAGTAGTTCTCTTCTTTTAGTACATTTAGCCAAGCCTTATTTTGCCGTCGATAAAATAATAGATTTCGTGTGAGTAAGCTTACTCAACTGTTCCCGGATTTCAATACGACACTTGTGTCCCCTAGCTGCATTTCGATAGGTATACTTGCCTTGATGAATTGTTAGTTTGGTATTTTCTCTTTGCAGATATCTCAGAGACAATCAATGATCTATAGCTT
This sequence comes from Platanthera guangdongensis, assembly GCA_039583875.1. NCBI lineage: Eukaryota > Viridiplantae > Streptophyta > Magnoliopsida > Asparagales > Orchidaceae > Platanthera > Platanthera guangdongensis. The sequence goes on from CM077156.1 coordinate 90,506,088, forward strand.
ACGACCAAGTGGGCAGGTGCGGCAGACATTGCTTTTCTCACTGGGACACAAGCTATACGATCAACCCAAGGAAAACTGGGGGACTGCGCGGATAAAGAAAATCAGTCCACACTAAATAGAAGAAATGACCTATAGCTTGTGACCAGGCGGGCAGGTGAGGTAGACATTGCTTTTCTCACCGGGCCACAAGCTATACGATCAACCCAAGGAAAACGGGCGGACTGCGTGGATAAAGAAAATCAGTCCGCACTAAATAGAAGAAATGATCTATAGCTTGCGACTAGGTGGGCAGGTGCGGCAGGCATTGCTTTTCTCACCGGGGCACAAGCTATAAAATCAACCCAAGGAAAACCGGCGGACTGCGCGGATATAGAAAATCAGTCCGCACTAAATAGAAGAAATGATCTATAGCTTGCGACCAGTCGGGCAGGTGCGGCAGGCATTGCTTTTATCACCGGGCCACAAGCTATACGATCAACCCAAGGAAAACTGGCGGACTGCGCTGATAAAGAAAATCAGTCCGCACTAAATAGAAGAAATGATCTATAGCATGCGACTAGGAGGGCAGGTGCGGCAGGCATTGCTTTTCTCACCGGGCCACAGGCTATAAAATAAACCCAAGGAAAACCGGCGGACTGCGCGGATATTAAAAATCAGTCCGCACTAAATAGAAGAAATGATCTATAGCTTGTGACCAGGCGGGCAGGTGCGGCATGCATTACGTTTCTCACCGGGCCACAAGCTATACGATCAACCCAAGGAAAACTGGCGGACTGCGCGAATAAAGAAAATCAGTCTGCACTAAATAGAAGAAATGATCTATAGCTTGCGACTAGGCGGGTAGGTGCGGCAGTCATTGCTTTTCTCACCATGCCACAAGCTATACGATCAACCCAAGGAAAACTGGCGAACTGCGAGGATAAAGAAAATCAGTCCGTACTAAATAGATTCCCTGCGAAGAGCAAGATGCAGACTTGACGGAACGGTCCTCTGCCCTCTTTCCTGGAGTACAGTCTAAGTTGATCTTTTTGGTAGTTGCGGTCGGAGCGGTTCAACTTTCCTCAAGATCAACCAAGCTGTGGGTCTCCTACAGGCACTGCTTGATGGTACCATGGAGTGTTCGAGGGTTATAAACTAAGATGACCCGTGGGCAGGTGAGCCAGAGTGGCATAACTTTCCTCACGCGATCATCGAAGTTGTAACGATATACCTAATGCGGCATGGTAGAGCCTAACTCTCACCCTGTCCCTCCATAATGCAGAGGTGGGGTCAGGTACTAGCCGGGATCCGAAATTCAGAATCCTACCTCGCTAGAGCCTGCAAGCTCCCACGACACGGTGCGAAATCTCCCTGCAACACGTGGTCTTCGTGGTGTTACGCTAATGACAACAGCTCTAGGGGAGGTTTTGCTGAACTCGGCGATGTCTCCTGGTATCAAGTAACTGTTATTGATGTTTGGGAGAGAAAAGGAAAATATTAGGAAAAGTGTCAGTACGAATCCTTTGATTAAAGAGATGTTTTTGCAAAGCTATCATAAGAAAGAAAAGAGAGTTCAAGGACGGAACCGTTTTTGGAATCCTTCTTGCTTAGCATGCCAACTGTTATGCTTGAATAGACAAAACACTTGAAGAAGCATTAGCGAGCAGTTTTTACTCATAATGATTTTTGAAGAGGATACATAGAATAGAAAAGAGAAGGTTCAGGAATAGAACCGTTTGAGATCATCCCCGCTCCATGTATGTGGCATATCCTCTCCCTCGTATGTATGCAAGCGGTAAGCGCCATTATTTAACGCTTCTTTGACAATGAAGGGGCCGACCCAGTTCGGATTATGTTTTCCAATTGAACCAGCTCTTGCAGCAGCGTCAACTTTCTTAAGAACTAGATCTCCCACTTAAAAGTGTTTGATCCTTACATTTTGATCAAAATACCGGGCCATCCTTCTTTTGACCTCCTCCTGCCTTATTGCTGCTTTGTCTCGAATTTCCTCAAAGTGTTCCAGGCTGAATCTCATCTCTTCATTGTTCAGCTCAAGCCAGTCCTCAAAGCCTTGCCTTGCAAGCAGAACCCTGGGTGATGAAACTTCAAACTCAACTGGAATGAATGCTTCTGAGCCATGAGAAAGTTAAAACGGAGTCTCGCCAGTTGCGGATGAAGGTGTTTTTCTAAGGGACCAGAGGACTGATGGAAGCTGATCAGCCCAGCTGCCCTTGAGATTTTGCACTTTCTTCTTGAGCAAATTAAGGACCTGTTTATTGGCTGCTTCAACTTGGCCATTGCTCCTGGGATGATGGACTGATGCAAACCGATATTCTGTTCCGACCTACTTGCAAAAATCAATCATCTCTGCGTTGTTGAACTATGGCCTGTTGTCGGTGATTATAGCCATAGGTATTCCATGTCGGCAGACAATCTCTCCTCAAATGAAATTCTTGATGACCTGAGTTGTTGTCTTTGCCAATGCCTTTGCTTCAATCCACTTGCTGAAGTAGTCGATCATCACTATGATGAAACACCTTTGTCCGCTTGACATGGCAAAAGGACCAATAAGATCCATTGCCCAAACTGCGAAGGGCCAAGGAGTGGTAATCGATCTGAGTTACTGAGCAGCATGGTGTTGAAGTGGAGCAAACTTCTGGCATTGAACACACTTTCTGGCATAAGCCTCAGAGTCTCTCTTCATGGTGGGTTAGAAATATCCCTGCCACAGGATCCGTCTTTCTAGAGTTCTTGCTCCCGAGTGACTTCCACACTCTCCTGAATGAACTTCTTACAAAAACAACGAGAGCTTCTTCTTCTGAAACACATCTGGCCATGTTAGAGAGGAATGTTCTTCTGTAAAGAATTCCTGCCACTAAGTAATAGTGAGCTGCTTTTATTCTGAACTTCTTCTGATCTTTGATTGAATGGTGAAAATCTCTTATTGACAGATAAAGAATGAATGGGTCCATCCAGGAGGGACGTTGATCAACCTGCATCAATTCTCCTTCCTCCACTGCCGGGCGGAAGAGTTCGGAAGTTGTTCCTCCTGAAAGCAACCCATACTTAGCAAGAACATCTGTCTCCTCATTTTCTGTTCTAGAGATGTGCTCAATGGTAAAGCTTTTGAATTTGCCGATCTCTATTTTCACAAGAGCAAGATAATTCTTCAAGATCGCATCTCTTGTCTCAAAGTTTCTAAGGACTTGCGACGCCATTACCAGCGAATTAGTCTTGATATGAACATGATCAATTCCGAGTTCCCTTGCAAGCCTCAAGCTTGCTAGCAAAGCTTCATACTCGGCCTGGTTGTTGGTCACTGGAAAATAAAAGTTGATGGCCTGCTCTAGTTTGATGTCGTTTGGGTTAATCAGAACCACTCCTGCTCCAGAAGAATTTCTGCCTGAGGCACCATCAACATAGATGGTCCAAGCCAAAGGAGACCTTTCTACTTGATCAGAACTGGACTCTGCTATGTCAATCAGAAAGTCTGCTAGAACTTGAGCTTTGATGACTGTCTTGGGCACATAAGAGATTTCAAATTCACTCAATTCTATTGCCCATTTGGCTAATCTGCCAGAATGCTCCGGTTTCTCCAACACACTTTTCAAAGGTTGATCGGTAACAACTTGAATCGAGTGCGCTTGGAAATACGGACGGAGTCTGCAAGCTGACATGACTAGTGCCAATGCTAACTTCTCCAAAATCGGGCACCGTGTCTCGGCACTTTTCAGAATATGGCTGACGTAGTAGATCAGGAACTGTTTCCTGCTTTCTTCTCGAAGAAGAACAGAGCTGGCAGCCTCAGGGCCAACTCCTAAGTATAAGAAAAGCATCTCTCCTGGCCGGGGACTCTGAAGCAGAGGTGTTGAAGTCAGTTGCTTCTTCAACTGCTCAAAGGCCTGGGAACATTCTTCTATCCATTCAAACTTGGACGCTCCTCGAAGAGTTTTAAAGAAAGGAGCACTCCTATCTCCAACCCGAGAGAGGAACCTCGCAAGACCTGCTAACCTCCCCCCTAACTGCTGAACTTCCTTAGGTGAACGAGGGGTGGGCATATCAAGAATAGCTTTTACTTTGTCTGGATTAGGGGCAAGTCCCTATGGAGTAAGAAGATGACCAAGGAACTTCCCCTTACTCGCCCCAAAGGTGCACTTCAACGGGTTGAGCTTCATTTTATATCTACGTGGAGTAGTGAACGTCTCTGCTAGATCTTGCAAGTGCAGCGAAAATGACTTACTCTTGATCAAGAGGTCGTCTACATACACATCTAAGTTTCTTCCTTTCTGTTGCTTAAACACACGGTTCACCATGCGCTGGTAAGTTGCACCAGTATTTTTAAGCCCAAAGGGCATCACAAGGAAATAATAGCAACCATCATTGGTAATACATGATGTATGAGGAATGTCAGGTTTATGCATTCTTATTTGGTGATAACTAGAAAATGCATCTAAAAAACTCATGCAAGAGTACCCTACCGCAAAATCAACTAAAGAATCTATCTGAGGCAAGGGGTAACAATCTTTGGGGCATGCTTTATTGAGTTTTTTAAAGTCTACACACATGCGATATTTCCCTCCTGGTTTTTTAACCATTACAACATTGGATATCCAGGTTGGGTATCGAATTTCACTAATGAAATTAGCCTTGAGGAGCTTTGCGACCTCCTCTCGTATTGGCTCAGCAAGCTTTGTTGCTATATCTCTCTTCTTTTGTTGCACAGGCTTGTAGTTGGGATCAACATTAAGGTGGTGGCAAGCAACATCCGGATCCACGCCTGACATGTCTTCTGTTGACCAGGCAAAGACATCCAGGTTCCTCAACAAGCAGGAGATTAGCTCGGCCTTTTGATCTTCAGGAAACTCTGAGTTGATGGAGAGCTCTCTCCTGCCCCTCTACAATGGGGACTCCTTGCGTCACCTGGGTAGGTTCCAGGTGAGCTCCTCCTTCATGTTGATGCACGAAAACGGACAGGGAGTCGGTCACCACCAGCTAACGGTTCGAACACCGGGGAATAGGGAAGGAAAGGAGGAGACTGTCGACTAATCGGTTACTAGCGGTCGCGGCTAAAGGGCAGAAAAGAGGAGGGGGCCGCTGGCAGCGGCAACAGCAGAGTTCGCCCGCCGCGGCTTGAATGCCACTCTTGCGGCGGGCTTTCCTGTACTTAAAAATGAGACAGTTACAACAAGCAAAAGAAGAAGCCGGCCGGACTACAAGCCGCAATACACTAGACTTGAGACCGCAGCTCGTAACAGGCGAGCTCCTGGATCCCAGTCATGGTGTCTTGGGGAGTGCACCCTCCCCCAATTTATAGGCTCGGGGGCCTGCCCAAACGGGCAGGGCTAAAATTACCGGCTGCCCGGGGTACAGGAGAACCGGGCAGAGGTGAGGGGAAGCAAAAGAGAAAGAAACAAGACAGGAGGGAAGCCGCGCGGCCTGGCGGATTCCTCCTGGCGAGCTGACGGCTGGGTCCTTGGGCCTCGTCGCTGAGCAGGGTCGGTGCTGGCAGCGGCCTGACATGGAGACCGCCCGGCTTGGGGGCTTGGCGGCTTGAATAGGCAGACCGCCCGGTCTGGAAAACTGCGCGGGCAGGTCGCGGATTCCGGGCTTATCATAATCCCCGCACATTTTTAAGTTTCCAAAAAACTTCGAAAATGTAGAACTAAGCCGGAGACCGCGACTGCTTCATCGTTGTCTATAAAATCCCCTGACCCTTGACATTCTTCAGGATTCCTGCCAAGCACGGGTCGCTACTCGCCACTTGCGGTTAGAATTTTGCAAGCCGACGCGATTTCTTTAGCGATGGATGTGATGTCGTCGATGCTAGCCCGCAACAAGAAACCGACAGAAACGAAGCTGAGCCGGAGCGAGAATTCGAATGATTCTGCCCGGCAGACCGCCAAGAAGGACGAGAAGCCGGAGACAACAGCGGCTTCTGGACCTGAAAAGAGGCCGACAGAGATGGTCGGCGGACCATCGCAGGCCGCAGCCGACCCCAAAGCGGTTTCGAAAGCTGCTCCACTGCAAACCGGAGATGCCAAATCCTTTGACGTGACTTTCTCCCCATCAAGAGAACCACTACTAAAGATCGCTGGGACGGAGGAGAAGAGTGTTGATTCTGGGAAACCGACCGAACTGCCGAGCAAGGTCGACTTAATCGTTGTGGATGACAACGAGCCGGAGAAGGCGCTGGAACCCGAGCGGACTGTTGCTGAACAGGGCAAGCGGACTGAAAAGGTGTCCGGCTCCCTGAAACGGCGGAAAGAAAGGAGCGAAACCCTTGAAGAAAGGATGAAGAAGAAAATGAGGAAGCTGCACGCCAGAAACCGGAATATCTCTGAAAAGACCGGCGCGGACAGTCTTCAACACAGGCCGCACGAGAAGGAGGTACCCGAGGACCCGGCTACACCGGATCACAAGCCGAGCGAACTGGAGAATACGCCCGCGGTTAGCGACTCGCTCAGCGAGCTCCTGAAGGGCATGGAGACCCTCCAGCGGCAAGACGCGCTGTTGTCGACACCAGCGGCCTCTGAGGAGGTTGACCGCCCGGACATCCAGGTTATTGGGGAGAAGCCTGGCGAACCGGCTTCCGCGGCTTCTGAAGGAGCCGAGAAACTGAAGCTCCGCGAGAAGATGGAAGAGATGAAGAAACTAATCGCCAATAAGCCGGTGGAGACCGCACATCCATTACTGCAAGGTAAACACCGGGACGTTAGGCGAATTATTAAATTCTACAAGTCGCGGTCAAGGAAGAAGGGGGCGAATATAATATTAAATCCGCCGGCCAGCTTTTTCCTGACCACGGCTCAACTGAAAAGCCGAAAGGAAACCGAGCGGCTATGGAAAGAAAAGCTGAAGAGGATAGATCCTGAGCGGCTCAGGCGGCCAGTGATTAAAATCCATACCGCGGCCTCTGGAGGAGATAAACATCAAACCGGCGGTTTTATCCTACCGATTTCCTTACAAGAAGGTCGCAATAATCCGGCTGAACCTGACTGCGGTTTTTCTCCTGCAGATGTACCGGAGACCGCGATGAAGCCGGGCGACTTGACGTCGTATTTGTCTATTCTGCCACCGCCTCCGCCTCCAAGTGTTCGCGAGAAGGAGATGGCCGACTTCCAGAAGGAGGTCGGCTCGCTGCAGGCGGCTTTGAACGCGGCCACCGAAACCCTGCGGATTAAAGACGAACAGCAGCGGGTTGCCCAGGAGGCCGCGGAAAAAAGGATCCAAGAGTTGCAAGCCACCCTGGAGCAAGAGACCACAAGGTTGCGGACTGCGCTTGAGCAGGAGACCGCGAGGCTGAAGACTGCGATGGAACAAGAGACGGCGAGGCTCCAAACCGCGAGGGAAGAAGAGACCGCCAGGCTCCAAACCGCTATGGAAGCCGCTGAGGCGAAGGTTGCTGAGATGCAGGTCGCTTTGGAGCAGGAAAGGACGGAGAAGTACTTGCTGATGGCCGCGCGGCCGGAAGGAGACAGAGAACAGATCCCGCATGCCGGAGGCGGCGAAAACCAAGACTTGTCGGCGGAGACCGGTGGAGAACTGCGGCCTGCACCACAACTTCCTGCAGAGTTGCCGGGAACTACCCGCCCGGCCTCTGGCGAGAGTTCGCATCCGCCAGTGGCCGCGGCGCCTAACCAGGTCGCAGTTCCAAGCGGTCCGGGGGCCCAGGCGATCCATATGATTCCGTTTGCGAGAGTTGAGCGCGACGCTGCGCGAATTCATCGGTCTCTGCATGCGCTTCATAATCTGGTTAGCCAGGTGTATGTTGCGATTGTACAGACCGGTGAACAAGTCGCGCACATGGGACGAGACAGGCCGGAAGAGGACAAACGATCCTGAGCGACTTGAGAGACCTAAGCCGCGCGGACATTCGCATATATTGTGTTGTAATATATATTTTTTCTCTGGAATGCTGGACAATTTGATTGCTGTAAACTGTTGTATTCTATTATGCTGCGAACTGAATGCGGCTTATGCGGCTTGAATAATCCACATGTTTGCTGCTTTGTTCTGAGAAATTTGAAGTTTTGGAAAATAGCCGCGCGGTCTGGCGAACAGAGCGCCGGCTTGAATACTTAATATCCACATGATTCGCCATAGAATTTTTCTAAGTGCAGGAAAATAGCCGTGCGGACTGACGGACTGAACTGCGGTTTGGTGATCAGGTTGATTGTACTTTCAGCGGACTTAGGCCGCGCGGCGTGACGACTAGCCGCGATTTGACGTAGGGCACTGTAGCTTCACGGATTTTCTATAAATAGCGCAGACCCCGTAGATTTCATCACAAATCGAAAAGGATGCGGGCTAAGTCCAAGTCGTCGCGGTCTGACAAGGCCACAGCCGTTAGGACAGACGCGGCCTCCGCCTTCTACTCAGCTGACCACAAGGAATGCCGGCTTACAAAAGCCGAGCTGGATTCCTTTGTCGAGAAACACATGCAAGGAAGCCCTCTGATCGCGCGGCTTCCGAGGCAGGATGAGCGAATTAACTCCTCCAACGCTAACCAGATCGCGGTCCCAATTGATCATTTCGACTGCGGGTTCAGCTTCCCGGTCTTGCTAGAGGCCGTAGCGGTCTTCGACCACTATGGAGTTGTGCCCGGACAACTTCCCCCCAACTCGATAGCCGCGATATACGGCTTTATCTCTTATCTGCGGTCGGAAAGAGTCCGCTTCTCGATGAGGCTCTTCCGAGAGTGCTTCTCGGTGCGGTCTATCCCGGATTCCGGGACAAAGATCTTCCGGGGGCACCTCTACTTCGGCTGCCGAGGGCTGAAGGTAGTCAACCTGGCCAACAAGATCGCGAACTGGCCGGAGCGGTTTCTGATCTTCGAGGGCAATTTGGGGTTGCTGCCGACCGACCCCCAAATCCGTGAAGAAGCCGCCTTCGGCAGCAGCGGCTTGGACGGCATGGAGAAGGAGATCTATGACTTCTTCAAGGGCGAGCGGCTTGATGTAAACCACTACATCCCGCTGCTGCCGTCTCTAGCTGGAGTTGAGGCGGAGGACAGTAAGCTCCAAACCGCCCGAACTGCATTTGTAGCCGCACGGCCTGGAAACTAACTTTGCCTTTATCTTTGCAGCTGCTCTGGCGGTCCCGCTGAACAAGCCGCAGACTCCCGGCGGCTTGACCCTTACTCAAAGAGAAAAGAGGGCGAAGCGGGTCAAGCCGGCGCGAGCTGCGGAGGAGGAGTCGGACTCCTTTGGAGAGTTCATGCTGCAAGGAACCGGCAGCAGCCTGAAGGATGTCCACGGCGAACCGGCCTTGCGGTGGAGTCCGGACGACAAGTCGGTGACGATCTCCACCGCCCTCCCCTACTGGGGAGCAGAAGAAGTAAGCCGCCATGCTAATGCGGTTGGCGGCGCGCTGTACGGCAAGCGCAACCTGAGGGCTATGCGGCGAGTTCCTCCAGACGACCTGCCGCGGCTAGCCGCGCAAGTCGGCGCAAGGAGCTTCGTGGCAAGTCACTTCATGGGGCTTGCCTACAAGGAGCTGATGAAAGAGAACAGCGGCCTGAAGACGCAGTTAGGCGAACAGAAAGAAGAGAACAAGCGGCTTAAAGAGAAAGAGGCGGTAAGTCATTACCAATACTCGCGCGGTTAGAATTATGTAACCGCGCGACCTTACCATCACCTTTGCTTTGCAGGAAATGTACAACCCCGCCAACCCGATCTTCCAAGACCAAGTCTTCCCCCAACTCGTCCAAGGAATCGATGGAGCGCTTAACCGCCTCCGGGACATTGGCGGCTTGGCCACCGGCTTCACCGACTTCACATGCGCCGACATCTATCCTTCCCTGAAGGAGCAGGTGGCCGACGTCTACAAGTCGATCAAGGGAAAGGCCAAGGTCGCAGAAGAAGTCGGCGAGGTGGTGGGAGAGGCCGTGGAAGAGGTCGGCCAGGGAAGCCGGAGTCCACGCACATCTCCTGAGTCCGGCGGCCAAGAGTCTGAGACCGCGCGGCCAGACTCGACTTCTTCTGATGGTTCAGCGAGCTCCGCAACTAGCAGCGGGTACTCTTTATCATCTGTCGATGTTGGCGATGGCAGTGATTTGGATGCTCCTGCGACTAAGAAGCTCAAACCGGACGATTAGAAAATTTTATAACTTTGTTTTGTACTTTGAACTTTTTGAAATCGGCGGCATTGTTTTTGTAGCCGCGCGATTACAATTTTGTAACACTTAATGGCATAGAAATGAAGGCATTTTTACCTTACTCTTTGTTGTAAATCTTACTTTTCTTACTTGACTTAGTCCGCGCGGTCTCAGTTTAGCTTCCGATTTAAAATATAAGTATGTAAACCGGCTGAGTTTGCGCTGCGACTTCAACAAAACTATCCGCAAGAGAGAGATATTTCCCTGCGGTTTATACCAGAGTGCACGTCAACAATAAGCCGAGCGGCTAACAATTTAAACCGCAATTTTCCTTGAAGAATTATTCAACGTTATCTGCTGGAAGAGCTGAATTGCCGCGGCTTGTTCATTCTTGAACCGTGACCGCTAAGCCGCGCGGTCACCTGTCGTAGTCGGCAAACATCCATAATGTTGAAGTAATAGATGGCGGCTAGGGCAAACTCTGAAACGAATTGCCCATTTGACTAAAGGAACAGGAGTAGAGAAACAAGCTTCGGCTTCCGATAATACAGACCGATATAGCCATATGGGAGCCGGGAACTCTTGTGACGATAGTTCGCTGATTTAGCTGATATAATTAATACCATAAGTCGGCAGATCAATGCCAGGAATTAAGTGCCAGACGCAGGTCGGGCGACTTCCTGAATAATAGACCGGCAATTGATATATATGAAAGCCAAATAAGATACTGAATAGCGGATAGGCTGACGTAAGTCGGCCGATTTCCCAAATACATTAATAGTAATCCGGCAGGTAGGCAATTAACTTAAGCCGGAAAATGAAACCGGGCGGCTTGTGTAATTAAATACACAACCTGCACAGGCCGCTAAATATAACCGCAAGGCAGCGGATAGGCACGTGTTGTCCTGCAAAAATAGGTGAAGACAGGCACTTATGTGTCAATGTGGGCAGGTGCGTGTAGCATTGCTTTCCTCACAAAGAACACATAAACGGGATCGAAATTCTTAAAATCCATGACCAATGTCAAGCAGGACAAGTACGCAACGTCTCCGACTGAGGTCAAGCAGGACAAGTACGCAATGTCTGCGACCGAGGTCAAGCGGGACAAGTACGTAATGCCTGTCTGTGACTGAAGTCATGCGTGACGGGTACGCAAAGCCTGTCTGTGACTGAAGGTCAAGCGGAAAACCCACTACACATCCGCTACTGAAGTCAAGCAGGACAAGTACGCAATGTCTGCGACCGAGGTCAAGCGGGACAAGTACGTAAAGCCTATCTGTGACTGAAGTCATGCGGGATGTGAAGGGCTAAGAATTCAAAAGGGGCTCTTGCCCCTACATGCATGCATATAGGCATAAAGAGTAAAGCTAAAAATAAGCTTCAAATGAAAATGTAACATTTGCATGATGTTAAGGAAGTGATAAAGGATATATATCTGCAATTTCATCATGCCTTATAGAAAGAGAGAGAGAGAGAGATGTTATGTATTATTCTGAACATAAGCACTTTTCTTTATAGAGAGAAAGAGGAATCATTGCTTGAATTATTGAGCAAGAAACGGAAGATTGTCTTAGAGAGTAACTAAATGAAATATTCCTGCAGCTTTCCAGCTCTTACAAGTTGATTAGCCAATTCTCTGAGAGCTATGCAATCCTCTGTTAGATGACCAATATCTTTATGATACTTGCAAAAAAGCTGCTCGTGCCGATACTTGACTTTGGATTTCATACGCCGAGGCTTCTTGAACTCAGGCATTCCCTGAATGATTATCAAAAGATCTTCCATAGGAATTTTGAACTTACCATACTTACCTGAACCTTTTTCGTACTTTGGAGTTTTATCCTGGAGAATGTAAGGAGACTTGCAATATTCAACTTGCAAGACATCTTGTGAGTAAATAGATTGCTGTTGACCAGAAGTCCCTTGAGATTGTTTGGCCATTTGATTCAGAAATGAAACATAACCTTTATTTGCCTCTTCGCCCATTATGAATGTATTAACTTTATCAATAAGATCTCCGTAGCTTTTGGGATATTTTGTGGTGAGCTTGAATTTTAATGGGCCCTCTTGAAGGGCATTTATGAAAGCATGCAAGTAATAGTCTTGATGGACGCTACAAATATCTAGAACCTCCTTTTGAAACCGATCAACAAAATCTGAATTAGACTCGTCAATTCCTTGCTTGATTCGGAAGAGAGCTCCAACGTCTCTTTTCCGCTTCCTGTAAATAGCAAATCTAGAAATAAATTGACTTCGAAGATCCTTAAAGCTGGTTACTGATCGAGGTGGGAGGCTATAAAACCATTCTCTCGCAACATTGCCAAAGGACATAACGAAGAGTTTGCATTTTACTCCATTTGACACTTTTCTCAATGAAATAGCTGATTCAAAAGCTTGCAAATGAGGAAACGGATCATCACATCCAGAATACTCTGGGAGACGTGGTTCTCTGAAATCATCGGAGACAGTATCCCACCGAATTCGATTAGTGAAAGGAGAAGGGGTTTTTTCTTCGTCCTCATAAAGAGGTTCATTTGCAACAGATTCTATTCCACGCTCAACACTATTTGCAAAAATTTCCTTACGAGGGTCAACAACTTCACTATCCAAATACGAGCAATCCTGCACTTCTGAGAAATTCGTAATAACTGAGATGCGGCTCGATTTATCATGACCCTTTGCAGGATTCATCCTGAAAAGAAAGAAATAGCCGAACTTTTGCAAGAGACCGCAGAACAGCGGCAGGCTTAACGTGGCGGCTAGGCGATTCTGCAAACCGATAAGAAGACCGGCTGAAAAGAGAGCGGATAGAATGCCAGGTTCCACAGTGCGGGAGGCGGGCTGAAAGCCTTAGCCGGCGAAGTCGCGGCTTGCTAGACAGGCCGCCGAACTCTAGAGGATAGAGCGGTCTAATTAGCTAGACCGCTGATTTCATCGATTAGTCGAGATCTGAAGGTCGCGTGTTAACTGTTGATGCACGAAAACGGACAGGGAGTCGGTCACCACCAGCTAACGGTTCGAACACCGGGGAATAGGGAAGGAAAGGAGGAGACTGTCGACTAATCGGTTACTAGCGGTCGCGGCTAAAGGGCAGAAAAGAGGAGGGGGCCGCTGGCAGCGGCAACAGCAGAGTTCGCCCGCCGCGGCTTGAATGCCACTCTTGCGGCGGGCTTTCCTGTACTTAAAAATGAGACAGTTACAACAAGCAAAAGAAGAAGCCGGCCGGGCTACAAGCCGCAATACACTAGACTTGAGACCGCAGCTCGTAACAGGCGAGCTCCTGGATCCCAGTCATGGTGTCTTGGGGAGTGCACCCTCCCCCTATTTATAGGCTCGGGGGCCTGCCCAAACGGGCAGGGCTAAAATTACCGGCTGCCCGGGGTACAGGAGAACCGGGCAGAGGTGAGGGGAAGCAAAAGAGAAAGAAACAAGACAGGAGGGAAGCCGCGCGGCCTGGCGGATTCCTCCTGGCGAGCTGACGGCTGGGTCCTTGGGCCTCGTCGCTGAGCAGGGTCGGTGCTGGCAGCGGCCTGACATGGAGACCGCCCGGCTTGGGGGCTTGGCGGCTTGAATAGGCAGACCGCCCGATCTGGAAAACTGCACGGGCAGGTCGCGGATTCCGGGCTTATCACTTCAGTAGCAGTTTTTGAGTTTGGAGAGGCTTCTACAGCTGCTGCTGGAGCAATGGAAGGACTGGCATCAAACATGTTGACAGTGCGAACATAGCACTCCCTTGCTCTCCTTGGGTCACTTCTGACCCAGCACATCCATCCATCAACGAAGAACTTGATTGCGAGGTGGTAAGTTGAGACCATCGCTTGATACTTATTCAACAAAGACCTGCCGAAGATGACATGATAGCTACTGCGAGCATCCACCACTACGAATTGAACTTGCTTGGTTGCCCCTCCAAGCTTTACAGGCAGGGTGACGCTTCCCTCAACTTCTTTTCTCTCCCCTGAGAAGCCATACAGTGGACCTTCGGTGGAAAGCAGAGGCTTTCTAGTCTTCATGGCCTCAAAGGTTGATTTAAACAGCAAGTTGACTGAGCTTCCAGTGTCAACAAGAATCCAGTCAACTGTGAAATCTCCAATAACAGCCTTAATTACAACTGCATCATCGAATGGGTTTGCTGTTTGGGGCAGATCATCTGGGCCAAAGGTGATGGTCTCACTTGGTGGAGCAACAAAAGAGGAAGAGGCCACCTCTGCTCGAGTGACCATTGAGATTGTAGACTTCTGAGTAGACTCGGTTCCTGCTCCACCATGGATAAAGAAGAGGTGTCCCAAAACTCCTTCATGATCTGCGTCAAAGCACTCAACCAGAACGTTGATCGGCCCTAGACGGCCTTCGTCCTCGACCTCCACACACTCTTGGTAAGTTTCAGCTACCTCCTTGCCTTTGGAGGTGGACGCCTTTGAAGAAGAGGAATCTTTCTTGCTCAAGTCAATCTTACCCTCGGCAAGCAGCTTCTCTATTAGCATTCGAAGGGTCTTGCAATCCTCGGTCAAGTGGCCCTTCTCCTTGTGGAACTGGCAGAAGTGTGCATTGTTCCTTGGCCTCCACTCTCTCTGAGGCCCTTGATTCTTTTCGTCCGATTTCTTTTGCAAAATATAGATGACTTCGTCAAGATCTAAACCTGCAATTTCCTCCATGAGGTCATTGATAAGCCCGGAATCCGCGACCTGCCCGCGCAGTTTTTCAGACCGGGCGGTCTGCCTGTGCAAGCCGCCAAGCCTCCCAAGCCGGGCGGTCTCCATGTCAGGCCGCTGCCAACGCCGACCCTGCTCAGCGACAAGGCCCAAGGACCCAGCCGTCAGCTCGCCAGGAGGAATCCGCCAGGCCGCGCGGCTTCCCTCGTTTCTTGTTTCTTTCTCTTTTGCTTCCCCTCACCTCTGCCCGGTTCTCCTGTACCCCGGGCAGCCGGTAATTTTAGCCCTGCCCGTTTGGGCAGGCCCCCGAGCCTATAAATAGGGGGTGGGTGCACTCCCCAAGACACCATGACTGGGATCCAGGAGCTCGCCTGTTAAGAGCTGCGGTCTCAAGTCTAGTGTATTGCGGCTTGTAGTCCGCCCGGCTTCTTCTTTTACTTCTTGTAACTGTTTCTCATTTTTAAGTAAAGGAAAGCCCGCCGCAAGAGTGGCATTTAAGCCGCGGCGGGCGAACTCTGCTGTTGCCGCTGCCAGCGGCCCCTCCTCTTTTCTGCCCTTTAGCCGCGACCGCTAGTAACCGATTAGTCGGCAGTCTCCTCCTTTCCTTCCCTATTCCCTGGTGTTCGAACCGTTAGCCGGTGGTGCCCGACTCCCTGTCCGTTTTCGTGCATCAACAGTTAACACGCGACCTTCAGATCTCGACTAATCGATGAAGTCAGCGGTCTAGGGATCCAGACCGCTCTATCCTATAGAGTTCGGCGGCCTGTCGAGCAAGCCGCAACTTCGCCGGCTAAGGCTTTCAGCCCGCCTCCCGCACTATAGAACCTGGCATTCTATCCGCTCTCTTTTCAGCCGGTCTTCTTATCGGTTTGCAGAATCATCTAGCCACCACGTTAAGCCGCCACTGTTCTGCGGTCTCTTGAAAACGTTCGGCTATTTCTTTCTGTTCAGGATGAATCCTGCAAAGGGTCATGATAAATCGAGCCGCATCCCAGTTATTACGGATCTCTCAGAAGTGCAGGATTGCTCGTATTTGGATAGTGAGTTTGTGGACACTCATAAAGAAATTTTTGCAAACAATGTTGAGCGTGGACTAGAATCTGTTGCAAATGAGCCTCTTTGTGAGAACGAAGAAGAGGCCCCTTCTCCATTCATTAATCGAATTCAGGGGGATACAGTCTCCGATAACTTCAGAGTACCGCGTCTCCCGGAGTATTCTGGATGTGATGATCCGTTTTCTCATTTGCAAGCTTTTGAATCAGCTATTTCACTAAGAAAAGTGTCAAATGGAGTAAAATGCAAACTCTTTGTTATATCTTTTGGCAATGTTGCAAGAGAATGGTTTTATAGCCTCCCACCTCGATCAGTAACCAGCTTTAAGGATCTTCGAAGTCAATTTATTTCTAGATTCGCTATTTACAGGAAGCGGAAAAGAGACGTTGGAGCTCTCTTCCGAATCAAGCAAGGAATTGTCGAGTCTAATTCAGATTTTGTTGATCGGTTTCAAAAGGAGGTTCTAGATATTTGTAGCGTCCATCAAGACTATTACTTGCATGCTTTCATAAATGCACTTCAAGAAGGCCCATTGAAATTCAAGCTCACCACAAAATATCCCAAAAGCTATGGAGATCTTATTGATATAGTTAATACATTCATAATAGGCGAAGAGGCAAATAAGGGTTATGTTTCATTTCTGAATCAAATGGCTAAACAATCCCAAGGGACTTCTGGTCAACAACAATCTATTTCCTCACAAGCTGTTTTGCAAGTTGAATATTGCAAGTCTCCTTATATTCTCCAGGATAAAACTCCAAAGTATGAAAAATATTCAGGTAAGTATGTTAAGTTCAAAATTCCTATGGAAGATCTTTTGATAATCATTCAGGGAATGCCTGAGTTCAAGAAGCCTCGGCGCATGAAATCCAAAATCAAGTATCGGCACAAGCAGCTTTTTTGCAAGTATCATAAAGATATTGGTCATCTAACGGAAGATTGCACAGCTCTCAAGGAATTGGCTAATCAACTTGTAAGAGCTGGAAAGCTACACGAATATTTCATTTAGTTACTCTCTAAGGCAATCTTCCATTTCTTACTCAATGGATCAAGCAGTGATTCCTCTCTCTTTCTATAATGAAAAGTGCTTATGTTCAGAATAATTCATAACATCTCCTTCGCATTCGGTATTAATAAGGCATGATAAAATTATAGATATATATCCTTTATCACTTCCTTAACATCATGCATGTTGGGTACATTGGTCAAATGTACCTGATTTGAAGTAGCCTCACCTAACTCAATGATATACATCATAATGTATTTGATGTTTGTTTGAGTTACTTGTGCAGGATAGGTATTCACTGGACTGAAGCTAAAAGTTTCTAAGTCCATGTGTCGACACCCAGAGGGAAAGTGTCGACACTTGCAGAAAAGCTGTGTCGACACCCAGACAAGCAGTGTCGACACTTGGAGTCATTGTGTCGACACCTAGGATGAAGAGTCGACACCAGACAGAAAGTGTCGACACTTGGAGCTGTGTCGACACTCAGTGAAGAAGTATGCAGAAAAGCTGTGTCGACACTTAGCAGAAGTGTCGACACCTAGAAGAGCTGAGTCTACATCAGAAAGTGTCGACACTTGGAGTTGTGTCGACACTCAGCAAAATTCTGCAGAGACTAAGGACAAGTGTCGACACTCAACACAATGTGTCGACACTCAATCAGCAGAGTCAACATATGAAGAATGTGTCGACACTCAGCACAATGTGTCGACACACAACAAGAAGAGTCAACACTTAAAGAAAGTGTCGACACCCAGCACAATGTGTCGACACTTAGTTGAAGACTCTACACTTGAAGAAGTGTCGACACAAGGAGCTGTGTCGACACTTAGCAAAGAACAGAAAAGTTTATAAAATATTCTAAGTACAAGTGTCGACACTAAGGGAATGTGTCGACACTCAGCGGAATAAACAAAATTGAAGACTTGTGTCGACACCAAGAAGTAGTGTCGACACTTGACAATTTCAACACATGAAGATGTGTCGACACAAAGGAGATGTGTCGACACTTAGAAGAATACAGTTAAAGAATGAAGAACAAGTACTTGTGTCGACACCAAGAAGCAGTGTCGACACTTGACAGTTTCAACACATGAAGATGTGTCGACACAAAGGAGATGTGTCGACACTTAGAAGAATACAGTTAAAGAATGAAGAACAAGTACTTGTGTCGACACTCAATTTCAGTGTCGACACATGCAGAAGAATCTGTGTCGAGACATACAAGGAATTGTGTCGACACCTTGTAGACTTGTGTCGACACTTACACAGCATGTGTCGACACTTAGTCTATAAGTGTCGACACTTAAGAACAGAAAGTCTCGACACTATCTGACAGTTAGAGAATTTCAAGAAGTGACTGGTTGACATGACAGCTGCCGATCCAGCCGGTCTACAGCAACTGTCAGAGAAGTCAGAAGTCTGTTATGAACCGGACCAGCCGGTTACCATGAAGGAAGCCTATAAATAGGCACTCACAGTTTACAGAAGTTGTTGATATAAGAATTACAAGTTGTTCTTTCAAGTAGTGAGAATAATTAAAGTGGTTGATCAGATTATTCAAGTAATCAGAAAAGTGAAACACAGAGGATCAATATAAGAAGATCTGGCAGTCTAACTGCAGATCTAAGAAGTTGGAGAGAGAGAGCTCCAATCAAGTATTCAGTCTTTGGAACTAAGGCTGAGAAGAAGGATTCAGAATCATCTGGATCTCAAGAAGCAGAGGTCAAGGATCAACTGCAGAGGATTCAGACTAATTCAGTTCTACTCAAGAAGCTTTGAAGGAAGCTAAGTCAGTTTGGATCTAACTGAGTTCTTCCAAGAACTCTTCAAGAAACTCTCAACTCCTATCTTATTTTCTGAGTTGTAGAGTTAGTTATTGTAATTCAATCTTAACTTGTAGGATCCATTGGATCTGAGAGAATTGTAAGCCTATATTATAAAGGCTGAGGGTAGGGCTTGGTTGCCTGAGTGTAGGAGTTGAAGAACTCTGAGTGTAGGCCTTAATTGGCTGAGTGTAGGCCTGGGTGGCTGAGTGTAGGCCTTTGTGGCTGAGTGTAAGGCTTTGGACCTGAGGTATAGGAACCTAGTTGGGTTCTGAGATAGTGGAGAAGATTGGCCGAATCTAGTACACTGCTAGATAGGCGAAAGGGGAAAGTGGATGTACCCAAAGATTGGGGAACCACTATAAATTTGTGTGTTTGCTGTGTTGTGCTGTGTTGTGGATTAACTGTTTATATTCTGTTATTGCTGTTAGCTGTAGAAATCTGTGAGATAACTGATTTCCTGCCAACAAAGTTTTAAAAAGGTTTAGGTCACCTATTCACCCCCCCCCCCCTCTAGGTGTTTAGGTACCATATCTTTCAAGTGGTATCAGAGCCAGGTTTCTCAAAAAGGACTAACTGTCTGAGGAGATCCAGTTTGGCAGATTCAGTGTAAGTCAGAACACAGTTTCAAGAAAATCAAGAAACATGGGTTCTTCAGAGAATCACAAGGAATTGGGTTCAATGAAACTGCCCATATGCAGAAAAGAGATTTTTGGAATCTGGAAAGAGAGGGTAAGGCTGTTCATGGAAGCCTCTGACCCTAGAATCTACATCACAGTCAAAGAGGGGCCATATGTGCGCATGAAGATCTCAGTATTGGATGCAAATCAGAGGACTCCAAAGGATTTCTCTGAGATGACCAAGGATGAAATTGTCCTAGCCACTATGGACAAAAGGGCACAAAACATAATAGTAAGTGCCATTGATGATGCAACTTTTCAGAACCTAATTCACTGTAAAACAGCAAAAGAAATGTGGGATACCCTCATTGTCTATATGGAAGGTTCTGAAGAAGTTAGGCAAGATAGAAAGTCCTTGCTTAATCAAGAGTATGAGAGCTTTAGGCAAGGAAGAGGAGATAGCATCACTGAATGCTACAAGAAGTTCTATAGAATTGTTAATGAACTCATGTCCTATGGAAGAGAGTTCACTAACTATGAATTGAATGATAAGTTCTTAAGGTCCCTAACCAAAGATTGGGACACCAAGATCTGTGCCATCAGAGAAATGGCAAAGTTGGGAGAAATTCCTCCTCCCACACTGTTTGGCAAGTTGCTGTCTTATGAGATGCAGCTGTCAGTGAGAAAAGAGGAGGAAAAATCAACAAGGACTGAGCACAGGGAAAGGACTGTTGCCTTCAAGTCAGAAGTACCTAGAAAGGGCAGGACTAAGTCATCAACTCCTCCTCCAGAGGTAGTTGAATCAGAATCAGATGAGTCTATTAGCACAAAGTCTACAAGCAGTGAAAGTGATGAAGACTTTGCTGCATTCACCAGACATTTTCAGAAATTCCTGAAGAAGAAACAGTGGAGGTCCAGACCTTCATTTTCCAAAGGGAAAGAAGTCCAGTATCAGGAGAAGAAGCCTTCAAAGAAGGACAAGAAAAAGACAAAGACTAGCAAGGCAACTGGGTCTAAGATAGTGTGTTACTGCTGCAATAGACAGGGTCATGTTATTGCAGATTGTCCTGAGAGAAGAAAAGAATCCAGTGACAAAAAGAAGACTCACTTCAAAGGAAAGAAGGAGAAGTCCTTTGTGGCAAAGAATGAGAAGACTCTTTCAGACATTTCTTCTTCAGACACTGAGACAGATGCTGAAGCCTACATAGGGCTATTTGCTGAAGAAGAAGAAGAATTTATGCAGATCATGGAATCAATCTATGAACAAGAAGAGTGTCAGTGCCAAGGACTGATGGCATTGACTGAAAGTACCAAAATCCTGGAGCAGCCAGGACCTAGTCAGGTACAAAGTCCAACTCAAAGTTCAGATTCCAGTTCTAGTTCAGAGTCAGATTCATCTTCATCAAGTGATGGAAGTGTTTCTGAATCTGAGGGAGATATTCATCAGCTCTTAGATGAATATAAAGTACTGTTGCAAGCCTATAAGAAAAGCAAGTCCCTTGCCAAAAGTCAGGCAAAGGAAATTGCTGATCTAAAGGCAGCTGCAACAGACTTTGAGAAGGAATTTGATCAAAAGCTCAATGAGGTAGCCAGGCTGAAACACATTACTGTGATTCAGATGGGAACTATCACTTATAAAAATGATCAAATTAAGTTACTGGAGATCAATCTCCAGAAGGAAAGAGAGCTAGTTGCTAGGTTTTCAAAACCTAAATCAGTGCTACCCTTGATTGATGAATTTGTTCATCATAAAGGAAAGGCTGGATTGGGTTTTATTAAACCAGCTAGGACTGTTCAGGATCAGTCCAAGTCCAAGGGCAAAGCCCCAACATTCAACAAGCCTGCTGTAGTCAAGACAGCAAAGGTTGTACCTAAGCAAAGGTACAACAAGTTTGAATGCTGGTGCTGTGGCAAGGTTGGCCATTTTGCCTGGACTGTTGGCACAATGCCAGTGCCAAGGTGAGTAGCAAGTTACCTGGTGGAAAGCCAACAGGTAGCTTTGTCAAGTTGCAAACTAACAATCACCAAGGACCCAAGTTTACTTTGGGTTCTAAGGTTCATTAATTTGTTTTGCAGGTGAATCCAAGTGGCCATACCCCAACATGGTACTTGGATAGTGGATGTTCCAGACATATGACTGGAACAAGGGGACTACTGAAGGACTACATTCCAATCAAAAATGGTCCTAAAGTGACCTTTGGTGGTTCTGAAAAAGGAATCATCAAAGGGTTTGGTAACATTTCTTCAAACCTTGTTACCATTACTCAAGTGGCTTATGTTAAAGGGTTGAAACACAACCTCATTAGTATAAGTCAGTTAAGTGATGTAGGGTATGACATCTCATTTGTTAAAAATGGTTGTCATATCAAGAGGTCAAGTGATCAAGAGATCATTTTGACAGGATATAGAAAGAGGAATGTCTACTGTTTAGACATTATGATTGAGAACAATGGTTCTCCTGTCTGTCTTGTAGCTGATGAGACAATCTCTCATTGTGTCAAGTGGCACAAGAGGCTAGCTCATCTTAACTACAAGACTATTAGCAAACTCTTTAGCAAAGAGTTAGTGAGGAATGGTCCTCAAGTTAAGTGTGTCAAAGATGGCATTTGCTCAGCTTGTCAAAAGGGCAAGCAGACTAAATCCACCTTTAGAAGCTTAGACAACAAAGATGCTGTGAGGTGTTTATACCTCTTGCATATGGATCTATTTGGTCCAATGCCAGTTCACAGCTTAGGTAGGAAGGTCTATACCTTTGTAGTTGTTGATGACTACTCAAGGTTTTCCTGGGTGTTCTTCTTAAGGCAGAAATCTGAAACACCTAGTGTCTTCTATAGCTTTGTTAAGCAAATTCAGAATGAATTGAACTGTACAGTGGTCAAAATTAGAAGTGACCATGGTACTGAGTTTCAATCTGAAAGCATGACAAAACTGTGTGAAGATTTTGGGATATTTCAAGAATTCTCTTCACCTAGAACACCTCAGCAAAATGGCATTGCTGAAAGGAAGAATAGGACCTTGATAGAGGCTGGTAGGACCCTATTAAGTGATGCATCACTGCCAGAGTATTTCTGGGCTGAAGCAGTTAACACTGCATGCCATGTGATAAATAGGGCTACCATCACTAAAAGGTTAAACAAGACCCCCTATGAAGTTGTGAAAGGCAGGAAACCAAACCTATCCTATTTCAGGATTTTTGGTTGCAAATGCTTCATACTTAACAATGGAAAGTTTTACTTAACTAAGTTTGCTGCCAAGTCCCAAGAGGGAGTGTTTGTTGGGTACAGCAATAATAGTAAGGCTTATAGAGTCTACAACTTGACTACACAAGTTGTAGAGGAGTCTGTGCATGTAGTTTTTGATGAGACAAAACTAATTAACAATGAGTTGTCTAGCAATATATGCAGCCCCACAGGTCTTACTAAGAAGATGGACAAGCTAACCATAGAAAATGTACCTGCTGCAAGACAGCAAGTAGAAGAAGATGGCTTATGTCCAGGGGGAGAACTACATGTACCAGGAGCTGAAGAAGTACAAGGAACTCAGCTTGATGAAGATGCTGAAGAAGTTCAACCAGGAGTAAGGATGCCTCCAGCCAACAGGCATCTAAGAGATCATCCAGTAGAGCTGATTATTGGAGATCCAAGACAAGGTGTTCAGACAAGGAGCAGAAATCAGAATGCTGTAGTATATTCAAGTTTTCTGTTTCAAATAGAACCAAAGAAATTTGAAGAAGCTATACAAGATCCACAGTGGACTGAAGCAATGCAGGAAGAACTTAATCAGTTCAAAAGGTGCAAGGTTTGGGACTTGGTTCCTAAACCTAAAGATCACAATGTGATAGGAACAAAGTGGATCTATAGGAATAAGTTAGATGAACAAGGAGTCATCATTAAGAATAAAGCAAGACTGGTTGCAAAAGGATATAGGCAAGAAGAAGGTATTGATTTTGATCAAACCTTTGCTCCAGTAGCCAGACTGGAAGCCATAAGGATGTTCTTGGCCTATGCAACCTATCAAGGATTCAAGGTATACCAAATGGATGTGAAGTCAGCATTCCTAAATGGTAATTTGAAAGAAGAAGTCTATGTGGAGCAGCCTGCAGGTTTTGTTGATCCAACTCTACCTCATTATGTCTATAGACTTAGGAAAGCATTATATGGGTTAAAACAAGCACCTAGAGCTCGGTATGAAACCCTATCTAGTTTCCTCATTGAGAACAAGTTCTCAAGGGGGAAAATAGATAAGACTCTATTCCTTAGGGAATCTAGAGGCAAAGTCATACTTGTCCAAATATATGTAGATGACATTATATTTGGGTCTACTGAAAGTAGCCTTTGCAAAAAGTTTGCAAAGCTTATGCAAAGTCAATTTGAGATGAGTAGTATGGGAGAACTAAAGTTTTTCTTGGGTCTCCAAGTTAAACAGACTGAAAGTGGTCTATCCATATGTCAGTCCAAGTTCACCCTAGAACTCATAAGGAAGTATGGTATGGATTCATCCAGTACCATGAAGACTCCTATGGGGTCAAGTATGTCTCTGAGCAAGGATGATGCAGGGAAACCTGTAGATGAAACCTTGTATAGAGGGATAGTTGGCTCCCTACTATACTTGACTGCAAGTAGGCCTGACATTATGTATGCTACATGTGTTTGTGCCAGGTATCAAGCCTGCCCTAAAGAGTCTCACTTGACTGCAGTCAAGAGAATCTTACGATATCTAAAGGGCACTCCCTATCTAGGCCTCTGGTACCCTAGGAATGGAGATTTTGATCTAACAGGCTATTCAGATGCAGACTTTGCAGGATGCAAAGAAGATAGAAAGAGCACTACTGGATCCTGTCAATTCCTAGGTGGAAGACTCATTTCATGGAGTAGTAAGAAGCAAACCAGTGTGGCTATCTCCACAGCTGAGTCAGAATATGTAGTTGCAGGAAGTTGCTGTGCTCAACTTCTGTGGATTCAACATCAGCTAGAAGACTATGGATTTCAGGTAAGTAGAACTCCACTTTTCTGTGATTCTACAAGTGCTATTTCAATAGCTAATAATCCTGTATCACATAGTAGAACTAAACATATTGAGATTAAATATCACTTTCTTAGGGAGCATGTAGAAAGAAATGATATTGCACTTGAATATGTTAAAACTGATAATCAGATAGCTGATATGTTTACTAAGCCCTTAGAAGAAGCTAAGTTCAATAGGTTCAAAATTGAACTAGGTATGATAAACTTAGACTAAGTTTACAGAACTAAAAAATGGCTAAGTAAAAAGGTGTCGACACATAGACAAGTCTATGTCGACACAGAATAGTAAGTGTCGACACTTCAGGAAAATGGTGTCGACACATCTAGGAAGTTGGTGTCGACACTTCAGAATGTTAGTGTCGACACATGTCGAGTTGGTGTCGACACATTTAATGAGGTGTCGACACTTAAGTTTTACTCAGAATTTTCTAAGTAAAGTCTCGACTACATGTCGAGTAGTGTGGTGTCGACACTTAACCAAGTGTCGACACATAAAATCTGATGACTTAAACTTGTGTTGACACATGTGTGTCGAGACATTATAAGTCAGTGTCGACACTTATTGCCAGTGTCGACACATCTTTAGTAATCCATCCCGCCTATTCGTCTTCAAACCAGAAAGGTATAAATAGGGTTCTGTCTTTGTTTGTCGACACGCTTTCAGAGTTTCGAGACCAAACTACTGTGTCGACATTTCTCTCTTCTAAAGACTAATTCTACAAACCCTAATGGCACCCAAGCTCGAGGAGAATGTCAATGAAGGCTATGAGCTGGTTCGTGGCGCAATCGACGATGGCGATCAAGAAATCAAATCGGTGATAACCCTAGTCACCGATTCTGGATTGGAGTACCTGGTTTCAGAATCAACCAAAATATGGAAGAAGGAAGTTCTCGAATTCCTTACTGGAGCTTCTGTAGACGACTCAGGTTACAGAATCAAATCAAGAGTGCATGGCACCAAGGTCAAGATTTCACCCAAATCGCTGAGAAAGGTACTTCAGCTACCTAAAATTCAAGAAGAAGAGGAAGTGACTACATCTAAGACCAAAGAAGCACTTACCTGGTGTGGTCTAGATCCTAAGCTGAAGATAGGATCTGTATTCAACAGGAGAGGAATGAATACCCAAGGAAAATTCCTATCAGAAATTGTGGGTAAAGTTATACTCAGCAAGACTGGAGGGCATGACAGGGTGTCAGCCTCCATGTTCAGTGTTATGAACAGAATTATCTTCAACCTCAAAACAGACTGGTCAATGGTTATTTTTGAGAAGATAAAGGAAAGTTTGAAGAAGCCCAATCTGGGCAGGATACTTAGTCTCTACCTGGCTGGTACAATACCAGAGGTAATGAGCACTGTTGCAGGTAGCAAAATCAACCACATGAGAAAGATGGACATGAGGATCTTCTCAAGGTGGGAAAGGGTGCTGTCAAAGGAACTGTCCACCCCTGAGAAACAAGTTTCTAAGAAAGATTCACCTCCAAAGAAGAAGAGGAAGATAGCTCCTGTGACACAGGAGTCCTCCAGCAGTTCAGGTAGTGAAGAACAAGTTGTTTTCACTCCTGATAGTCAAGAAGAAGTGGCTGCAGAGAAGTCTCCTGCTCCTCTAGAGACAGCTGAAATCCAGGGGGAGCTGCCTACAGCTAGCCCCATGCATAAGGATCCAAGCCAGGGGGAGCCTCCAGCTGTAGAACAACCCTCTACACTGGAGAGTGAGCAAGCTACACTCATTATCCAAGAGGTACTTTCTGACCTCAATACTTTAGATTTTTCTGTAATAGATTCTGATTTGTCTGATGTCCATCAGCAAACTCAGCAAGCAAATCAAGAACCAGATGTTGTTCTCCAAGACACATCTGTTGTTGTGCAAAAAGTTCCTGATAAAGTAGTTGATGAACCCAGCACTTCTCCTGCACAGTCACCTCCTGAATACACAATGGAAGACCTCTTTCTGAATTTAGATCAAGAGGATTTTGACATGGAAAAGAATGCTGCTGCTGAAGAGAAAGGTGCTGCTGTTGAGGGGGAGAACTTGGAAGTTCAGGATGAGCCTTTAAGACTAGACACTGAGAAGGCACTGGATGTGCAAGCTGAAAAACCATCAAGCCCTAAGGACATGGTGAATATAGCCAGTACTTCAGAGTCTGAGGAAGATGAGAATGAACAAGCTAAAAAGAAGAAATTCTTTGTATTCAAAAGAAGGAGTCAGAGCTACAAGAAGGCTCTCCAAGCTGTTGCTCAACACTCCTTAGTCCAACAACCTCCATCAACTGATTACAGTGGCTTAATGGTAGCAATGCAAGTTAAGCTGGATGAGCACAGGAGGGCTATAGAGAAATATATTGATGAAGGCCACAAGTCTTTACAATTTGATTTAGCTCAAGATATAAAATCAATCAGGTTTGAGATGAACCAAAACAAGAAAGAGATGAATGAATGCTTCCACAAGGGTGGAAATGCAGTGGTATTTCTGGCAACTCATCAGGAAAAGATCAAGACTCAAGTAGATGATATAGCACTAAAGCAAGGCTATGTGCTGGAGAATCAATTAAGAATGAATGATAATTTAACTGCCTCCCATAATGCTATAGTGACTGAACTCAGGAATAAGACTGCTGAACCTTCAACATCTTCTGCTGCTTCAAAGGCTGAATTTGATAAAGCTTTTCAAGATGAAATTGCTGCTGTCAAGACTGCCATCAAAGATTCACAGAAGGTCATTTCTGAACAACTTACCAAGCTTAGACCTTACTTTAAGGATGGCATCAGGTACTTGGACAGTCAGATCAGATTCCAAAAGGATGATGTGAGAGACCATGTTGCACAAGAAGTCATAAAGGGGGAGAGGGTGTTAGTCAAAGCTAGCTCTGACCATGCCAAATGGATTTCTAACTCCATCAGAGCTACACTGGGCTATCCTCCCCTGTGTGATGATGATAATGTAGCTGAATCAGGTATTCAAAGTGCATATCTTGGAGGAGAGCAACAGGAAGTAGCTCAGGTGATCTATCCACCTCCAGATTTTGACATGGTTCATGCAGAAGTCAGCACAATGTATAGTCCAACTTCTGGCAAGTCTAATGTTGTTCTGGAAAAGGTTGTTCAACCTATTACAGTAGCTATGCAAGAGGCATTGGCTAAAGAAGAAGAGACAAGGCTGTCAAAGAAGAAGTTTAGGGAACTGGCTGAGCAGAAACCAGATTTTGAACAGTGGAGCCCTACTTCTAGGAACATCATTCTCACAGCCTGGAAAGTAGCCAAGGACAATGATCATGAAAGAAACAAATGGTTCTCAGAAGCAGAATGGAGGAAGCATGAGATTAGGCAGGAAGCCATTGTCCAGCATAGAAGGAAGGCTAAGTTAGGAAAGCTACCTCCTACAGCTGTAGAGCCTAGCAAGTACTTTCCTAAGCCCTATCATTATTTTGAGAGGCAGAAAATCAAGGCTGAAGAACTAAAGAAGAAGGACTCCAAAGGAAAGAAGATTGCTGATACTGAGCCTGCTGCTGCTGTTGCTGTAAAAGCCAAAGTACAAGCTGGGAAAGGAATTGTTATAAAAGAACCTGATCAGAATTAGACTAAGATTAGACTGAAGAATGTTGTAATCTGTTACATCTAAACATTTGTGTAAATCATTGAAAATGTATTAAAAACAATGTTTAAACAGTTTTTGATAAATATATTTCATGATTGTTCAGAAGAATGTGTCTAATTCTTATTTGTTATGTAATGCTGAATGAGTATACATGTGTGCTTTATTACATGTTTAAGTTTACCCTGTTGACATATACCTGTTTTACATCATTCTCTAATTTTTAATTATGAGTGGTGTATATCATTGACTAAGGGTTATGACTTCTCCAAATAGGGGGAGATTGTTGGGTACATTGGTCAAATGTACCTGATTTGAAGTAGCCTCACCTAACTCAATGATATACATCATAATGTATTTGATGTTTGTTTGAGTTACTTGTGCAGGATAGGTATTCACTGGACTGAAGCTAAAAGTTTCTAAGTCCATGTGTCGACACCTAGAGGGAAAGTGTCGACACTTGCAGAAAAGCTGTGTCGACACCCAGACAAGCAGTGTCGACACTTGGAGTCATTGTGTCGACACCTGGGATGAAGAGTCGACACCAGACAGAAAGTGTCGACACTTGGAGCTGTGTCGACACTCAGTGAAGAAGTATGCAGAAAAGCTGTGTCGACACTTAGCAGAAGTGTCGACACCTAGAAGAGCTGAGTCTACATCAGAAAGTGTCGACACTTGGAGTTGTGTCGACACTCAGCAAAATTCTGCAGAGACTAAGGACAAGTGTCGACACTCAACACAATGTGTCGACACTCAATCAGCAGAGTCAACATATGAAGAATGTGTCGACACTCAGCACAATGTGTCGACACACAACAAGAAGAGTCAACACTTAAAGAAAGTGTCGACACCCAGCACAATGTGTCGACACTTAGTTGAAGACTCTACAGTTGAAGAAGTGTCGACACAAGGAGCTGTGTCGACACTTAGCAAAGAACAGAAAAGTTTACAAAATATTCTAAGTACAAGTGTCGACACTAAGGGAATGTGTCGACACTCAGCTGAATAAACAAAATTGAAGACTTGTGTCGACACCAAGAAGCAGTGTCGACACTTGACAGTTTCAACACATGAAGATGTGTCGACACAAAGGAGATGTGTCGACACTTAGAAGAATACAGTTAAAGAATGAAGAACAAGTACTTGTGTCGACACCAAGAAGCAGTGTCGACACTTGACAGTTTCAACACATGAAGATGTGTCGACACAAAGGAGATGTGTCGACACTTAGAAGAATACAGTTAAACAATGAAGAACAAGTACTTGTGTCGACACTCAATTTCAGTGTCGACACATGCAGAAGAATCTGTGTCGAGACATACAAGGAATTGTGTCGACACCTTGTAGACTTGTGTCGACACTTACACAGCATGTGTCGACACTTAGTCTATAAGTGTCGACACTTAAGAACAAAAAGTCTCGACACTATCTGACAGTTAGAGAATTTCAAGAAGTGACTGGTTGACATGACAGCTGCCGATCCAGCCGGTCTACAGCAACTGTCAGAGAAGTCAGAAGTCTGTTATGAACCGGACCAGCCGGTTACCATGAAGGAAGCCTATAAATAGGCACTCACAGTTTACAGAAGTTGTTGATATAAGAATTACAAGTTGTTCTTTCAAGTAGTGAGAATAATTAAAGTGGTTGATCAGATTATTCAAGTAATCAGAAAAGTGAAACACAGAGGATCAATACAAGAAGATCTGGCAGTCTAACTACAGATCTAAGAAGTTGGAGAGAGAGAGCTCCAATCAAGTATTCAGTCTTTGGAACTAAGGCTGAGAAGAAGGATTCAGAATCATCTGGATCTCAAGAAGCAGAGGTCAAGGATCAACTGCAGAGGATTCAGACTAATTCAGTTCTACTCAAGAAGCTTTGAAGGAAGCTAAGTCAGTTTGGATCTAACTGAGTTCTTCCAAGAACTCTTCAAGAAACTCTCAACTCCTCTCTTATTTTCTGAGTTGTAGAGTTAGTTATTGTAATTCAATCTTAACTTGTAGGATCCATTGGATCTGAGAGAATTGTAAGCCTATATTATAAAGGCTGAGGGTAGGGCTTGGTTGCCTGAGTGTAGGAGTTGAAGAACTCTGAGTGTAGGCCTTAATTGGCTGAGTGTAGGCCTGGGTGGCTGAGTGTAGGCCTTTGTGGCTGAGTGTAAGGCTTTGGACCTGAGGTATAGGAACCTAGTTGGGTTCTGAGATAGTGGAGAAGATTGGCCGAATCTAGTACACTGCTAGATAGGCGAAGGGGGAAAGTGGATGTACCCAAAGATTGGGGAACCACTATAAATTTGTGTGTTTGCTGTGTTGTGTTGTGCTGTGGATTAACTGTTTATATTCTGTTATTGCTGTTAGCTGTAGAAATCTGTGAGATAACTGATTTGCTGCCAACAAAGTTTTAAAAAGGTTTAGGTCACCTATTCACCCCCCCCCTCTAGGTGTTTAGGTACCATATCTTTCAATGCAAATGTTACTTTCTCATTTGAAGCTTATTTTTAGCTTTACTCTTTATGCCTATATGCATGCATGTAGGGGCAAGAGCCCCTTTCGAATTCTTAAGCCCTCCACATCCCGCTTGACTTCAGTCGCAGATGTGTAGTGGGTTTTCCGCTTGGCCTTCAGTCGCAGACATTGCGTACCCGTCACGCATGACTTCAGTCACAGATAGGCATTACGTACTTGTCCCGCTTGACCTTCGTCGCAGACATTGCGTACTTGTCCTGCTTGACTTCAGTCGCAGACGTTGCGTACTTGTCCCGCTTGACATTGGTCATGGAATTTAAGAATTTAGATCCCGCTTATGTGTTCTTTGTGTGGAAAGCAATGCCACACGCACCTGCCCACATTGACACATAAGTGCATGTCTTCACCTATTTTTGCAGGACAACACGTGCCTATTCGCTGCCTCGCGGTTTTATTTAGCGGCCTGTGCAGGTTTTATAATTATTTACACAAGCCGCCCGGTTTCATATTCCGGCTTAAGTTTTTTAACTTTCCTGTTCTTACCGGCCGGATTATCATTAATATATTTGGGAACTCAGCCGACTTACGTCCGCCTATCCGCTATTCAGTATCTTATTTGGCTTCCATATATCAATTGCCGGTTTGTTATTCATATGGAAAGGAAGTCGGCCGACCTGCGTCTAGCACTTAATTCCTGGCTATTGATCTGCCGACTTATGGTATTAATTATATTAGCTAATCAGCGAACTGTCGTCATAAAAATTCCCGGCTTCCATATGCCTATATCGGTCTGTATTATCGGAAGCCGAAGCTTGTTTCTCTATTCATGTTCCTTTAATCAAATGAGCAATTCGTTTCAAAGTTCGCCCTAGCCGCAATCTAATAATTCAATGTTATGGATGTTTGCCGACTACGACAGGTGGCCGCGCGGCTTAGCGGTCACGGTTTATGTATGAGCAAGCCGCTGCAATTCAGCTCTTCTAGCAGATAACGTTGAATAATTTATCAAGGAAAATTGCGGTTTAAATTGTTAGCCGCTCGGCATATTGTTGACGTGCACTCCGGTATAAACCGCAGGAAAATATCTCTCTCTTGCGGACAGCTTTGATGAAGTCGCAGCGCAAACTCAGCCGGTTTACATACTTATATTTTAAATCGGAAGCTAAACTGAGACCGCGCGGACTTAGTCAAGTAAGAAAAGTGAGATGTAACAAAAAGAAAGGTAAAAATGCCTTCATTTCTATTCCATTGAGTATTACAAAATGTTAATCGCGCGGTTACTAAAACAATACCGCCGATTTCCAAAAAGTTCAAAATACAAAAACAACTTATAAATTTTCTAATCGCCCGGTTTGAGCTTCTTAGTCGCAGGAGAGTCCAAATCTCTGCCATCGCCAACATCGACAGATGATAAAGAGTACCCGCTGCTAGTTGCGGAGCTCGCTGAACCATCAGAAGTGGTCGAGTCTGGCCACACAGTCTCCGATTCTTGGCCGCCGGACTCAGGCGATGTGCGTGGACTCCGGCTTCCCTGGCCGACCTCTTCCACAGCGTCTCCCACCACCTCGCCGACTTCTTCCCCGACCTTGGCCTTGCCTTGATCGACCTATAGACGTCGGCCACCTGCTCCTTCAGGGAAGGGTAGATGTCAGCGCATGTGAAGTCGGTGAAGCCGCTTGTTCTCTTCTTGTTGTTCGCCTAACTGTGTCTTCAGGCCGCTGTTCTCCTTCATCAGCTGCTTGTAGGCAAGCCCCATGAAGTGACTTGCCACGAAGCTCCTCGCGCCGACTTGCGCGGCTAGCTGCGGCAGGTCGTCTTGAGGAACTCGTCGCATAGCCCTCAAGTTGCGCTTGCCGTACAGCGCGCCGCCAACCGCGCTCGCATGGCGGCTTACTTCTTCTGCTCCCCAGTAGGGGAGGGCGGTGGAGATCGTCACCGACTTGCCGTCCGGACTCCACTGCAAGGCCGGATCACCGTGGACATCCTTCAGGCTGCTGCCAGTTCCTTGCAGCATGAACTCTCCAGAGGAGGCCGACTCCTCCTCTTCCGCAACTCGCGCCGGCTTGGCCCGCTTCGCCCTCTTCTCTCTTTGAGTAAGGGTCAAGCCGCCCGGAGTCTGCGGCTTGTTCAGCGGGACCGCCACAACAGCTGCAAAGATAAAGGCAATGTTATTTTCCAGTCCGTGCGGCTAAGATATCAGGTCTGCCGGCCTGAAGCTTACTGTCTTCCGCTTCGATTCCCACTAGAGACGGCAACAGCGGGATGTAGTGGTTCACATCAAGCCGCTCGCCCTTGAAGAAGTCGTAGATCTCCTTCTCCATGCCATCCAAGCCGCTGCTGCCGAAGGCGGCTTCTTCGCGGATTTGGGGGTCGACTGGCAGAAACCCCAGGTTTCCCTCGAAGATGAGAAACCGCTCCGGCCAGTTCGCGATCTTGTTGGCCAAGTTGACTATCTTCAGCCCTCTGCAGCCGAAGTAGAGGTGCCCCCGGAAGATCTTTGTCCCGGAGTCCGGGATAGACCGCACCGAGAAGCACTCTCGGAAGAGCCTCATAGAGAAGCGGACTCTTTCCGACCTTAGATAAGAGATGAAGCTGTATATTGCGGCTATCGAGTTTGGGGGAAGTTGTCCGGGCACAACTCCATAGTGGTCGAAGACCGCTACGGCCTCTAGCAAGACCGGGAAGCTGAAGCCGCAGTCGAAGTGGTCAATGGGGACCGCGATCTGATTTGCATTGGAGGAGTTAATCCGCTCATCTTGCCGGGGAAGCCGCGCGATCAGCGGACTTCCTTGCATGTGTTTCTCGACAAAGTCGTCCAGCTCGGCCTTTGTAGGCCGGCATTCTTTGTGGTCAGCTGAGTGGAAGGCGGAGGCCACGTCTGTCCTAACCGCAGTGGCCTTGTCAGACCGCAACGACTTGGACTTAGCCCGCATCCTTCTTGATTTGTGATGAAATCTACGGGATCTGCTCTATTTATAGAAAATCCGTGATGCTACAGTGCCCAACGTCAAATCGCGGCTAGTCGTCACGCCGCGCGGCCTAAGTCCGCTGGAAGTGCAGATCAGCTTAATGACCAAGCCGGCGTTTAGTCCGTCAGTCCGCACGGCTATTTCCCTGCACTTAGAAAAATTCTATGGCGAATCATGTGGATATCAAGTATTCAAGCCGGCGCTCTGTTCGCCAGACCGCGCGGCTACTATCCTATATCTTAAATTTCTCAGAACCAAGCAGCAGACATGTGGATTATAAATTCAAGCCGCATACGCCGCATTCAGTTCGCAGAATAATAAAATACAACAGTTTACAGCAATCAAATTGTCCAACATCCAGAGAAAAAATATATATTACAACATAATATTCAAATGTCCGCGCGGCTTAGTTCTCTCAAGTCGCTCAGGATCGTTTGTCATCCTCCGGCCTGTCTCGTCCTATGTGCGCGACCTGTTCACCGGTCTGCACAATCACGACGTACACCTGGCTAACCAGATTATGAAGCGCATGCAGAGACCGATGAACTCGCGCAGCGTCGCGCTCTACTCTCGCAAACGGTATCATGGGGATCGCCTGGACCCCCAGACCGCTTGGAACTGTGACCTGATTAGGCGCCGCGGCCACCGGCGGATGCGAAGTCTCGCCAGAGGCCGGGCGGCTAGTTCCCGGCAACTCTGCAGGAGTTGGTAGTGCAGGCCGCTGTTCTCCGCCGGTCTCCGCCGGCAAGTCTTGGTTTTCGCCGCCTCCGGCATGCGGGATCTGTTCTCTGTCTCCTTCCAGCCGCGCGACCATCAACAAGTACTTCTCCGCCCTTTCCTGCTCCAAGGCGACCTGCATCTCAGCAATCTTCGCCTCAGCGGCTTCCATCGCGATCTGGAGCCTGGCGGTCTCTTCCTTTCTCGCGGTCTGGAACCTGGCGGTCTCTTCCTTCATCGCGGTCTGGAGCCTGGCAGTCTCTTGTTCCATCGCAGTCTTCATCCTCACGGTCTCCTGCTCAAGCGTTGTTTGCAACCTTGTGGTCTCTTCCTTTCTCGCGGTCTGGATCCTTTTTTCTGCGGCCTCCTGGGCAACCCGCTGCTGTTCGTCTTTAATCCGCAGGGTTTCGGTGGCCGCGTCCAAAGCCGCCTGTAGCGTGCCGACGTCCTTCTGGAAGTTGGCCATCTCCTTCTCGCGAACATTTGGAGGCGGAGGCGGTGGCAGCATAGACAAAAACGACGTCAAGTCGCCCGGTTTCATCGCGGTCTCCGGTACACCTGCAGAAGAAAAACCGCAGTCAGGTTCAGCCGGATTATTGCGACCCTCTTGTAAGGAAATCGGTAGGATAAGACCGCCGGTTTGATGTTTATCTCCTCCAGAGGCCGCGGTATGGATTTTAATCACTGGCCGCCTGAGCCGCTCAGGATCTATCCTATTCAGCTTGTCTTTCCATAGCCGCTCGGTTTTCTTTCGGCTTTTCAGTTGAGCCGTGGTCAGGAAAAAGCTGGCCGGCGGATTTAATATAATATTCGCCCCCTTCTTCCTTGACCGCGACTTGTAGAATTTAATAATTCGCCTAACGTCCCGGTGTTTACCTTGCAGCAATGGAAGTGCGGTCACCACCGGCTTATCGGCGATCAGATTTTTCATCTCCTCCATCTTCTCGCGAAGCTTCAGTTTCTCGGCTCCTTCAGAAGCCGCGGAAGCCGGTTCGCCAGGCTTCTCCCCAATAACCTGGATGTCCGGGCGGTCAACCTCCTCAGAAGTCGCTGGTGTCGACAATAGCGCGTCTTGCCGCTGGAGAGCTTCCATGCCCTTCAGGAGCTCGCTCAGCGAATCGCTAACCGCAGGTGTACCCTCCAGTTCGCTCGGCTTGTACTCCGGTGTAGGCGGGTTCTCGGGTACCTCCTTCTCGTGCGGCATGTGTTGCAGATTGTCCGCGCCGGTCTTTTCGGAAATATTCCGGTTTCTGGCGTGCAGCTTCCTCAGCTTCTTCTTCATCCTTTCATCAAGGGTTTCGCTCCTTTCTTTCCGCCGTTTCAGGGAGCCGAACACCTTTTCAGTCCGCTTGCCCTGTTCAGCAACAGTCCGCTCGGGTTCCTGCGCCTTCTCCGGCTCGTTGTCATCCACAACGATTAAGTCGACCTTGACCGGCAATTCGGACGGTTTCCCAGATTCAACACTCTTCTCCTCCGTCCCACCGATTTTTAGGAGTGGTTCTCCTGATGGGGAGAAAGTCAGGTCGAAGGATTTGGCAATTCCGGTTTGCAGTGGAGCAGCCTTCGAAACCGCTTTGGGATCGGCTGCGGCCTGCGATGGTCCGCTGACGATCTCTGTCGGCCTCTTTTCAGCTCCAGAAGCCGCTGATGTCTCCGGTTTCCCAATCTTCTTGGCAGTCGGACGGGCAGAATCATTCGAGTTCTCGCTCCGGCTCTGCTTCGTTTCTGGCGGTTTCTTGTTGCGGGCTAACATTGATGACATCACATCCATCGCTAGAGAAATCGCGACGGCTTGTAAAATGCTGACCGCAAGTGGCGAGTAGCGACCCGTGGCTTGGCAAGAATCCTGAAGAATGTCAAGGGTCAGGGGATTTTATAGACAACGATGAGGCAGTCGCGATCTCCGGCTTAGTTCTACATTTTCGAAGTTTTTTGGAAACTTAAAAATGTGCGGGGATTATGATAAGCCCGGAATCCGCGACCTGCCCGCGCAGTTTTTCATACCGGGCGGTCTGCCTGTGCAAGCCGCCAAGCCTCCCAAGCCGGGCGGTCTCCATGTCAGGCCGCTGCCAACGCCGACCCTGCTCAGCGACAAGGCCCAAGGACCCAGCCGTCAGCTCGCCAGGAGGAATCCGCCAGGCCGTGCGGCTTCCCTCCTTTCTTGTTTCTTTCTCTTTTGCTTCCCCTCACCTCTGCCCGGTTCTCCTGTACCCCGGGCAGCCGGTAATTTTAGCCCTGCCCGTTTGGGCAGGCCCCCGAGCCTATAAATAGGGGGTGGGTGCACTCCCCAAGACATCATGACTGGGATCCAGGAGCTCGCCTGTTAAGAGCTGCGGTCTCAAGTCTAGTGTATTGCGGCTTGTAGTCCGGCCGGCTTCTTCTTTTACTTCTTGTAACTGTTTCTCATTTTTAAGTAAAGGAAAGCCCGCCGCAAGAGTGGCATTTAAGCTGCGGCGGGCGAACTCTGCTGTTGCCGCTGCCAGCGGCCCCTCCTCTTTTCTGCCCTTTAGCCGCGACCGCTAGTAACCGATTAGTCGACAGTCTCCTCCTTTCCTTCCCTATTCCCCGGTGTTCGAACCGTTAGCTGGTGGTGCCCGACTCCCTGTCCGTTTTCGTGCATCAACAGTCATTATCACATCGGCTCGGAGCAGGAAGGGTTGCTTGCTGGAGGATGGGAAGTGCTTGTAGAGGAATGACGAGAGTGGCGGCCAACGACAATCTCTTATCCTGAAACTATTGATGGCCGAGAAAAGGTTTCTTATGGCAGAAATTCCGGCCTCTTTGAGAATGAGGCTGGAAATCTGGACAAGGGGGCTTGCTGTGAGAAGAACAACTAGATGCATCCCTTCCTTCAGCATTAGCTGTCAGGGATGAAACATATGTAGGGTTGGCATTTTCTCCTTCAACGAAGCGGTTCACCATGGAGATCAGCTCTTGGAATGTCCTTGGTGCCTTTGTTATTGCTTTAAATTTCAAGGGGCCTTCCCGGATGCCATGGATCAAGGCAACCTTGTAGTAGTCGGGGTTCACATTCCTTACCCCTTGAATCTCCTTTTGGAAGCGATCAACAAATCGAGCAACTGATTCGTTGTCCCTTTGCTTGATTTCAAAGAGAGAGGCTGGTCCATCCTTCCTCTTTCATGAGGTAGCAAACCTTAGTAACAATTCGCTGCGGAGCTCAGAGAAGGAAGAGATTGTCCCCGAAGGCAGCTCATAGGACCACTCTCTCGCCTGTCCTTCGAGAGTGGTAACCAGGAGTTTGCACTTGATGGCGTCGGAGAGGCATCTCAATACAACTGCCCCTTCAAACGCTTGGAGGTGGGCGACTGGATCAGTCTCCCCTGAATAGAATGGAAGGCGAGGTTCCCTGAAGTTGTTCGGAGCCGACTCCCATTGGATTCGATCAACGAAGGGAGACGGGGTCACGAACTTAGCAGGGTAGAAATGGCGGACTGAAGCTGGGGAGTCCGCGTGCTCGGCGGAGTGGCGGTCAGTAAAATGGAGCTGGCGGGCAGGAGTGCCCCTGGCAGCTTCTCTGAAAAAAAATTCCTGAATGAGGCGAACTGCTCCTCCTGAGGGCGCAGAGGGGCAGCGGACTGGATAGGATTTCGAGGAGTGACTGGCGACTGCCGAAGCAGTGTTAGGTGAGCTGGAGTCTGGCGGACTGGAGAGTCCGTAGGTTCTGCTGCATCATGAGGAGCAAGCTGCTGGGTTAACACAAGCAGGGCTTGGCTGATCGTGTCGAGATGCTGGTCAGTATGCCTGCAGGATTGCTCGGCCTCAAAGCGAGCTTGCTCGATTGCATCCCAGAGAGAATCCTCCGAAGAACTGGAGCGGTCTGAGGAGCGCGCTCGGCGGTCTGACATTTCTGTCCACTGTATTCAAAATGATAATCGAATCTGAAGGTCGCATGTTAACTATTGATGCACGAAAATGCAAAGGGGGTCGAGCACCACCAGCTAATGGTTCGAGCACAAGGGTAAAGAAGGGAGAGTTGTGACTGCGAGTAACAATCTATTAAGCAGAAGAGAGCCAGAAGAACGGCAGGGCCATGAGCCACGGCAACAACAAACATCGCCCGTCGCGGCCTGAATGCCTCTCTTGCGACGGACTTTCCTTTTACTGAAGAAGGGTTTGATTACAAGAGTAAGAAGAAGAAGCAAGAGCTGAGCAAGCTGGAGTCCGCAAAGCACGAGATTCGAGTCCGCAGCCTTTAACAAGTAGGCTCCTGGGCACGAGTCAGCGTGCCTTGGGTGCACCACTACCCCCCTATTTATAGGATGGGGGGCCTGCCCAAACGGGCAAGGCTAAAATAACCGACTGCCCGGGGTACAGGAGAACCGGGCAGCGGTGATGGGAAGCAAAAAAGAAAGAACACGCCAGTCCACGCAAAAGGGGCGGACTGGGCTCGCGGGTTGGAGCTCCCATCCACTATTGCTAAGCGCGATCCTGCAAGAGGACGGCGGCCTGGGCGGACTGGGAACTGCGTCCGCCATAGAGGGATCAAGCCAGAGCTCCAAGGCATGGCAGACCGGGCGAACACAGCATTGACTCCGCCGATGGGGGACCATCATTTGTGGTCGATTGCTGCTGCTTTGCCGAGCTGGGTGGACTGCCGAACCGTGTCCGCGGATAATGAAGCAAGGCCTTGACATTCTGCAGGTGTTGCGGACTGAGGGGTTAACACTTATAGTAGCGTCATTTGGGTGATATATTTAGAAAGCAACTCCTCCAAACTTGGAGGTTTTGGAAAGTTCTGAAGAAGTGGAGGCGGTGCAGAAAAATCATTTTGTGGTGGTGGGCGCATTGCGTTCGATGGATTACTCCACGAAAAATTCGGGTGATTTCTTAAAGCATGATTATAACTATATGGAAAAACAAACCAGGAGGATGAAAATTCGCAGCAGAAATTTTTTTAAAATCATTTCTAGGCATATTATTATTAACATGATCTAATTGTTCTGGAGCAAGAGTTGCAGATTCTCATACCTGAGGGGCGGAGGCAGCAGTCATCTCCGTAATTTTTTTGCTTAATATTTCTACTTACAAAGAGAGCTGGGAGATGTTGTCCACTTCAAAGATACCTGAAGGTTTGTTAGGGCGGGACCTAGGCACGTTCCACTGGTAGGTGTTCATGGCCATGTCCTCAAAAAGCTCAAGAGCTGCTTCCGAGGTTTTGTGGTTTAAAGTACTACAAGAAGCTGCGTTTATCATTTGCTTTGTGCTTTGATTTATGATGCGTGTAATTCGGCAAGCGCACCGGTCGCACAAGTAATAAAGTTTTTGGGAATAAATCCCCGAGTGTCGGTCTCTTGAGGAATGCAATTAGCGTAGAACGGCAACAGTACCAAGAATATCGTTATGAGAGTTAAAAATAGAACAAAAAGGAAATAGCAGATTAGGGAGATTGTGGATGTTTAATCTACTGAACTAGTAAAAGCTATGCGGGTTGACGGCACCGCTTCGCAAGGTGAAGTGGGTTTGTCGGCCGAGATGTCGAACTTCAGTTGGGCGAGTGGAAGGGAAGCTAATGGATTGCAGCGTTCTTGTGTGGATTGCAATCGGACAAGGCACAGGAATGAAGTGGATGTGGGGTGAGCGAGGCGCATTCACAGACAGAACTCACAAGCATAAGAAGAGACTAACATTTCATTAACTAGAAAATAAACTTGATGTTCAGGGATGAAAATGTTCGTTACACTGCCCAAAACAATCATAACACAGAGGAAGGGGAAGGGGAGTAAACCAAAAGAGAATGAAGATCCACCGCGGGTCGTGGCCGGAGTAGCGAGTTGTCAATCCGCTTCCGGGCTCAGTCCAAGGAGGCTTCCGGTACCAATGATCTGTCACCTCGAAGCCCTTTAAGTCCGTTCTCTAGGTTATCTACTTCACCAACTCTGCAGGAAAGCTTGGAGTTGAAGTCATCAATGGCCGAGGGCTTCGCCGGAGTGTTGAAAAGCTTCGGAGTAATTGGAAATGGCTTCCCGATGAAGGTGGAAGTGATAGAGCAGCTGGAGAAGTGAAAAGGCGATTCCCGCGCACTCTCCGATCGCAGCAAATGACAGGCGTCGACCTAAAACACGGAGAAGGGCCTTATATACGGAGGCAGCAGAAGCAGTGCGCGCGATCAGTGGCGCACGACCAGTGGTCGTGCGCACTGTAGGTCGATGATCGTGCGGCTTTTCCAAATAAACCTGCAACTTGGACAAGAAGCATCAGCATATAAGCGCACGAGCAGTGGCGTACGACCAGTGGTCGTGCGCACTATGGCCAGTGCTCTTGCGATTACCGAGACAGGGTTATGCAAACGGGGGTGTAATGCGCACGAATAGTGCCGCACGACCAGTGGTCGTGCGCAGTAAGTCTAGTGGTCGTGCGCAGTATTCCTGCATCGTCGGAGTCTCCCGAGCAGTTTCGGAGCACGCACACGACCACTGTACCAGCAGAAGGGGCAGAAAGGCCACCAGAACGTGCACACCATATCCCCGAGATAGGGCTAAAGAATAACAACTAAATGGAAACACAGAAAGCACACAGAAGCGGGCCTACAGTGCACTTAATCGTGAAATAGGTACATAAGCACAAATAAGCAATAAAGGCTCTCAAGTGTAGTGCTAAGATGATAAAACTAGCCTAGATGAGTCCAAAAATCAGTGTAAAATGTGGACTCATCACACCCCCAGACTTAACCATTTGCACGTCCCGAGCAAATCATTACTCCATGGACTCGAAGATAGCTAACTGGCTCAGAAACTTCAAAAAGAAGTAAGACGAGAAATCAAATATATCATGAGTATAGAAGATATAATAGAAAAACTTTTTAATTATACAACATAGTTTAAACTATTCGACAGACGTAAATAAATATTGTAATTGCTCAAAATTAGAATTCTGGAGAATCGTGCGATCATGTGTAGGAAGAAAGTAGGCAGGCCACTAAGGTGAGCATTGCCAAAGTTCGGGTCTCAGGATCACCTCCAAAGGAATCCACCAATGTCGGGGACCATACGCTTGCACGTTCACACTCTCTCCACGGCGCGGGTTAGACTCAAGCGTGAATCAGTAGGACTTGTAGGAGGAAACGGGGCTTAAGCGACGGCTTGGTGGTCAAAGATAAACATGAAGGCTCTATGCAACCAAAGCGAGCAAAAACAACCTAAACCAAAACAGCCACTTAGAAAAGAATGGGGCACACGCCCCCAGACTTAGCTTGAAATCCGGGTGTAAACACGGCTGAACCCGACCAAATTCAAAAAAAGAGGATGGGGATCGAAATCTCAAAGCAATTCTTTCATATAAATATATATATTTTTTTATTGCGCGAATCAGCTTTTTATTTTCGTAAACTGTTGTTTTCTTTTTTGCGCTAGCAATCCCCAAACGAAGCAATCCAAACGGGAATAAAATCAGCACCCCCAAAAATAATGTCCACTAATCACAACCTCGGCAAAATAGTAAATACAAATCAGCTCAAGCATTTGATTGCGAAGGTGGGTTTAGCTTCAGGCCTTGGTGAAAGTGAGTGGAGCTGGATCAAAGGAGGGGTAGACACAAAATTGGCATGCAATGGTTAACAGGTAGGAATGGCTAAACAAGGCTCAAACTAGCCAAGAAGAAGGCCTACGTCATGCTCACGCTTAACTAACCGTGCACCAAAGCTTCGAGAGTAGCTTAGGGCAAGTTCTTAGCCACCGAGAAAGATGATCCTTCCCCCCGACTCGAGCAATACGAGTCTAGTGGCGGCTACACACATTCCTACACTATCGTTCGATTATCCCAGATTCAGATTTTGAGCAGTACAAACAATATTTACGTGAGCAGAAAAGAATAAATCTACGAGCATAAAGAAAAATTAGTTCTATCCTAACTCTACACAAACCATGAGTATTCGATTAGGAGCACTGCATGAGTTTCGAACTACTCAATCCTGAAATCCTAAGCCAGTACCACTATTTTAAAGTTTACACAAAAGCAATAAATTTAACTCGGGTTTTGCGCGTGGGTAAGGGAGCACTCGTGTGGGTGATTCAGTGTGTGCAATAAAAAGCAAGAAATAAGTAAATAAGAAACTGGAATGCAACAGAAAGTGCGGTGTAGTGACCACAGGCATACTCCCCCCAGACTTAAAGTTGACAACGAGTAAAAATTAAGCTTTCCAAATAGGATAAATAGCTAGGGTAGGAAGTACCTATGCTCAAAATTGAGCATACCAGTCGTGCAATGAGATATACAAGTGTGGCCAAGTTGTCGCGCCTCAAATATTCCTGCACCTGCGATTAAAGGATGCAAGCCAAACAAAATTGGACATATATATATATATATATATATATATATATATGAAGAAATAAACCGAACTCAAAACACAGAATAGGACCGAATGGTCCAACTTGGGTTGTCTCCCGAAAGCCCTTTTGTTTACCGTCCTTAAGGTGGACCAAATACCAATATTAGCAGTTCAAATAGAGAGTTCTTGGCAGTAGCAAAAGAAAACAAAATTAAAAATAGAGCAACCAGCATTCAACAAGTAGCGAGAAAGAGGATGGAAAGAGGAAAGAGGATGGCACAATCAGCTATACGCAGATTTAT
Source organism: Platanthera guangdongensis (assembly GCA_039583875.1). NCBI lineage: Eukaryota > Viridiplantae > Streptophyta > Magnoliopsida > Asparagales > Orchidaceae > Platanthera > Platanthera guangdongensis. Next base: position 90,548,665 of record CM077156.1, read on the forward strand.
GGTAAGTCTCTCCGGTGGGATGCGATAGAACAGTAGAGTGTCTTTTTGCATTCGGGGTAGGCATTGTCCCATTACTGCGAGTGCACTCTTTCGCGCGCCGGAAGGCAGCATAGCGCTCTTCGCGTAAACGCTTGGCCTCTTTCAGTTTCTCCACCATGGGAGACTTCCAATGAAGGTAGGCTGTGGGGTTTCCTTGTGTCGTGGTTGGTGGCGGCCTATCCGCCACCGTGACGGCAACCGGATCTGCCCAAGTTACAGATCGTTTAACAGAAACATACAAATTATTGTCCAGGGATTTCTCCCGAATAAAACTTAGTTCGTCATGCTCAACAACAGAGTTGGTTGGCAGTAGAAAGGCAGTCGTGGCTTTGGTGCAATTGATCCCTTCGTGGACCAGTAGCTCTTGCTTCTCATCGACTTCCTGAGGGAGTCCGTTCTTTGGCGTCTCCTCCAGATATGCTTCCAATGCGGGGAGACCTGAATCCAGCTTGACATCTGTGACACTCAGAGAAATGTTATTTGGGATGGAAGAAAAATATATGGATGTTTTATCGAGGGTGGACTCTTCATTTGGCCAAGTGACACGCCCTTTGGAAAAGTCGAGGGATGTGCCACTGGCTGTTAGGAATGGGACTCCTAATATAGGAATGGAGTTATTGTCCTGTGGTCTCAAAACCTGAAAGTCAGTGTGATACTGGTGCCGTTAATCCTTATTTTAACGTCCCTCACACCGCCCTCCGTGTCAACTAGATTTCCATTTGCTAAGATAAGCGATTTCCGATTTTCAATGTCAACTTGTAACTGCATCTTTGCAGCATCTTGCAAAGTGAGTATGTTGCTAGACGCCCCAGAATCGCATAATGCTGGAGTGTCGATGTTATTGATTTTACAATTAATGACAAGTTCGTTGCGATTTCCCGAAGTGTCCTCCCCAAGGAGCTTTCACTGTTCATGGGGGTTCTTTTCAGTGTTGCTCGGTAAGGTGCCTTGGGTGCGCTCGGAAACCACTTGAGCCAATTGGCCCAATTGTTCCTCCAGTTTATGCATCGAGGCGGCCTGATTTGTCATGTTGGTCTGGGAAATCTCAACAAACTTCTCGAACATCTCTTCCAAAGAATTTTTCTTAACGATGGGGGGCCCTTGGGAATAATTCAGTTGAGGCGGCCGCGGTTGGCTACCTGAAGCATACGCATCGTTTTGATGCTGCCCCGGTTGCCGTCTTTGGCCAGATGTGTTAGGATTCCAAGAAAAGGTTGGGGTGATTTCTCACCCCCGGGTTGTAAGTATTCCCGTAAGGCACTCCCCTGTTTTGATTGGCAACAAAATTAACGGATCCATTCAAAAACAAAGATTCGTCTTGTACCTCAACTACTAAGCATTCGAAGCTGTGATGATCGGTGCTTCCGCACCCTTGACATGAGATTGCCATCACTGGGGTGGCAGGAGCAGGCTTGGGGATATCCAAGGCAAACACTCCACTGGTGCTTCGTGGGATGTTTCTTCCAGCGGTCCAGTACGCACTGTTGGTTGCGGTGTCTTGTAAGACTTTCAGAGCATCATCTGGAGTAAGATTCATGATGGTTCCTCCGGAGGCAGCATCGATCATGGCTCGGTGGTGGGGATCAATAGCAAAGTAGAAACTTTCGATGAGATTCCACATTTGGAATCCATGATTAGGGCACTTCCTCAGCAGCTCATTAAAACGCTCCCAAACTTCGGCTAAACTTTCTTGATCGGCTTGCCAGAAGTTTGCTATTGCGCGCCTCATGCTCACGATCTGATCCATCGGATGGAACTTAGCTAGAAATTTGGTAGTCAAAGCCTCCCAGGTGGGGGCTATTCCAGGTGGAAGGGAGTGAAGCCATGTCTTGGCTTTGTCCCTTAATGAAAAAGGGAAGAGGCGGAGCTTGACTGTTTCATCTGGGATTCCAGCGTAGCGGAACGTGGCGCGGATTTCGTAGAATTATGTAAGGTGAAGATGGGCGTCTTCAGTGGCCATTCCGGAGAACTGAGCATTGCTTCGAATAATATTCAGAATAGCTGGTTTAATCTCGAACTGAGGATTGGTGATAGCAGGTCCGAGACCGGGGTATATACTACCGACAGTGGGTGTAGTATAATCCCTCATGGTGCGGACATGGGGAGGATTCACTTCATTTTCGTCGTCATTTCTGTCGACATGAGGTATCCCTCCAACTCGGTTGCCTGCATCAATATTCAGCTGGTCTCCCATTGGGGCAAAAATTATGGCTGCGGCGCGTCTTCGTGCTAGGAGAGTACGTTTGATCTCTGGGTCGTAGGTGACAAAATCTCTTGCAGCTCGGCCTTGCATTCACTGTGGCAAACACTACACACTAGAAGGAAACAGCAGTCAAAACAAAATAATACTAACTCTTATAACAATATTGGAAGTCATCCGAAGTCGCTCTACAGTTGCATTCACCGGCAACGGCGCCAAAAACCTGATGCGTGTAATTCGGCAAGCGCACCGGTCGCACAAGTAATAAAGATTTTGGGAATAAATCCCCGAGTGTTGGCCTCTTGAGGAATGCAATTAGCGTAGAACGACAACAATACCGAGAATATCGTTATGAGAGTTAAAAATAGAACAAAAAGAAAATAGCGGACTAGGGAGATTGATGTTTGATCTACTGAACTAGTAAAAGCTATGCGGGTCGACGGCACCGCTTCGCAAGGTGAAGTGGGTTTGTCGGCCGCGATGCCGAACTTCAGTTGGGCGAGTGGAAGGGAAGCTAATGGATTGCAGCATTCTTGTGTAGATTGCACTCGGACAAGACACAGGAATGAAGTGGATGTTGGGTGAGCGAGGCGCATTCACAGACAGAACTCACAAGCATAAGAAGAGACTAACATTTCATTAACTAGAAAATAAACATGATGTTCATGGATGAAAATGTTCGTTACACTGCTCAAAACATTCATAACACAGAGGAAGGGGAAGAGTAGTAAACCAAAAGAGAATGAAGATCCACCGCGGGTCGTGGCCGGAGTAGCGAGTTGTCAATCTTCTTCTGGGCTCAGTCCAAGGAGGCTTCGAGTACTAACGATCTGTCACCTCGAAGGCCTTTAAGTTCGTTCTCTAGGTTATCTACTTCACCAACTCTGCAGGAAAGCTTGGAGTTGAAGTCATCAATGGCCGAGGGCTTCGCCGGAGTGTTGAAAAGCTTCTGAGTAATTGGAAATGGCTTCCCGATGAAGGTGGAAGTGATGGAGCAGCTGGAGAAGTGAAAAGGTGATTCCCACGCACTCTCCGATCACAGTAAATGACAGGCGTTGACCTAAAATGCGGAGCAGGGCCTTATATACGGAGGCAGCAGAAGCAGTGCGCACGATTAGTGGCGCACGACCAGTGGTCGTGCGCACTGTAGGTCGATGATCATGCGGCATTTCCAAATAAACCTGCAACCTGGACAAGAAGCATCAGCATATAAGCGCACGAGTAGTGGCGCACGACCAGTGGTCGTGCGCACTATGGCCAGTGCTCGTGCGATTACCGAGACAGGGTTATGAAAACGGGGGTATAATGCGCACGAACAGTGCCGCACGACCAGTGGTCGTGCACAGTAAGTCCAGTGGTCGTGCGCAGTATTCCTGCATCGTCGGAGTCTCCCGAGCAGTTCCGGAGCACGCACACGACCACTGTACCAGCAGAAGGGGCAGAAAGGCCACTAGAACGTGCACACCACATCCCTGAGATAGGGCTAAAGAATAACAACAAAATGGAAGCACAGAAAGCACACAGAAGCGGGCCTACAGTCCACTTAATCGTGAAATAGGTACATAAGCACAAATAAGCAATAAAGGCTCTCAAGTGTAGTGCTAAGACGATAAAACTAGCCCAGATGAGTCCAAAAATCAGTGTAAAATGTGGACTCATCAATTTAGCCCGTTACAAAATGTCTAATCTTATAACCATACAGGCAACACGTGATGTGGGCATCGTCTTAATAGTTCTTTAAATCTTTCCCAGGTCTCATATAAGGTTTCAGAGTCTATTTGTCCAAAGGCAGAAATGTCATTTCTAAGTTTTGCAGTTTTAGCTGGCAGCAAATACTTCGCAAAAAAATTTTCAGTTAATTGAGTCCATGTTATGATGCTATTTTTAGTTAAAGTGTTCAGCCACTGCTTAGCCCTAGTTCTAAGGGAGAAACGAAATAATCTTAGCCTAATAGCATCATTTGTAACACCATTTTTCTTGAAGGTGTCACAAATCTCAAGAAAGCTTGCTATATGTGCTTTCAGATCTTCATCTTGAAGTCCGTCAAATTGCACATACTGCTGCACCATTTGAACAATGCTAGGCTTCAGTTCGAAATTATTATTAGCTATCACAGGGCGAACTATGATAGATTCTATTCCCTCGAGATTCGGTCGTGCATAATAGGACATAGGCCTTTGCACGGCTTCCTCCACGTGGGGCTCTTCCATTCTTAAAGTAGAAAATGACTCGTAATCCTCAACCAGTATTTAGACAGTAGGGCCTTGAAATCGTGATATTCTCCGAAGAGTACGCTCAATTTCGTGGTCCAAGTCCAAAATAGCCGACAGATTCCCGCGGGTCATGCACTAAAAGAAGAGAAGATGAAGAAAGAGAAATAAAAAAACAAGAAAATGAGATCTAATAATTTGTTTTTGAAATAGATTTCTTTTAAAGATAATTTAACTCCCGAACTTCCCAAGGGCTACCCCGCAAAGGGCTCGTAAGGTACTAGACAAGATAGTAGCACTTAAAACCACTTTGCCCTTTTCGAGAGATTTATGTGGTGTAGAAAAATTGTGAAGCGGGTTTCTATTAAGATCGGTAATAAAAAAATTTTTTGATTTTAAATTTTTTTTAGAAGGAGTATGAGAAAGAGAAATGATAAAATTAATAGGTTCGTGTTTTCAATTTATCAACGAAAGTTGCTCCGCGGCAACGACGCCAAAAACATGATGGCACGGCCTTTTGTTTAAGAAAAGAGAGTAGCAAAACTAGCAATCCAACTAGGTAAGTATACCTATCGAACTATAGCAAGGGGACACAAGTGTCGTATTTAAATCCGGGAACTGTTGAGTAAACTTAATCACACGAAGTCTAATATTTTATCGACGAAAATCTTAAAGTTAAGGGGAAAATTATACACGCTAAAAGAAGGAAATAAAAAGAGAGCTGATTGCAGTAAAAATAAAGAGAGCATAAAAGAAACGATTACATTGAAGGGGTGGAACGATTAAATAGAAATGCACTCGATCAAGAATCACCTCGGCAAGAGTCGATTAAAAACATGATAAATAAACCTAAGCTTAATAGGGTAAAGGTCCTTGACCGTGGAGGTTCCTAAAGCTTGAACACACTTCTCTCGAAGTCGTGCCCAACTGAGTTTAGGAAGGTCCGACCGACTCTTGTCTAAATCGGAGGCCTAAAGCTCGCTTTATGTGGTGAACCCCACTATTGGATTTTACTCCAATCTGGGAGATTTGGACGTCTGCCTCTCTCGAGGGGTGTGCACAACTCTCTTTACTCTTGAATGCTCACTTCAAATTATAGGCCTCTCGGCTAGCCCAGAATGAAAGCAAAGGTGGAGAATATATATCGATGATATACCTCCAACCCATGAAAAATAAAGAGTAAATCGAAGGCCTAAAATATAAAAAGAATAGGCAAATTCAAAGCATCATAACTTAATCACTTGAACCTCGGATCATCAAGATCGAGTACAAGGATGATTAGTTACTCTTGGTGATGTGGAGGATGGAGAATGAGTAGTAAAGCATAAACTACCCAAGGTACTAATGAGAGCAAACAACACTTTTTTTATTAATCTAAAAGAGAGCTTACAACTTGGAAATGAAAATTACAAGTGCAATGAAATAAAAGACTAAGCTATCATTAACATTATGCTACTAAAAGAAACTAGAAACTAGTACAAGGAAAGCACTAAGATATGATTAAGAAAGTCTTAAAATGAAAATGGAGAGAAAGAACACTTAAGAAAATGCATGAAAAACTTCAGAAAACAAAAGGACAGCACCTCCTTATACACTCTAGGACTCCTCTTGAAACAAGGGGGAAGGGCTGGATTTATAAAAGTTCAAGAGGAGACTACACGCCCAGCGACACGGCCATGTTGGTGGCCGTGTCCCATGCTGGTTGACTTCGGGCTCTGGTTCTGCAGGAAATGATCATTGCAGCGTCGAATCAGCAGGCACGCCCATGCTGACAAGGCCAACGACACGGCTATGTTAGTGGTCGTGTCCTATGCAGCTGATGGGCTCTGACGGGGGGGGGGGGGGGGGGGGTGCATTAATTGCGGGCTGTATGCGTTGAGGAGGTGAAAACACGCCCGGCGACACGGCCGTGTTGGTGGCCGTGTCCTTCTCTAGAAAGTCATCAGCTCCTGTTGACATGCGTCATGTTGACACGGCCAGAGACACGGCCAGAGACACGGCCGTGTTGGAGGTCGTGTCCTACTCGGGATGAACTCTGGACTTTGCTTTTGTGGTTGATTTCTTTGGGAGCAAGTGACATGACCCATGACACGGTCGTGTTGCTGGCCGTGTCAGGTCATTTTGGCTGAAAATTGAGAAAACCTGCAAAAGAGCGCAAAAACATTAGTAGCATAAATAAATATAAGAGAAGGGACATATAAGCTAATAAGACAAGATTTGCACAATAAAGACCTAATCAAAACTCTGATAGCCTAAATACAAAACAAACTATCAAATTCCCCCAAGCTTAAGCTTTGCTTGTCCCCAAGCAAAAATATAAAAACTAGATAACCATAAAATAGGACTAATCAAAAAGTTCTAATTATGCATACACAAGTACTATACGAAATTATAAGTAGAGAAAAGGTGAAACGTGAACCTGAACAATTAATTAGGTATGGTTTAACTTCTCTAAACTTTACTTAACGAAAATAAATCATCCAAAATTTTGACGAAATTATTTAAATAGATTTAAGCAAAGCAACAAAAATGAAAAAATGCATTGATTTGTTACTAGATCCAAGCAAGCTTTATAATTATATCAATTAAATAACAAAAATATAAGTTTAAATCCAAAACTAATACTGATTTACTTTTCTTCTATTCTTAGTTATTAAATAAAATTCAAAAAGCCGTGAATCAAAAGAACTTAATAGAACCGAAGCGTTTGGTTTAAGATTATGATTAGGAGTGAAATTCAAAGATAAACAGGGATGCTTAAAATCACAGTAAAACAAAACAAAGAGTTTCAAAAATTTTCATTTTGAACAAAATATTTTCTTTCTTTTTTCTTTTCCATTTTTTTTCTTTTCTTCTTTTTCAAAACAAAGGCCATAAATATTTTTATTTTCATTTTGAATTGGCCAAAAACATACATTTCTTTTGAGCATACTTTTTTCAAAAACTTCTCCAAAAATATCACAAAATAACCTAACATAATCATGAAAATTCTTTATGAAACTCAAAAAGACTAGTGTGATTAGATAGGTTGGAAATTTTGGCTTTGGTGAAAATGAAATGAAAAAAGGAGCTATCAAATGAAATTGGAAAAAGGCTCAAAAGTCACTAACTAGTGGTGAAAGTTTTCAGGTTGACAGGAAAGCTCAAATAAAAACAAAAACGGCCTAAATCATTTTCATGCTTTTAAATTTATTTAAAGCATAGATTTGAAAAATTTCAAAAAATAAGTCCTAGATAATAAAAGAAGATTGATGAAATTATCTTGAAAATAGAAATGATAGGTGACTTGGATCGTTCACATCTACTAAGTTATTCAAAAGTTGAGCTTTCAAAAAGTTTCTAAAAATGAGAAAGAATATAGTGAATGATGAATTTTTGAGAAAGTAAAGAAAAAAAAGAACAAAAAAACATAATAGAAATGTGAGTTTTAGAAAACTATTTCACCTTAACATGCTACCGTGAATTATAAACACAACAAAACCAACATTTTACTTGTGAAATATAATTAAAAATATTGATTAGAAAAATTATTATTTGCTTAGTTGTTTATATCAGATTTTGCGAAAAACAAAACAAAAATAAGGGGTATTATTGAAATACCAAAATGTCTAAACTATTAAAGTAAAAAAAAGCATATTTTTTAAATTTTGAAATATTCTCTTTTTTTTGGATTTTGGAAATATTTTCTTCTTTTTGGATTTTTAAGATATTCATTTTCTTTGGATTTTTGAAAAAATATTCACAAAAAGCAAAAAACAAAGATTCACAAATAGCAAAAAAAAGAGGAAGTCCTCCCCCAAGCTTAAAATGGACATTGTCCTCAATGGAGAAGGAGGTTAGAGAGAGAGAGAAAATTAAAGTACAGACTAGAAAAACAGGATTGAAAAACAGGTACTTCCCCAGATTTATTTGCTGCGAAAGATGAGTGAAGCCGCTCCCCCATACCTGTGCTTTGGTTCTTCGTGAAATGTCTTCTTTGGATTTCAAGACGGATTCAGCAGCATTGGAGCAGGTGATCTCAGAAGCTTCATCTTGTCAGAGCAGTCCGGGGCAAAAATTGTAAAATACAGAAAATAAAAAAAGTTCACTTGGGTTGCCTCCCAAGAGCGCCCATTGTTTAAAACGTCGTTTGAGCTCGATGCAATAAAATAATATTGTCCAAAAATATTGTCTAAAATAAAGTTCAAAGAAATAGTTCAAATTTTTAATTAAAAAAAACAAAGTTCCAAACTAATCAAAAGTTAGATCATGAAGGATAGAGTTAACACAATTAGGACTGACATTATCATAGAAATACAGTTAAGACGTTGACCATTCACTTTGAAAATACTCTTATCAGGGTGGGAAATCAAAACAGTACCATAAGGAAAAACTTCTAAAACAGTAAAGGGCCCAGAGCAACTGTTGATGCATGAAAATGCAAAGGGGATCGAGCACCACCAGCTAATGGTTCGAGCACAAGGGAAAAGAAGGGAAAGGAGAGACTGCAAGTAGCAATCTACTAAGCAGACGAGAGCAGGAAGAACAATAGGGTCGTGAGCCACGATAACAACAGACTTCGCCCGTCGTGGCCTGAATGCCTCTATTGCGATAGGCTTTTCCTTGATTGAAGAAAGGTTCGGTTACAAGTGAAGGAAAAAGGAAGACAAGAGCAGAGCAAGGAGGACTCCACAAGGCAGAAGATTCGAGTCCACATCCTTTAACCAGTAGGCTCCTAGGCACGAGTCAGCGTGCCTTGGGTACACCACCTCCCCCTATTTATAGGATGGGGGCCTGCCCAAACGGGCAGGGCTAAAATAACCGACTGCCTGGGGTACAGGAGAACCGGGAAGCGGTGACGGGAAGCAAAAAAATGAACAAGCCAGTCGGCACAGAAGGGGCGGACTGGGCTCGCGGGCTGGAGCTTCCATCTGCTGCTGCTAGGCGCGATCCTGCTGGAGTACGGCGTCCTGGGCGGACGAGACACTGCGTCCGCCATCGTAGAGAATGCAGAGATCCCAAGGCTTGGCAGACTGGCGAACAGAGAGTTGAGTCTGCCGCTCGGGGATCATCCTTGGTGGCCGATTACTGCTGCTTTGCCGGACTGGGCGGACATCCTAACTGAGTCCGCGATTGTTGAAATGGGGTCTTGGCATCTTGTAGGATGTTGCGGACTGAGGGGTTAACTAATCCCCGCACATTTTTAAGTTTCCAGAAAACTTCGAAAATGTTTTCTTAACTGCTAAGTCCGTAAATCTCATTAATGCCGCCAGCGCTATAAATATCGCTGGAGGGCCTGGAACTGTTGGAAATTCCGATCGACACGAGGCACTATTCACCACTTGCTGTCTCCACTTTGCAGTCCGGCATGGCAAGGCTTGGAGCTTTCTTCTCTAGTCTCACTGCAAAAGGCGAGATGGCTCTAACAATGCCTATGAAGACCAAGACGATAATAAAGAGGACGACGAGAAGGGATCCTGTTCGCTCTACTGGAGAGAGTTCCCACGGCCAGAAGCCTGCTGAGGAGGTAGTCCGCCACGCTGAGATATCTGTGCGCGAGGATGCCGCAGTTCTTAACGCTGAACCACTGAGAAGTGAAAAGCTACTAAATCTGTCGGACACCGCCCCTTCCCAGAAAACCGCGAACTCGGCAGACACCATTGGTGAAAACACTGGGACCGAAGTAGAATCCCCCAACGCTCAGGAGCCCATCGTTATCCTTGACGAAGATAGGCAGACTGAGGTAGAAGAGGCTGGGAAAGATGTGCTCAACCGTGGCTGAGTGGGTTGAGAAGAAATTGTGCACGATGAAGGAGAAGAATATCTCCAAGCGGATTGAAGATGCGGACTTACAGCATAGACCGCGCGAGAAAGAAGTTCCCGACAGTGATTTGATTACACCGGAGGCCCAAATTCAGGGAGACAATTCCCTCTCCACGGTCAGTTTGTCCACGGATGAGATAATAGATTCCATAGACGTCAATGAACTTGAACTAATCAACGAATACCTGCTGGTTGTACTGCAGCAACCTGAGGTGGAAGGTCTTGGGGATAAGAGTAGCGAACTCCCTTCTTTGTCCGCTGCTGAGGAAGAAGAGAGGGAAAGACTGAAGTAGAAGATAGAGGAGCAGAATAAACAAATCACTGCTCTTGTAGCTGTGGTGGAGGCGGCATCGAAGCAGGACGCGGCGGACAAGAACGCGGAGGATCTGTGGACTGCTGCAGAGCTATTGCGACCAGGTTATCCTCAACTAGCGCCTAAGTATTTTAAGTGTCAGTGGCTTTACAGGTCGCTGCCGCAGAAGTCAAAACCAATCAAGATCATCACTGAAACTAACGACATCGTGGTTTCAAAAAGTTCTGCTGCTGAGAAAAGGGCTAAAGTTCACCGCGAATGGAAGAAGCGGTTAAGCGCCTTTGACCCGGAGCGGGCAAGGCGGCTAATCATCTTCAATAGTCGGCAACTCGCTGCTGCTATGTCTAAATGTGATATTTCACCCTTTCTTTGAGTCGCCGCGGACTGTTTTTGAATGTGTAGTTGACTTTCTTTGTTGCATGTAGAAAGTCGCTGCCGGGCTCCGTTGAGAGTGGCGAGATCGTGGTTACACCGAATGCTGGTGTTGAAGTGGTCTCGCATGAGGAATTCACAGGGGTTAAGTTGCCCAGCCTGAACATCATCAAAGAGTTAGAAAGGAAATTTCAAGCTGAAATTCAGAATATCAAAGCAGAGTTAAAGAAGGCGGAAGAGCGCGAGAAAGCGTCCGCGGAGCGGGAGAAGGCCCTAAAAGACCAGGTCGCCAGCATCTCCAGGGCGCTGGAGAGGTCTGATAGGGAGAAGAAGAGGCTCGCGGACGATGTCTGCTTCTACAAGGGGAAACACTTGGCGTCGGTGCGTGAAGAAAAGGGGAAGCGGGCTACTGATGTTGCTGAGCAGAGGCCGCGATTGCCAGATCGCGTGGCTCCGGAGGTCGCTGCACCGTCTGGCGCTGGTCAACAGGCTGCGGACGAGGAACCGAGGCCGGCAATAGAGCCAATGGTGCCCCTTAGCCGGGTATACTAGGAGGATGCCCACATGCACCGGACTATAAACGTTATTCATCATCACATCTGCCGCCTGTATAGTGAGATTCTCCAGATTAGTGACCAGGCAGCGCATTTGTGCAGAGATCGTACGGAAAGACCAGCGTGGACCGAAGCTAAGGACCGCTGAGTCCACGATGCCATGAACTGAATTTGTTTGATTTTATAATTATGTTCATTTTTTAAACAATATGTTCTGTTGTCACGAATTATGCTGCACTTCATGCAGACTGAATAATATATCCGCAAACTATGTTGCTTATTTTTGTTGTGATATGTGGCGAACTGTGCGGACTAATACTGTGTCCGCTTCACCTAATTTAACTTCTGCAGGTGGGAAATGTTGTGAACTAAGCGGACTGAAACTGTGTCCGCCTCTCATATTTTAGCTTGTCTGGAGGGAAGCATCGCGAACTGGGCGGAATGATACTGTGTCCGACTTAATTTGTGCTTTGAACTTTGCTTGGCATGTGAATTTAAGTTAGTGTCCGCGTTGTTTTTTAATTTTTGCTGTGTGAATATTGAATTTCCGTGGACTATGTGGATTGGAAATGCGAGCTGTGCGGTCTGGCAAAAAAGCTGTCAGACCCTATAACTATAAATACAGCCATGCCGCTTTTTCTATGTAGGAAAACTGTTGAAGCTAAAGGACTCTGCGGCCTGCCAAAATGGTATCCTCTAGGACTGATGCTGTTGTGGCTTTCCACGCCGCCGAACACTGAAAATGCACTTTAACTGAGGCTGATCTGGAGGCCTTTGTTGAGAAAAAGATGGCGAATTCAAACTTGCTTGTCCCCATTCCTGCACATGAAGAAAGATTGAATTTCTCAACCGCAACTCAGATCGCTATTCCAATTGATCATTTTGACAACAGATTCAAGTTTCCGTTGTTATGGGAGCTGGCCGAAATCTTCGAGCATTATGGAATGGTGCCGGGCCAGCTCACGCCCAACACTCTTGCTGCGATTTGCAGCTTCATCTCCTACTTGCGGTCTGAAAAGACTGCTTTCTCCATGAACGTCTTCCGCAAGATGTTCTCTGTTTGCTTGATAACTGCTTCTGGAGGCGCCCCTACAAGGGGGTGATATATTTTTACTGCCGTGGGATGAAGGTTGTGGGCCTTCCCAACAAGATCCACAACTGGACCTCTATGTTCTTGATCTTTGAAGGTGACATAGGGTTCGCGCACACCTATCCGTAAGTGCGCGCGGACTCCGCCTTCAAGAGCGTGCCGCTGGACACGGTGGAGTCCGTCATTGTCGAATTCCTTGCTGATGCCCGGCTCGATATTGAGCATTATATTCCGCTACTGGCAAGCTTGGAGGGCATCTCGCTCGAAGAAAGTAAGTTCTTTTGCGAACTCAAGCTTTATATCCGCAGTGACCTTAGTGTTAACTCTCCTGTTTTTGCAGCGACCTTGGCGGTACCCGCCAACTTGCCACAGACGCCTAGCGGCTTTGTTCCTACACAAAGAGAGAAGAAACAAGAAGTTGCAAGGAAGAGAAAGGAAGAAGGGGATCCTGCGGCGGGTTACTCTTCCTCTGAAAGTTTCATAATGAGCGGCTTCGGAAACAGCCAGAAGGATCTTAGGGTGAACCCGATGATCCACTGGCATAACAAGGATAAACATGTCCGCTTATCCACAACGCTCCCCTCGTGGAAGAGTCCGCGAATAACCCTCCATGCCCATGTTGAGATTTTCGCACTCTACGGAAAACGCAACTTGAGCGATCTGAAGAGGGTGGCCGCTGCCGATCTTCCTCTGCTAGCCTCCCAGGCCAGCGCGAACAGTGTGGTGACAAACCACTTTGTGGCTTCCTTGACAAGAGACCTGCTTAGACAGAATGAGCAACTTCAACAAGATAATAAGGTGCTAAAGGAGAGAAATGCGCGACTAGGGAAGAAAGTTGCTCAGCAAAAAGAAGAGCTTGGGGTGAGTTGAATCCGCAGTGGCCTTTATTTGCAGTCCGCCGCGAACTAACGTTTGCTTCTTTGTTTTGTGCAGGTCGCCTACGACTTGGAGAACAACAGCATCCAGGCCGCCATACTCCCCTTTGTGAAGGAAACCGTCGAGGTCGCCATCGAGCGATTTGTCCGCAGCGGCTTTGCAAAGGAAGGAGTGGATGCTGTTCCCTTCTTGGAGCTCTTCCCAGAGTTGGAACCGCAGGTCGCATCAATGGAGCTGGCTGCGAAGGGTAAAGATGTCATCGTGGAGGAAGAGGAAGGCGAGGAAGAAGAAGAAGAAGAAGAAGAAGAAGAAGGCAGAGAGCAAGGCGAAGGACAAGGCGAAGAGCAAGGTGTCATGGTAACGGCAGACGACACTGGTTCAAGCCAGCGAGGCGGAGAACAGTCCACTGAGTCCAGCCCCTCTGCATCCTCCTCTGCTGACAGGAGCTCGCATAGCGAGTCCGCCTCAAGCACTGGATCAGATAGTAGTAGCGGAAGCAGCTCGGAGGGCTATTCTTCGGAAGTCGATGTCGAAGGCCTAAGTCCACCACCTCCTGCCGAAAAGAAGCAAAGGACTGCTAAACATTAATGTATTTTTGCTTTTTTGCTTTTGTAAATGGAGTGGACTCAATATTGCAATCCGCCGAATAGATAAAAAGATATAAATTTTTTTTGCTGAAATAGAAAGGATATTCTGGCATATGTGTGCTTCCTGCAATGTCCTTCATTTTCTGCATTTCATGCAATTAAGTTCGATCTGATATAGCAGTCCGCGTGATAGGCAGATCATACTGTATGAGCTTTTTGACTAGCCGATTAGACGACCATTGTCCGCCGTAAGGATGAACACTTGACGCAAATATAAGGCGGACTCTGTTGAGTTCCAATTACAGTCCGCGAGATACAAAGATAATCCATAATGAGTTGGACTTGCTGATTAGGAAAATCCATTTATCAATCCGGTCATTGTCCACCGTAAGAATGAACACTTGACGCAAATATAAGGCGGACTCTGTTGAGTTACAATAGCAGTCCGCAATTCTCTTTATTAATCTTTCAAACTTCTATGATAATATATGGGAATTCATTCGGCGGACTGGGCAGATATAATTTCACAGTTTGCGCATATGTTAATAGAAATGATCTATAGCTTGCGACCAGGCGGGCAGGTGCATGTGACATTGCTTTCCTCACCAGGCCACAAGCTATAGGATCAACCCAAGGAAAACTGGCGGACTGTGCGGATAAAGAAAATCAGTCCGCACCGAAACAAGAAGAAATGATTTATAGCTTGCGACCAGGTGGGCAAGTGCGCATGGCATTGCTTTCCTCACTAGGCCACAAGCCATAAAATCAATCCAAGGAAAATCTGGCGGACTGCACGGATAAAGAAAACCAGTCTGCACTAAATAGAAGAAATGACCTATAGCTTGCGACTAGGTGGGCAGGTGCGCATGACATTGCTTTCCTCACCAGGCCACAAGCCATAAAATCAATCCAAGGAAAACTGGCAGACTACGCGGATAAAGAAAACTAGTCCGCACTAAACAGAAGAAATGACATATAGCTTGCGACCAGGTGGGCAGGTGTGCATGGCATTGCTTTCCTCACCAGGCCACAAGTTATACGATCAACCCAAAGAAACCTGGCGAACTGTGCGGATAAAGAAAAACAGTCCGTGCTAGGAAGATTCCCTGCGAAGAGCAAGATGCAGACTTGCCGGAACGGTCCCCTGCGCTCTTGCCTGGAGTACAATCTAAGTTGTGGGTCTCCTGCAGCCACTGCTTGAGGGTACCATGGAGTGTTCTATGGTTACAAGCTAAGATGATCGTTGGGCAGGTGCGGTAGGCATTGCTTTCCACACACGATCATCAAAGTTGTAACGATATCCCAAATGCGGCATGGTTGATCTTTACTCCCACCCTGCTCCCACTACACGGTGCGAAATCTCCTCGCAACACGTGGTCTTCGTGGTGTTATGCTAATGACAATAGCTCTAGGGGAGGTATTGCTGAACTCGGCGATGTCTCATGGATCAGGGAACAGTTATTGATCTTTGGGAGAGAAAGAGAGAACACTAGGAAAAAGTGTCAGTATGAATCCTTTGATTAATAAAATAAATTTGCAAAGCAAGCATAAGAAAGAAAAGAGAGTTCAAGGGCGGAACCATTTTATAAAATCTTTATTAGCATGCCATCTGTTATGCTTGAATACATAAAACACTTGAAGAAGCGTTAGCAAGCAGTTTTTATTCATAATGACTCTTGAAGAAGATACATAGAATAGAAAGGAGGAGGATCAGGAATAGAACCGTTTGAGATCATCCCCGCTCCATGTATGTGGAATATCCTCTCCTTCGTACGTCTGCAAGCGGTAAGCGTCGCTCCTTAACGCTTCTTTGATAATGAAAGGGCCAGCCCAATTTGTATTAAGCTTTCCCACTGAACCATCTCTTGCAGCAGCATCAACTTTCTTTAGAACTAGATCTCCCACATGAAAGTGTTTGATCCTTACGTTCTGATCAAAGTAACAGGCCATCCTTCTTTTGACCTCCTCCTGCCTTATGGCTGCTTGGTCTCTGATTGCCTCGATGTGTTCCAGGCTGAATCTCATCTCTTCACTATTCAACTCAAGCCAGTCCTCAATTCCTTGTCTTGCAAGCAGAACTCTAGGAGACGAGACTTCAAACTCAACTAGAATGAGTGCCTCTGAGCCTTGAGAAAGTTTGAATGGAGTCTCCCCAATTACGGATGAAGGCGTTGTCCTAAGGGACCAGAGGACTGATGGAAGCTGATCAGCCCAGCTGCCCTTGAGATTCTGCACTTTCTTATTGAGAAAATTAAGGATCTTCTTGTTGGCTGCTTCAACTTGGCCATTGCTCCTGGGATGATGAACTGATGCAAACCAAAACTTTGTTCCGATCTGCTTGCAAAAATCTATCATCTCTGAGTAGTTGAATTGTGGCCCATTGTCAGTGATTACAGCCGTAGGAATTCCATGTCGGCAGACAATCTCCCCCCAAAATGAAGTTTTTGATTACTTGAGTTGTTGTCTTTGCTAATGCCTTGGCTTCAATCCACTTGCTGAAGTAGTCGATCATTATGATGATGAAGCGCCGTTGTCCGCTTGCCATTGGAAAAGGACCAATGAGATCCATCCCCCAAACTGCAAAGGGCCAAGGAGTTGCAATCGATCTGAGTGACTAAGCTGCTTGGAGTTGAAGTGGAGCAAACTTCTGGCATTGAACACACTTTCTAGCACAGACCTCAGAGTCTCTCTTCATTGTGGGCCAGAAATATCCCTGCCGCAGGATCCGTCTTTCCAAGGTTCTTGCTCCCGAGTGACTTCCACACTCTCCTGAATGAACTTCTTGCAAAACTAGGGGAGATTCTTCTTCTGAAACACATCGGGCCATGGTAGAGAGGAATGCTCTTCTTTGAAGGATTCCCACCACAAAGTAGTAGTGAATTGCTTTTATTCTGAACATCTTCTTATCTTTGATTGAATGGTGAAAATCTCCTGTTGACATATAGAGAATGAATGGGTCCATCCAGGAGGGACGTTGATCCACTTGTATCAATTCTCCTTCCTCCACTGCCGGGCGGAAGAGCTCGGAATTTGTTCCTCCTGATGGCAATCCATACTTAGCAAGAACATCTGCCTCCTCATTTTTGGTTCTAGAGATGTGCTCAATGATAAAGCTCTTGAACTTGCCGATCTCTATCTTCACAAGAGACAAATACTTCTTCAAGATCGCCTCTCTTGTTTCAAAGTTTCCAAGGACTTGTGACGCCATTGCAAGAGAATCGGTTTTGATATGAACATGATCGATTCCGAGTTCCCTTGCAAGTCTCAAGCCTGCTAGCAAAGCTTCATACTCGGCCTGGTTATTGGTTACTAGAAATTAAAACTTGATGGACTGCTCCAGTTTGATGCTGTTTGGATTAATGAGAACCACTCCTGCTCAAGAAGAACTTCTGCCTGAGGCACCATCAACATAGATGGTCCAAGCCAAAGGTGACCTTTCTGCTCGATCAAAATTGGGATCTAGCATGTCAATTAGGAAGTCTGCTAGGACTTGAGCTTTGGTGGCTGTCTTGGGCACATAAGAGATTTCAAATTCACTCAACTCTATTACCAATTTGGCTAATCTGTCAGAATGCTTCGGTTTCTCCAACACACTTTTCAAAGATTGATCGGTAACGACTTGAATCGAGTGCGCTTGGAAATATGGACGGACTCTGCGAGCTAACATGACTAGTGCCAAGGCTAACTTCTCCAGAATTGGGTACCGTGTCTCGGCACTCTTCAGAATATGGCTGACATAGTAGATTGGGAACTGTTTCCTGCTTTCTTCCCGAAGAAGAACGGAGCTGACAGCCTCAGGGCCAACCCCTAAGTATAAGAAAATAATCTCCCCCGGCCGGGGACTCTGAAGCAAAGTTGTTAAGGTCAGTTACTTCTTCAACTGCTCAAAGGCTTGAGAACATTCCTCTATCCACACAAACTTGGATGCTCCTTGGAGAGTTTTAAAGAAAGGAGCACTCCTATCTCCAACCCAAGAGAGAAATCTCGCAAGAGCTGCTAACCTCCCCCCTAACTGCTAAACTTCCTTAGGTGAACGATGGGTAGGCATATCAAGAATAGCCTTCACTTTATCTGGATTGGGGGAAAGTCCTTCTGGAGTAAGGAGATGACCAAGAAACTTCCCCTTACTCGCCCCAAAGGTGCATTTCAACGGATTGAGCTTCATTTTGTATCTACGCAGAGTAGCGAACTTCTCTGCTAGATCTTGCAAGTGCAGCAAAAACGACTTACTTTTGATCAAGAGGTCGTCTACATAAACTTCTAAGTTTCTTCCCTTCTGATGGTTAAACACACGGTCCATCATCCGTTGATAGCTTGCACCGACATTTTTAAGCCCAAAGGGCATCACAAGATAGCAGTAGCAACCATCATTGGTAATAAACGACGTATGAGGAACGTCAGGCTTATGCATTCTTATCTGGTGATAACCAGAAAACGCATCTAAAAAACTCATGCAAGAGTACCCTACCGCGGAATCAACTAAAGAATCTATCCGAGGCAAGCGGTAACAATCTTTGGGGCATGCTTTACTGAGTTTAGTAAAATCTACACACATGCGCCATTTTCCTCCTAGCTTTTTAACCATTACAATGTTAGATATTCAGGCGGGGTATTGAATTTCTCTAATAAAATTCGCCTTGAGGTGCTTTGCAACCTCCTCTCTTATTGGCTCAGCAAGCTTTGTTTCTATATCCCTCTTCTTTTGTTGCACAGGCTTGCAGCTGGGATCAACATTCAGGTGGTGGCATGCAACATCTGAATCCAATCCTGGCATGTCTTCTGCTGACCAGGAAAAGACATCCAAGTTTCTTAACAGGCAGGAGATCAGCTCGGCCTTTTGATCCTCTGGCAGCTCTAAGTTGATGGAGAGCTTTCTCTCCTCCCCCTTAGCAATGGGGACTCCTTGCGTCACCTGGGCAGGTTCTAGGTGAGCACCTCCATCAGCAATAGCTTCTGAATTTGGAGAGGCTTCCGCAGCTGCTGCTGGAGCAAGGGAAGGACTAGCATCAACCATGTTGACAGTGCGAACGTAGCACTCCCTTGCTCTCCTTGGGTCACTCCTGACCCGGCACATCCGTCCATCTGCAAAGAACTTGATTGCAAGGTGGTAAGTCGAAACCACTGCTTGATACTTGTTCAATAGAGGCCTGCCGAAGATGGCATGGTAGCTACTAGGAGCGTCAGCCACTATGAACTGCATTGCTTAGTTGCGCCTCCAAGATTTACGGGCAAGATGATGCTACCTTCCACTTCTTTTCTCTCTCCTGAGAAGCCATATAGTGGCCCTTCGGTGGAAAGCAGAGGCTTTCCAGTCTTCAGGGCCTCAAAGGTAGACTTGAACAGGAGGTTGACTAAGCTTCCGGTGTCAACGAGAATTCTATCCACTGTGAAATCTCCAATCACAGCCTTGATCACTACTGCATCATCAAACAGATTCACTGTTTGGGGTAGATCAGCTGGACCAAAGGTGACGATCTCACTTGGAGGAGCAACGGAAGAAGAAGAGGCCACCTCTGCTCGAGTGACCCTGGAGATTGAAGATTTCTGAGTAGACTCAGTCCCTGCTCCACCATAGATAAAGAAGAGGCATCCCAGAACCCCTTCAACATCTGCGTCAAATAACTCAACCGAGATGTTGATCGGCCCTAGACGGCCTTCGTCCTCGACCTCCACACATTCCTGATATGCTTCAGCTACCTCTTTGCCTTTGGAGGTGGATGGCTTTGAAGAAGAATCCTTCTTGGTCAAGTCAATCTTGCCCTCGGCAAGCAGCTTATCTATAAGCATGCGAAGGTCCTTGTAATCCTCGGTCAAGTGCCCCTTCTCTTTGTGGAACTGGCAGTACTGCGCATTGTTCCTTGGCCTCCACACTCTCTGAGGCTCTTGCTTCTTTTCTTCCGATCTCTTTTGCAAGATCTGGATGACTTCATCAAGGTCCAGATCTGCAATATCCTCCATGAGATTTGTGTCACATCGGCTTGGAGCAAGCAAGGCTGTTTGCTGGAGGATAGGAAGTGCTTGCAACGGAATGGCGGGAGTGGAGGCCAATGGAAGTCTCTGCTCTTGAAATTGTTGATGGCAAAGGAAAGGTTTCTTATGGCGGAAATTCTGGCCTCTCTGAGAATGAGGCTGGAAATCTGGGTGAGGGGGCTTGCTGTGAGAGGAAGAAGCAGAGGCATCCGTTCCTTCAGCCTTAGCTGTCAGGGATGAAACATAAGTCGGATTGGCGTTCTCACCTTCTATGAAGCGGTTCACCATGGTGATCAGCTCTTGGTAAGTCTCAGGTGCCTTGGTTGTTGCTTCAAACTTCAGGGGGACTTCCCGGAGGCCATGGATCAAGGCGACCTTGTAGTAATCGGGGTTCACATTCCATACTCCTTCGATCTCTTTTTGAAAGCGATCAACAAATCATGCCACTGATTCGTTGTCCCTTTGTTTGATTTTAAAGAGAGGGGCTGGTCCATCCTTCCTCTTTCTTGAGGTTGCAAACCTCAGCAACAACTCGCTGCGAAGCTCAGCGAAAGAAGAGATTGTGCCCGAAGGCAGCTCATAGAACCACTCTCTCGCCTGTCCTTCGAGAGTGGTTACCAGGAGTTTACACTTGATGGCATCAGAGAGGCATCTCAAAGCAACTGCCCCTTCAAATGCTTGGAGGTGGGAGACTGGATCAGTCTCCCCTGAATAGAAGGGAAGACGAGGCTCCCTGAAGTTGTTCAGACCTAACTCCCATCGGATTCGATCAATGAAGGGAGATGGAGTCTCGAACATAGCAGGGTAGAAGGGGCGGACTGAAGCCGGGGAGTCCGCCGGCTCGGCGGACTGGCGATCACCAAAATGAAGCTGGCAGGTAGGAGTGCCCCTGGCAGCTTCTATGAAGAAATTCCTGAAATCAAACTGCTCCTCCTGAGGGCACAGAGGGGCGGCAGACTGGGCAGGATTCCGAGGAGTGTCTGGCAACTGCCGAAGCGGAGTTCGACGAGCTGGAGTTTAGTGGACTAGCGAGTCCGCTGGTTCTGCTGCGGCCTAAGGAGCAAGCCACTGGGTTATCGCAAGGAGGGCTTGGCTGATCGCGTCAAGACGCTGGTCAGTCTGCCTGCGGGACTGCTTGGCCTCAAAGCGAGCTTGCTCAATTGCATCCCAAAGAGAGTCCTCTGAAGAATTGGAGCGGTCTGAAGAGAGGGCTCTGCGGTCTGACATTTATGTCCGCTGAATTCGAAATGACACTAGAATTCTAAGGTCGCGTGTTAACTGTTGATGCACGAAAACGCAAAGGGGATAGAGCACCACCAGCTAACGGTTCGAGCACAAGGGAAAAGAAGGGAAAGGAGAGACTGCGAGTAGCAATCTACTAAGCAGACGAGAGCAGGAAGAACAACAGGGCCGTGAGCCACGGTAACAACAGACTTCGCCCGTCGCAGCTTGAATGCCTCTCTTGCGACGGGCTTTTCCTTGATTGAAGAAAGGTTCAGTTACAAGTTAAGGAAAATGGAAGACAAGAGCAGTGCAAGGAGGAGTCCGCAAGGCACAAGATTCGAGTCCGCAGCCTTTAACATGTAGGCTCCTGGGCACGAGTCAGCGTGCCTTGGGTGCACCACCTCCCCCCTATTTATAGGATGGGGGGCCTGCCCAAATGGGTAGGGCTAAAATAATCGACTGCCCGGGGTACAGGAGACCCGGCCAGCTGTGACGGGAAGCAAAAAAAAGAACATGCCAGTCCGCGCAGAAGGGGTGGACTGGGCTCGCGGGATGGAGCTTCCATATGCTGCTGCTAGTCGTGATCCTGCTGGAGGACGGCGGCCTGGGCGGATGAGACACTGCGTCCGTCGTCGTAGAGAATCCAGAGATCCTAAGGCTTGGCGGACTGGCGAACAGAGAGTTGAGTCCGCCGCTGGGGGATCATCCTTGGTGGCCGATTACCGCTGCTTTGCCGGACTAGGCGGACTGCCTAACTGAGTCCGCGATTGTTGAAAGGGGGTCTTGGCATCTTGTAAGATGTTGCGGACTGAGGGGTTAACACCAATGTGATTTTATTTTTCCTGGAAATAAACATAAACGAGAATTATAAAGAAGAACCTTGTCGCCCGGCTTAAATGTTTTTGGGTGCCTTAAGTGCTTATTGTGAAAGCGTTTCGTCTGTTCTTTATAAATTTTGTTATTTTCATATGCGTAAGAGTGTCACTCGTCGATTTCGTTGTGTTGAAATTTTTTAAGGTCGCCGACAGAGTGGGGGTCGAAGTTTAAAAATTGCAAGGCCCAAAATGCGCGGTGTTCTAATTATACGGGTAAATGACACGATTTTCCATAAACTAACCGATACGGCATACATCCGAGGGCGATTTTGTATGCTGTTCGGTAGGACCATAGAGCATCGTCTAATTTTATTGACCAGTCTTTCCTAGAAGTTGAAACAGTCTTTTCTAAGATTCTTTTTATTTCTTTGTTCACTACATTGACTTGTCCATTAGTTTGGGTGTGGTAGGCGGTTGAAAGCTTATGTGTAACGCTGTATCTAGTAAGGATTTTAGAAAACAGTGTGTTACAGAAATGAGAACCCCTATTGCTAATGATGGTGCACGGCGTACCGAATCGAGAAAATAATATTTTTAAAAACATAACCACGACTCGGGCAACGTTCGTAGGAATAGCTTGGGCTTCAGCCCATCGCGAACCATAATGAATGACAACTAAAATATACTTATTTCCGAAGCTAGAAGGAAGAGGGCCAACAAAATCAATTCCCCAGAGGTCGAAAATTTCGCACTCAAGGAAATAATTTTGTGGCATTTCATTTTTATTGGAAATGTTGCCCGACCGTTGGCAACTATCCCACCTACTCACAAAGGCTTACGCGTCTTTAAACAGGCTAGGCCAGTAAAAACCAACGCAAACAACCTTGTGAGCGGTGCAAGCAGCTCTATAGTGCCCAGCAGTCGGACCTTCATGTAAGTGTTTTAAAATATTTAATCCTTTTTCATAAGAAACACATCTCCTTATCACTTGGTTCGCACAGACTCTGAAAAGATTCGGGTCCTCCCAAAAATAGTTCTTCAACTCAGAAAAGAATTTCTTCTTTTATTGAGAGGAGAACTCTTTTGGGAGCACACGAGCCACTAAGTAGTTTGCAATGTGTGCAAACCAAGGAGAAGGAGAAGTGCTAATTGAAAGCAGCTTCTCATCAGGAAAATAATCATTAAAAGATTTTTCATCTAGATTTTCAATAAAAGGATTATTAAGGCGCGAGAGGTGGTTGGCGGCCAAATTCTCGGCTCCTCGCTTATCACGGATTTCTAAGTCAAACACTTGCAGGAGTAACACCCAGCGAATAAGGCGCGGCTTGGCATCCGTTTTGGCAAGAAGATATTTGAGGGCCGAGTGGTCCGTAAAAACGATAATTTTTGAAAGTATAATATAAGGGCAAAATTTATCAAAAGCAAATACTACAACTATGAGCTCCTTCTCGGTTGTGTTGTAATTTTCCTGTGCAGATGTGAGTGTATTACTTGCATAATAGATGGGGTGAAAGTTTTTAGATATGCGTTGGCCTAATACAGTTCCCACCGCAAAACTACTCGCATCGCACATTATCTCAAAGGAAAGGTTCCACACAGGAGCTATCATAATCGGGGCATTAATTAATTTTTTTTAATTAAATTAAAAGCAGCTAGGCAAAGCTCATCAAAAATGAATGGGGCGTCTTTTTCTAAGAGATGGGTAAGGGGTTTGGTGATCTTGGATAAGTCCTTTATGAAACGACGGTAAAAGCCAGCATGCCCTAAGAAATTTCTTATAGCTTGGATGTTCGTAGGTGGCGGCAGGTTCTCGAAAACTTCTATATTAGCAACGTCTACTTCAATACCTCTTGCAAAAATTTTCTGACGCAAAACTAACCCTTCCCTCACCATAAAATGACATTTTTTCCAATTTATGGCAAGGTTAGTTTCTTCGCATCTTTCTATGACTTTTTCGAGATTTTCTAAACAACTATCAAATGCATCACCGAACACGGAGAAATCATCCATGAATACCTCCATAATACTTTCTACGTATTTGTCAAAGATAGCGAGCATACATTGCTGGAATGTAGCTGGGGCATTACACAATCCAAACGACATTCTTTGGTAAGCGAAGGTGCCGAAGGGACAAGTAAACGTAGTTTTCTCCCGGTCCTCGGGAGAGATGGGGATTTGAAAATACCCCGAAAGACATCGAGAAAATAATAAAAGCTATGGACAGATAATCGTTCTAAAATCTAATTGATGAACGGCAAGGGAAAGTGATCCTTGCGTGTGGCGTCGTTTAACTTATGATAATCTATAAACATTCGCCACCCCATCACCGTCCGTGTCGAGATTAATTCATTATTCTCATTACTAACTACCGTTATCCCTCCCTTCTTTGGTACTACTTGGATTGGGCTAACCCACTTACTATCAGATATAGGATAGATAATTCCTGCGTCTAATAATTTCATAACCTCGCCCTTAACTAGCTATTTCATGTTGGGATTTCGGCGGTGCTGAGGTTGGACTGAATTACGCGAATTATCTTCCATTAAGATTTTGTGAGTGCAAAAAGATGGGCTTATGCCCTTGATATCAGAAACTTGTCAGGCAATAGCTCGGCGATGCTTACGTAAAACTAAAAGAAGTTTATCATTTTGCACATCTATGAGCTAGGCCGAAACTATTACTGGTAGCTTGTAGTCCTTTTCTAAGAGAGCATATCTAAGATGTTGGGGGAGTTCTTCCAATTATAGGGTAGGGGGTTCTTCATACGAGGATTTAGAAATTCTTTCCTTTTCAAAAACTATGTCCTCGTAGAGTTTTTTATGTGTAAAATTAAAAGGGGTGGAGTCGGTGGCCATGGCGGCTTCTTGCAGCGATTCGGTTGGAAAAGTAGCGGAGGAACAAAAATCAGAAATTTCTTTTTCAAATTCAGAGAGGCGATAGGAGTATTCTTCACTTTGGTGTAGCGATTCAGTTGGAAGAGTAGAGGAAGAACAAAAATCAGAAAATTCTTTTTCAAATTCAGAGAGGCGATAGGAGGATCCATCACTTACGGCATCTACGAAAAAGCAGGAGTCATCATTTGCTGGGTGTTCTTCATCGAGGGGGTGATAAAGAAAGTTACTTCATCGTCGCCTACGCGAAGGAAGAGCTTACCATTGCTTACGTCAATGATGGCTCGGGAGGTGGCAAGGAAGGGTCGGCTAAGGATCTGGGGAACCTCGACGTCTTCTTCGATGTCCAATATGTCGAAGTCCACCGGGAAGATGAACTTGTCGACTTTAACTAAGACATCCTCCACTATTCCTAATGGGTACTTGACGGATCTATCAGCTAGCTGGATACTCATGCATGTGGGGTTAACGTTACCAATTCCTAACTTCTTAAACAATAAGAGGGGCATCAGGTTAATACTCGCACCTAAGTCGGCTAATGCGTGCTTGACAAAAAGATCACCAAAGACACACGGAATAGAAAAACTACTCGGGTCACTGATTTTCTTTAGTATACCGTTTGTCAAAACCGTAGAGCACTCAGTATTTTACGTGACATACGAAAGGTTCTCTAACTTGTTGTTGGTCAGGAGGTCCTTAAGATACTTTGGGTACTTCGGCATCTGGGACATCGCTTCGTTGAAGGGCAGATATATATGGATTTTTTAAACATTTCTAAGAAGCGGGAGTATTGATCATCCTGACATTGCTTATTATTTTCGGAAAGGTATGGAGGGGTTGGATTATTTTTAAAGATGGGTGGTGGAGTAAGATCTTTTTCAAAAAACGGGGGTGATAACTTCTTCTTCAGCAGGGGGTGGAATTTTTAAAATGGGAGCAGAGCTTTGAATTTTTAAAGCTGGAGCGGAGCTTGCCTCGGGCTCTTCACTTACCATACTGGGAACTTGCTTCCCACTCCGAAGAGTTATAGCTTTCGCTTGCACTCTCGGGTTGGGCTCAGTATTTAAATGAAGAGACCCTGCGGGTCGCTCAGAAATTATTTTAGCGTGCTGTCCTACATGACTCCCTAAACTTTTAACGCTTCCAGTTAAGGTTCTTATAGTAGCGTCATTTGTGGTGATATATTTAGAAATTAACTCCTCCAAGCTTGGAGGTTTTGGAAAGTTCTGAAGAGGTTGAGGCAGTGGAGAAAAAGCATTTTGTGGTGGGGGGTGCATTGCGTTCGATGGATTACTCCACGAAAAAGTTTGGTGATTTCTTAAAGCAGGATTATAGCTATTTGGAAAGACAAAATCAGGAGGATGAAAATACGCAGCAGAAAAATTATGAAAAGCATTTTTAGGCATATTATTATAAACATAATCTAATTGTTCTGGAGCAGGAATTGCAGATTCTCATACCTAAGGGGCAGAGGCAGCAGTCATCTCCGTAATTTTTTTGCTTAATATTTCTACTTGCAGAGCTAGCTGGGAGATGTTGTCCACTTCAAATATACCTGCAAATTTGTTTGGGCAGGACCTGGGAACATTCCACTGGTAGGTTTTCATGGTCATGTCCTAAAAAAGCTCAAGTGCTGCTTCCGAGGTTTTGTGGTTTAAAGTACCACCAGAAGCTGTGTCAATCATTTGCTTTGTGCTTTGATTTAACACGTTATAAAATGTCTCCACTTGTAACCATACAGGCAGCGCGTGATATGGGCATCGTCTTAATAGTTCTTTAAATCTTTCCCATATTTCATTTAAGGTTTCTGAGTATATTTTCCAAAGGCAGAAATTTCATTCCTAAGCTTTGCAGTTTTAGCTGGCGGAAAAAACTTCGCCAAAAAGTTTTCAGTTAATTGAGTCTAGGTTGTGATGCTATTTTTAGGTAGAGTGTTCAGCCACTGCTTATCCTAATTTCTAAGGGAGAAAGGAAATAATATTAGCCTAATAGCATCATTTGTGACAACATTTATCTTGAAGGTGTCACAAATCTCAAAAAAGCTTGCTATATGTGCGTTCGGATCTTCATCTTGAAGTGCGTCAAATTGCATATACTACTGCACCATTTGAATTATGCTAAGCTTCAGTTCGAAATTAGTTTTATCTATCGCAGGGCGAACTATGCTAGATTCTATACCCTCGAGATTCGGTCGTGCATAATAGGACATAGGCCTTTGCACGGCTTTCTCCACGTGGGGCTCTTGCATCCTTAAAGCAGAAAATGACTCAGAATCCTCAACCAGTATTTGGAGAGTAGGGCCTTGAAATCGCGATCTTCTCCGAAGAGTAGGCTCAATTTTGTGGTCCAAGTCCAAAATAGCCGACGGATTCCCGCGGGTCATGCACTAAAAGAAGAGAAGATGAAGAAAGAGAAATAAAAAAAACTAGAAAAAGAGAGCTAATAATTTTTTTTTGAAATAGATTTTTTTAAGATATTTAACTCCCGAACTTCCCAAGGGCTACCCCGCAAAGGGTTCACAAGGTACTAGACAAGATAGCGATACTTAAAACCGCTTTGCCCTTTTCGAGAGATTTAGGTGGTGTAGAAAAATTGTGAAGTGGGTTTCTATTAAGAGCGGTAATAATTTTTTTTTTGATTTTAAATTTTTTTTAGAAGGAGGTTGAGAAAGAGAAATGATAAAATTAATAGATTCTTATTTTCAATTTATCAACGAATGTTGCTCCCCGCCAACGACGCCAAAAACTTGATGGCCCGGCCTTTCGCTTAAGAAAAGAAAGCAACCGAACTAGCAGTCCAACTAGGCAAGTAAACCTATCGAACTGTAGCAAGGGGACACAAGTGTCGTATTTAAATCCGGGAACTATTGAGTAAACTTACTCACACGAAGGCTATTATTTTATCGACGGAAATCTTAGGGTTAAGTGGAAAATTAAACACGCTTAAAGAAAGGAAATAAAAAGAGAGCTGATTGCACTTAAAATAAAGAGAGCATAAAAGAAACGATTACACTGAAGGGGTGGAACGATGAAATAGAAATGCACTCGATCAAGAATCACCTAGGCAAGACTCGATTAAAAACACAATAAATAAACCTAAGCTTAATAGGATAAAGGTCCTTGACCGTGGAGGTTCCTAAAGCTTGAACACGCATCTCTCGAAGTCGTGCCCAACTGAGTTTAGGAAGGTCCGACCGACTCTCATCTAAATCGGAGGCCTAAAGTTCGCTTTATGTGGTGAACCCCACTATTTGATTTTACTCCAATCCGGGAGATTTGGATGTCTGCCTCTCTCGAGGGGTGCGTACAACTCTCTTTACTCTTGAATGATCACTTCAAACTATCGGCCTCTCGGCTAGCCCAGAATGAAAGCAAAGGTGGAGAATATATATCGATGATCTACCTCCAACCCTCGAAAAATAAAGAGTAAATCGAAGGCCTAAAACCTAAAAAGAAAAGGTAAATTCAAAGCATCATAACTTAATCACTCGAACCTCGGATCATCAAGATCAAGTACAAAGAGGATTAGTTATTCATGGTGAAGTGGAGGAGGGGGAATGAGTTGTAAAGCATAAAGAACACAAGGTACTAAAGAGAGCAAACAACACTTTTTTTATTAATCTAAAAGAGAGCTTACAACTTGGAAATGAAAATTACAAGAGCAATGAAATAAAAGACTAAGCTATCATTAACATTAGGCTACTAAAAGAAACTAGAAACTAGTATAAGGAAAGCACTAAGCTAGGATTAAGAAAGACTTAAAATGAAAAAGGAGAGAAAGAACACTTAAGAAAATGCATGAAAAACTTCTGAAAACAAAATGGCATCACCTCCTTACACACTCTAGGACTCCACTTGAAATAAGGGGGAAGGGCTGAATTTATAGAAATTCAAGTGGAGACCACACGCCCGGCGACACGGCCGTGTTGGTGTCAGTGTTCCGTGCTGGTTGACTTCGGGATCTGGTTCTGGCGGGAAATGATCACTGCAGTGTCGAATCGGCGGGCTCGCCCATGCTAACACGGCCAACGACACGGCTGTGTCAGTGGTAGTGTCCTATGTAGTTGATGGGCTCTGACGGGTGGTGCATTAATGGAGGGTTGCATCCGTTGAGGAGGTGGCAATACGCCCGGCGACATGGCCGTGTTGGTGGTCGTATCCTTCTCTGGAAAGTCATCAGCTCCTGTTGACATGCCTCATGTTGACACGACCAGCTTTACACGACCAGAGACACAGCCAGAGAGACAGCCGTGTTGGATGCTGTGTCCTGCTCGGGATGAACTCTGGACTTTCCTCTGGTGGTTGATTTCTTTGGGAACAAGTGACACGCCCCATGACATGGCCGTGTTGGTGGCCGCGTTAGGTCATTTTGGCTGAAAATTGAGAAAACCTTCAAAGAACAAAGAACATTAGTGGCATATATAAATACAAGAGGAGGGGACATATAAGCTAATAATACAAGATTTGCACAATAAAGACCTAAACAAAACTCTAATAGATTAAATACAAAACAAAATATCACCGTGTGAACAACCCATCATTCCAATGCTAAAGAACTCTGTATGCTGATCTACAAGATGCCTAACTGTGAGGTCGCCAAGGTGCCAGATCGCCGCGAACAGCTACTACCGAACTGAACATGCTGCCAGAAGCTGCCAGATTATTTGTACAACCCAGTGTTTGTCGAGTGGGACCACAAGGAGGGCTACACAGACAGACATGCAGACTAGGATAGATGTTCAGACACCATTTTGAAGACGTTGAGTGGAGCTCGGCCTGTCGACACCATCTACTGAGGCTTTGAGTTAAGCTCGACCCGTCGATTCCATCGCTAAGGTGTTGAGTGAACTAGTTTTATTCGACGCATCTGAACTTAAACATGAGTTCCTCCTAGTTTTATTCGCCTTGAGGTGCTTCCGGTGTCAACGGGAATTCTATCCACTGTGAAATCTCCAATCACAGCCTTGATCACTACTGCATCATCAAACAGATTCGCTGTTTGGGGGTAGATCAGCTGGACCAAAGGTGACGATCTCACTTGGAGGAGCAACAGAAGAAGAAGAGGCCACCTCTGCTCGAGTGACCCTGGAGATTGAAGATTTCCGAGTAGACTCAGTCCCTGCTCCACCATAGATAAAGAAGAGGCGTCCCAGAACCCCTTCATCATCTGCGTCAAAGAACTCAACCGAGATGTTGATCGGCCCTAGACGGCCTTCGTCCTCGACCTCCACACATTCCTGATATGCTTCAGCTACCTCTTTGCCTTTGGAGGTGGATGGCTTTGAAGAAGAATCCTTCTTGGTCAAGTCAATCTTGCCCTCGGCAAGCAGCTTATCTATCAGCATGCAAAGGTCCTTGTAATCCTCGGTCAAGTGCCCCTTCTCTTTGTGGAACTGGCAGTACTGCGCATTGTTCCTTGGCCTCCACACTCTCTGAGGCTCTTGCTTCTTTTCTTCTGATCTCTTTTGCAAGATCTGGATGACTTCATCAAGGTCCAGATCTGCAATATCCTCCATGGGATTTGTGTCACATCGGCTTGGAGCAAGCAAGGCTGTTTGCTGGAGGATAGGAAGTGCTTGCAACGGAATGGCGGGAGCGGAGGCCAATTGCAGTCTCTGCTCTTGAAATTGTTGATGGCAAAGAAAAGGTTTCTTATGGCGGAAATTCCGGCCTCTCTGAGAATAAGGCTGGAAACCTGGGCGAGGGGGCTTGCTGTGAGAGGAAGAAGCGGAGGCATCCGTTCCTTTAGCCTTAGCTGTCAGGGAAGAAACATAAGTCGGATTGGCGTTCTCGCCTTCTATGAAGCGGTTCACCATGGTGATCAGCTCTTGGTAAGTCTCAGGTGCCTTGGTTGTTGCTTTAAACTTCAGGGGGCCTTCCCGGAGGCCATGGATCAAGGCGACCTTGTAGTAATCTGGGTTCACATTCCATACTCCTTTGATCTCTTTTTGAAAGCGATCAACAAATCATGCCACTGATTCATTGTCCCTTTGTTTGATTTCAAAGAGAGGGGCTGGTCCATCCTTCATCTTTCTTGAGGTTGCAAATCTCAGCAACAACTCGCTGCGAAGCTCAGCGAAAGAAGAGATTATGCCCGAAGGCAGCTCATAGAACCACTCTCTCGCCTGTCCTTCGAGAGTGGTTACCAGGAGTTTACACTTGATGGCGTTGGAGAGGCTTCTCAAAGCAACTGCCCCTTCAAATTCTTGGAGGTGGGAGACTGGATCAGTCTCCCCTGAATAGAAGGGAAGACGAGGCTCCCTGAAGTTGTTCGGACCTGACTCCCATCGGATTCGATCAATGAAGGGAGATGGAGTCTCGAACATAGCAGGGAAGAAGGGGCGGACTGAAGTCGGGGAGTCCGCCGGCTCGGCGGACTGGCGGTCAGCAAAATGAAGCTGGCAGGTAGGAGTGCCCCTGGCAGCTTCTATGAAGAAATCCCTGAAATCAAACTGCTCCTCCTGAGGGCGCAGAGGGGCGGCAGACTGGGCAGTATTCCGAGGAGTGTCTGGCGACTGCCGAAGCGGAGTTCGACGAGCTGGAGTTTAGCGGACCGGCGAGTCCGCTGGTTCTGCTGCGGCCTGAGGAGCAAGACGCTTGGTTAGCGCAAGGAGGGCTTAGCTGATCGCGTCGAGACGCTGGTCAGTCTGCCTGCGGGACTGCTTGGCCTCAAAGCGAGCTTGCTCAATTGCATCCCAAAGAGAGTCCTCTGAAGAACTGGAGCGGTCTGAAGAGAGGGCTCTGCGGTCTGACATTTCTGTCCGATGAATTCAAAATGACACTAGAATCTGAAGGTCGCGTGTTAACTGTTGATGCACGAAAACGCAAAGGGGATCGAGCACCGTCAGCTAACGGTTCGAGCACAAGGGAAAAGAAGGGAAAGGAGAGACTGCGAGTAGCAATCTACTAAGAGGATGAGAGCAAGAAGAACAACAGGGCCGTGAGCCAGACAACAACAGACTTCGCCCGTCGCAGCCTGAATGCCTCTCTTGCAACGAGCTTTTCCTTGATTGAAGAAAGGTTCAGTTACAAGTGAAGGAAAAAGGATGACAAGAGCAGTGCAAGGAGGAGTCCGCAAGGCACAAGATTCGAGTCCATAGCCTTTAACATGTAGGCTCCTGGGCACGAGTCAGCGTGCCTTGGGTGCACCACCTCCCCCCTATTTATAGGATGGGGGGCCTGCCCAAATGGGCAGGGCTAAAATAATCGACTGCCCGGGGTACAGGAGAGCCGGGCAGCTGTGACGGGAAGCAAGAAAAAGAACATGCCAGTCCGCGCAGAAGGGGTGGACTGGACTCGCGGGCTGGAGCTTCCATATGCTGCTGCTAGTCGTGATCCTGCTGGAGGACGGCGGCCTGGGCGGATGAGACACTGCGTCCGCCGTCGTAGAGAATCCAGAGATCCTAAGGCTTGGCAGACTGGCGAACAGAGAGTTGAGTCCGCCGCTGGGGGATCATCCTTGGTGGCCGATTACCGCAGCTTTGTCGGACTGGGCGGACTGCCTAACTGAGTCCGCGATTATTGAAAGGGGGTCTTGGCATCTTGTAAGATGTTGCGGACTGAGGGGTTAACACCAACGTGATTTTAATTTTCCTGGAAATAAACATAAACGAGAATTATAAAGAAGAACCTTGTCGCCCGGCTTAAATGTTTTTGGGTGCCTTAAGTGCTTATTGTGAAAGCGTTTCGTCCGTTCTTTATAAATTTTGTTATTTTCATATGCGTAAGAGTGTCACTCGTCGAGTTCGTTGTGTTGAAATTTTTTAAGGTCGCCGACAGAGTGGGGGTCGAAGTTTAAAAATTACAAGGACCAAAATGCGCGGTGTTCTAATTATACGGGTAAATGACACGATTTTCCATAAACCAACCGATACGGCATACATCCGAGGGCGGTTCTGTATGCTGTTCGGTAGGACCATAGAGCATCGTCTAATTTTATTGACCAGTCTTTCCTAGAAGTTGAAACAGTCTTCTCTAATATTCTCTTTATTTCTTTGTTCAATACATTGACTTGTCCGTTAGTTTGGGTGTGGAAGGCGGTTGAAAGCTTATGTGTAACGCTGTATCTAGTAAGGATTTTAGAAAACTGTGTGTTACAGAAATGAGAACCCCTATTGCTAATGATGGTGCACGGCATACCGAATCGAGAAAATAATTTTTTAAAAAACATAACCACGACTCGGGCAACGTTCGTAGGAATAGCTTGGGCTTCAGCCCATCGCGAACCATAATGAATGACAACTAAAATATACTTATTTCCGAAGCTAGAAGGAAGAGGGCCAACAAAATCAATTCCCCAGAGGTCGAAAATTTCGCACTCAAGGAAATAATTTTGTGGCATTTCATTTTTATTGGAAATGTTGCCCGACCATTGGCAACTATCCCACCTACTCACAAAGGCTTACGCGTCTTTAAACAGGCTAGGCCAGTAAAAACCAACGCAAACAACCTTGTGAGCGGTGCAAGCAGCTTGATAGTGCCCAGCAGTCGGACCTTCATGTAAGTGTTTTAAAATATTTAATCCTTCTTCATAAGAAACACATCTCCTTATCACTTGGTCCGCACAGACTCTGAAAAGATGCGGGTCCTCCCAAAAATAGTTCTTCAACTCAGAAAAGAATTTCTTCTTTTATTGAGAGGAGAACTCTTTTGGGAGCACACGAGCCACTAAGTAGTTTGCAATGTGTGCAAACCAAGGAGAAGGAGAAGTGCTAATTGAAAGCAGCTTCTCATCAGGAAAATAATCATTAAAAGATTTTTCATCTAGATTTTCAATAAAAGGATTATTAAGGCGCAAGAGGTGGTTGGCGGCCAAATTCTCGGCTCCTCGCTTATCACGGATTTCTAAGTCAAACTCTTGCAGGAGTAACACCCAGCGAATAAGGCGCGGCTTGGCATCCGTTTTGGCAAGAAGATATTTGAGGGCCGAGTGGTCCGTAAAAACGATAATTTTTGAAAGTATAATATAAGGGCAAAATTTATCAAAAGTGAATACTACAGCTATGAGCTCCTTCTCGGTTGTGTTGTAATTTTCCTGTGCAGATGTGAGTGTATTACTTGCATAATAGATGGGGTGAAAGTTTTTAGATATGCGTTGGCCTAATACAGTTCCCACCGCAAAACTACTCGCATCACACATTATCTCAAAGGAAAGGTTCCACACAGGAGCTATCATAATCGGGGCATTAATTAAATTTTCTTTTATTAAATTAAAAGCAGCTAGGCAAAGCTCATCAAAAATGAATGGGGCGTCTTTTTCTAACAGATGGGTAAGGGGTTTGGTGATCTTGGAGAAGTCCTTTATGAAACGACGGTAAAAGCCAGCATGCCCTAAGAAATTTCTTATAGCTTGGATGTTCGTAGGTGGCGGCAGGTTCTCGAAAACTTCTATATTAGCAACGTCTACTTCAATACCTCTTGCAAAAATTTTCTGACGCAAAACTAACCCTTCGCTCACCATAAAATGACATTTTTCCCAATTTATGGCAAGGTTAGTTTCTTCGCATCTTTCTATGACTTTTTCGAGATTTTCTAAACAACTATCAAATGCATCACCGAACACGGAGAAATCATCCATGAATACCTCCATAATGCTTTCTACGTATTTGTCAAAGATAGCGAGCCTACATTGCTGGAATGTAGCTGGGCCATTGCACAATCCAAACGACATTCTTTGGTAAGCGAAGGTGCTGAAGGGACAAGTAAACGTAGTTTTCTTCTGGTCCTCGGGAGAGATGGGGATTTGAAAATACCCCGAAAGACATCGAGAAAACAATAAAAGCTATGTCCAGATAATCGTTCTAAAATCTAATCGATGAACGGCAAGGGAAAGTGATCCTTGCGTGTGGCGTCGTTTAACTTACGATAATCTATACAAATTTGCCACCCCATCACCGTCCGTGTCGAGATTAATTCATTATTCTCATTACTAACTACCGTTATCCCTCCCTTCTTTGGTACTACTTGGATTGGGCTAACCCACTTACTATCAGATATATGATAGATAATTCCTGCGTCTAATAATTTCATAACCTCGCCCTTAACTAGCTCTTTCATGTTGGGATTTCGACGGTGCTGAGGTTGGACTGAATTACGCGAATTATCTTCCATTAAGATTTTGTGAGTGCGGAAAGATGGGCTTATGCCCTTGATATCAGAAATTTGTCAGGCAATAGCTCGGCGATGCTTACGTAAAACTAAAAGAAGTTTATCGTTTTGCACATCTATGAGCTAGGCCGAAACTATTACTGGTAGCTTGTAGTCCTTTTCTAAGAGAGCATATCTAAGATGTTTGGGGAGTTCTTCCAATTATAGGGTAGGGGGTTCTTCATACGAGGATTTAGAAATTTCTTTCCTTTTCAAAAACTATGTCCTCGTAGAGTTTTTTATGTGTAAAATTAAAAGGGGTGGAGTCGGTGGCCATGGCGGCTTCTTGCAGCGATTCTGTTGGAAAAGTAGCGGAGGAACAAAAATCAGAAAATTCTTTTTCAAATTCAGAGAGGCGATAGGAGTATTCTTCACTTTGGTGTAGCGATTCAGTTGGAAGAGTAGAGGAAGAACAAAAATCAGAAAATTCTTTTTCAAATTCAGAGAGGCGATAGGAGGATCCATCACTTACGGCATCTACGAAAAAGCAGGAGTCATCATTTGCTGGGTGTTCTTCATCGAGGGGGTGATAAAGAAAGTTACTTCATCGTCACATACGCGAAGGAAGAGCTTACCATTGCTTACGTCAATGATGGCTCGGGAGGTGGCAAGGAAGGGTGGGCTAAGGATCTGGGGAACCTCGACGTCTTCTTCGATGTCCAATATGTCGAAGTCCACCGGGAAGATGAACTTGTCGACTTTAACTAAGACATCCTCCACTATTCCTAACGGGTACTTGACGGATCTATCAGCTAGCTGGATACTCATCCATGTGGGGTTGACGTTACCAATTCCTAACTTCTTAAA
The DNA here is from genome assembly GCA_039583875.1 of Platanthera guangdongensis. Taxonomy (NCBI): domain Eukaryota; kingdom Viridiplantae; phylum Streptophyta; class Magnoliopsida; order Asparagales; family Orchidaceae; genus Platanthera; species Platanthera guangdongensis. The sequence continues at coordinate 90,584,560 of CM077156.1, forward strand.
CAATAAGAGGGGCATCAGGTTAATACTCGCACCTAAGTCGGCTAATGCGTGCTTGACAAAAAGATCACCAAAGACACACGGAATAGAAAAACTACCCGGGTCACTGATTTTCTTTAGTATACCGTTTGTCAAGACCGTAGAGCACTCAGTATTTTACGTGACATACGAAAGGTTCTCTAACTTCTTGTTGGTCAGGAGGTCCTTAAGATACTTAGGTTACTTCGGCATCTGGGACATCGCTTCGTTGAAGGGCAGATATATATGGATTTTTTAAACATTTCTAAGAAGCGGGAGTATTGATCATCCTGACATTGCTTATTATGTTCGGAAAGGTATGGAGGGGTTGGATTATTTTTAAAGATGGGTGGTGGAGTAAGATCTTTTTCAAAAAACGGCGGTGATAACTTCTTCTTCAGCAGGGGGTGGAATTTTTAAAATGGGAGCAGAGCTTTAAATTTTTAAAGCTGGAGCGGAGCTTGCCTCGGGCTCTTCACTTACCATACTGGGAACTTGCTTCCCACTCCGAAGAGTTATATCTTTCGCTTGCACTCTCGGGTTGGGCTCAGTATTTAAAGGAAGAGACCCTGCGGGTCGCTCAGAAATTATTTTAGCGTGCTGTCCTACATGACTCCCTAAACTTTTAATGCTTCCAGTTAAGGTTCTTATAGTAGCGTCATTTGTGGTGATATATTTAGAAATTAACTCCTCCAAGCTTGGAGGTTTTGGAAAGTTCTGAAGAGGTTGAGGCAGTGGAGAAAAAGCATTTTGTGGTGGGGGGTGCATTGCGTTCGATGGATTACTCCACGAAAAATTTTGGTGATTTCTTAAAGCAGGATTATAGCTATTTGGAAAGACAAAACCAGGAGGATGAAAATACGCAGCAGAAAAATTATGAAAAGCATTTTTAGACATATTATTATAAACATAATCTAATTGTTCTGGAGCAGGAGTTGCAGATTCTCATACCTAAGGGGCAGAGGAAGCAGTCATCTCCGTAATTTTTTTGCTTAATATTTCTACTTGCAGAGCTAGCTGGGAGATGTTGTCCACTTCAAATATACCTGCAAGATGGTTTGGGCAGGACCTGGGAACATTCCACTGGTAGGTTTTCATGGTCATGTCCTCAAAAAGCTCAAGAGCTGCTTCCGAGGTTTTGTGGTTTAAAGTACCACCAGAAGCTGTGTCAATCATTTTGCTTTGTGCTTTGATTTAGCACGTTATAAAATGTCTCCACTTGTAAACATACAGGCAGCGCGTGATGTGGGCATCGTCTTAATAGTTCTTTAAATCTTTCCCATATTTCATTTAAGGTTTCCGAGTCTATTTTCCAAAGGCGGAAATTTCATTCCTAAGCTTTGCAGTTTTAGCTGGCGGAAAAAACTTCACCAAAAAGTTTTCAGTTAATTGAGTCCAGGTTGTGATGCTATTTTTAGGTAGAATGTTCATCCACTGCTTATCCTAAGTTCTAAGGGAGAAAGGAAATAATCTTAGCCTAATAGCATCATTTGTGACAACATATATCTTGAAGGTGTCACAAATCTCAAAAAAGCTTACTATATGTGCGTTCGGATCTTCATCTTGACGTACGTCAAATTGCATATACTACTGCATCATTTGAATTATGCTAGGCTTCATTTCGAAATTATTTTTATCTATCGCAGGGCGAACTATGCTAGATTCTATACCCTCGAGATTCGGTCGTACATAATAGGACATAGGCCTTTGCACGGCTTCCTCCACGTGGGGCTCTTCCATCCTTAAAGCAGAAAATGTCTCAGAATCCTCAACCAGTATTTGGAGAGTAGGGCCTTGAAATCGCGATCTTCTCCGAAGAGTAGGCTCAATTTCGTGGTCCAAGTCCAAAATAGCCGACGGATTCCCGCGGGTCATGCACTAAAAGAAGAGAAGATGAAGAAAGAGAAATAAAAAAAAACTAGAAAAAGAGAGCTAATAATTTTTTTTTGAAATAGATTTTTTTAAGATATTTAACTCCCGAACTTCCCAAGGGCTACCCCACAAAGGGTTCACAAGGTACTAGACAAGATAGCGATACTTAAAACTGCTTTGCCCTTTTCGAGAGATTTAGGTGGTGTAGAAAAATTGTGAAGTGGGTTTCTATTAAGAGCGGTAATAAATTTTTTTTTTGATTTTAAATTTTTTTTAGAAGGAGGTTGAGAAAGAGAAATGATAAAATTAATAGGTTCTTATTTTCAATTTATCAACGAATGTTGCTCCCCGCCAACGGTGCCAAAAACTTGATGGCCCGGCCTTTCGCTTAAGAAAAGAAAGCAACCGAACTAGCAGTCCAACTAGGCAAGTAAACCTATCGAACTGTAGCAAGGGGACACAAGTGTCGTATTTAAATCCGGGAACTATTGAGTAAACTTACTCACACGAAGGCTATTATTTTATCGACGGAAATCATAGGGTTAAGTGGAAAATTAAACGCGCTTAAAGAAAGGAAATAAAAAGAGAGCTGATTGCACTTAAAATAAAGAGAGCATAAAAGAAACGATTACACTAAAGGGGTGGAACGATGAAATAGAAATGCACTCGATAAAGAATCACCTAGGCAAGACTCGATTAAAAACACAATAAATAAACCTAAGCTTAATAGGATAAAGGTCCTTGACCGTGGAGGTTCCTAAAGCTTGAACACGCATCTCTCGAAGTCGTGCCCAACTGAGTTTAGGAAGGTCCGACCGACTCTCGTCTAAATCAGAGGCCTAAAGTTCGCTTTATGTGGTGAACCCCACTATTGGATTTTACTCCAATCCGGGAGATTTGGATGTCTGCCTCTCTCGAGGGGTGCGTACAACTCTCTTTACTCTTGAATGATCACTTCAAACTATCGTCCTCTCGGCTAGCCCAGAATGAAAGCAAAGGTGGAGAATATATATCGATGATCTACCTCCAACCCTCGAAAAATCAAGAGTAAATCGAAGGCCTAAAACCTAAAAAGAAAAGGTAAATTCAAAGCATCATAACTTAATCACTCGAACCTCGGATCATCAAGATCAAGTACAAAGAGGATTAATTATTCATGGTGAAGTGGAGGAGGGGGAATGCGTTGTAAAGCATAAAGAACACAAGGTACTAAAGAGAGCAAACAACACTTTTTTTATTAATCTAAAAGAGAGCTTACAACTTGGAAATGAAAATTACAAGAGCAATGAAATAAAAGACTAAGCTATCATTAACATTAGGCTACTAAAAGAAACTAGAAACTAGTATAAGGAAAGCACTAAGCTAGGATTAAGGAAGACTTAAAATGAAAAAGGAGAGAAAGAACACTTAAGAAAATGCATGAAAAACTTCTGAAAACAAAATGGCATCACCTCCTTACACACTATAGGACTCCACTTGAAATAACGGGGAAGGGCTGAATTTATAGAAATTCAAGTGGAGACCACACGCCCGGCGACACGGCCGTGTTGGTGTCAGTGTTCCGTGCTGGTTGACTTCGGGATCTGGTTCTGGCGGGAAATGATCTCTGCAGTGTCGAATCGGCGGGCTCACCCATGCTAACACGGCCAACGACACGGCTGTGTCAGTGGTCGTGTCCTATGCAGTTGATGGGCTCTGACGGGTGGTGCATTAATGGCGGGTTGCATCCGTTGAGGAGGTGGAAACACGCCCGGCGACACGGCCGTGTTGGTGGCCGTATCCTTCTCTGGAAAGTCATCGGCTCCTGTTGACATGCCTCATGTTGACACGACCAGCTTTACACGACCAGAGACACAGCCAGAGACACAGCTGTGTTGGATACTGTGTCCTGCTCGGGATGAACTCTGGACTTTCCTCTGGTGGTTGATTTCTTTGGGAACAAGTGACACGCCCCATGACATGGCCATGTTGGTGGCCGCGTTAGGTCATTTTGGCTGAAAATTGAGAAAACCTTCAAAGAACAAAAACATTAGTGGCATATATAAATACAAGAGGAGGGGACATATAAGCTAATAATACAAGATTTGCACAATAAAGACCTAATCAAAACTCTAATAGATTAAATACAAAACAAAATATCACCGTGTGAACAACCCATCATTCCAATGCTAAAGAACTCTGTATGCTGATCTACAAGATGCCTAACTGTGAGGTCGCCAAGGTGCCAGATCGCCGCGAACAGCTACTGCCGAACTGAACAAGCTGCCAGAAGCTGACAGATTATTTGTACAACCCAGTGTTTGTCGAGTGGGACCACAAGGAGGGCTACACAAATAGACATGCAGACTAGGATAGATGTTCAGACACCATTTTGAAGACGTTGAGTGGAGCTCGGCCTGTCGACACCATCTACTGAGGCTTTGAGTGGAGCTCGACCCGTCGATTCCATCGCTAAGGTGTTGAGTGAACTGGTTTTATTCGACGCATCTGAACTTAAACATGAGTTCCTCTTAGTTCCCTACCCGCCAGGTAGGAAAGCGAGTTAGAGCAGCCGACCCGCACCCACTAGGCAAGGGAGCGAGCTAGGGCAGCTGGCCCACACCCACCAGGCAGGCGATCGAGCTAGGGCAGCCGGCCCCTACCCGCCAGTTAGGCAAGCGAGCTAGGGTAACTGGCCATCACTTGCTAGTTAGGAGAGCGAGCTAGGGCAGCCTGCCCGCACCTTCTAGGAAGGAGAGCACGCTAGGGGATCCGGCCCACTCCCGCAATGTAGGGGCGAACCAGGACCGCGAGCCCTCTTCTGCCAAGAAGGGCGAGTGAGTGACCCGAGCCAAATCGCGTTCACCTAACGATAGCGTCGAGTCGAATTCGCCAGCCTGCGTCTGCCTAGGCTACTGGCTATTTGGGCCCGATTTCCCCTAAGAGTGGGGTGCAGGTATCACGTGGTTAACCTAATTAGGTCTGCATTTAGATATTCAAAATAGTGGAGTTATGCTATTGGCTGACCACTTTTGCTACATCTAACCATTATTAATAGTGGAGTTATGCTTTTGGCCGAGCAAGTATTAAAAACTATACGTAGACCAAATGGGGTACATCAGAAGGCAAGCTTTCAAGCAATCCAATTCTCCTTCTTTTTCATCTTCGAGTGCATTCTAAGGTTCCCTTAGCTCAGCATAGGCTAAGGAGGGGAAGTGCTCTAAGATCTTCAAGGTATGTGGTGGGACCTTCATGCTGAAGCCTTGGGTGAGTTTTCAATTCTAAGTCTTTGGTCGTTCAAGCTCGCTAGGGAGAAATAAGTGTGCATTAACACCTCCCGCAAGGGTTCAAACTCCACAGAAGCTAGTGCCCGATTTCAACATTTTGGTGCGCTGAGCGTGGAGAGTGATCTGCACCAAAAATCCTTCATGAGATCAATGACTGGAGGTGAAGGATAGGGTTCTGACAAGACTGACTCAACACCCCTCCCCCTCTCGCCACCCTCGGTATGTTCGAGGATTTCCGGCAAGAGATGTGGAATCTTGTCATGTTCGCACTAGGTATGCGTGACGAGTGCTCGACCCCAGCCGTCCCAGTCACTGCAGTCCCAACTTTAGGCGAGGACGTCCCGGTTAGGTGACTCTGGAGTGAAACTGCAGAGGAGTGGGACGAGCAAGATTTGCCAGGGCAAGTTCTATTCCCTGGCTCAGCAAGCACGGGCCAATCTAGCGAGGTGGAGGTGCAAGATCCACCAGTTCGCCCGACACGGGGTGGTAGCCACTTTAGCGAGTTGGTTTCATCTGCCCTACTTCCAGAGGGGTTTTGCGAGTCGGAGATGTCCTACTATACCGGGAAGGATGATCTGGTTCAACAAATCCAGTTGTTTGAGGATGTGGTCTCGATCCGGCGAATGTTAGATGCATTTAAGTCAGGCTCTTCACCATCACCCTCAAGGAGAAGGCAAGAGAGTGGTTCCACCAGCTGCCAGCCAGCACCATCTATTATTTCATGGACCTATGCTGAGGGTTCATGCTGAGGTTCACCACTTCCAAGAAGAGTAAGAAAGAGTCTGAGTCTTTGTTCCACATCAAGCAGGGAGTTAACGAGACCCTGGGGAGCTACATGGACATGTTCTAAGAGGAGTTCCTCCAGGTCCTGGAGATGCTAGGAAATGCTTTAATGATGCCTTCTCCTTGGGGCTGCAGTAGATATTCTACAGGATATAGCTGAAGAGGTTGTCGCCCCTCTCCTTCGAGGAGCTGATGGAGGGGGCAGCAAGAGATGTCGATGGGGAGGCATCAACCCCAGAGTTCGCAAGGAAGTTGGCCAGGTGGGCCGCGGAGGAAGAGCTGAGAGGTGGCAAGGGCCAGGAGATATGGATGCCCGATGTTGATGCATGAAAACGCAAAGGGGGTCGAGCACCACCAACTAACTGTTTGAGCACATGGGAAAAGAAGGGAGAGGAGAGACTGCGAGTAGCAATATACTAAGCAGACGAGAGCCAGAAGAACAGCAGGGCCGTGAGCCAAGGCAACAACAGACTTCGCCCGTCACGGCCTGAATGTCTCTCTTGCGACGGGCTTTCCTTTTTCTGAAGAAGGGTTTGATTACAAGGATAAGAAGAAGAAGCAAGAGCTGAGCAAGCTGGAGTCCGCAAAGCACGAGATTCGAGTCCGCAGCCATTAACAAGTAGGCTCCTGGACATGAGTCAGCGTGCCTTGGGTGCACCACCTCCCCCCTATTTATAGGATGGGGGCCTGCCCAAAAGGGCAGGGCTAAAATAACCGACTGCCCGGGGTACAGGAGAACCGGGCAGCAGTGACGGGAAGCAAAAATAAAGAACACGCTAGTCCGCGCAGAAGGGGCGGACTGGGCTCGCGGGCTGGAGCTACCATCTACTGATGCTAGGCGCGATCCCGCGGGAGGACTGCGGCATGGGTGGACTGGGCACTGCGTCCGCCAAAGAGGGATCAATCCAGAGCTCCAAGGCATGGCGAACCTTCAATCTGCTGCCACTAGGAGCGATCCTTCAGGAGGACGGCGACCTAGGCGGATGGGAAACTGCGTCCGCCGACGTAGAGAAAACAAGGATCCAAAGGCATGGTGAATTGGGCGATCAGAGCGTTGAGTCCGCCGATGGGGGACCATCCTTGGTGGCCGATCACTGTTACTTTGCCGAGCTGGGTGGACTGCCGAATCGTGTCCGCGGATAGTGAAATAAGGCCTTGACATCCTGCGGGTGTTGCAGACTGAGGGTTAACAAAATCCCCGCACATTTTTAAGTTTCCAGAAAACTTCGAAAATGTTTTCTTAACCGCCGAGTCAACAAGCCTCATTAATGTCGTCAGCGCAATAAATATTGCTGGAGGGCCTGGAACTGTTAGAAATTTCGATCGACACGGGGCGTTATTCACCACTTGTGGTCTCCACTTTGCAGTCCGACATGGAAAGGCTTGGCGCTTTCTTCACCAGCCTCACTGCAAAAGTCGAGAAGGCACTAACGCCTATGTAGACTAAGAAAATAATAAAGAGAACGACGAGAGGGGATCTTGTCCACTGTACTGGAGAAAGTTCCCATAGCCAGAAGCTTGCTGAGAAAACGGTCCGCCGCGCTGATATTCTTGTGCGCGAGAAGGAGGATGTCGCAGTTCCTCACGCTGAACAGCCACTGAGAAGGGAGAAGTCGATAAATATGTCGGACACCGCCCCTTCCCAGAAAACCGCGAACTCGGAGGACACAGTTGGCGAACACAATGAAGCTGAAATATCTTCCCCCAATACCCAGGTGCCCATCGTGAACCTTGATGAAGATATGCGGACTGCGGGAGAAAGGTTGGCAAGGACGCACCTTCAAAGGCATTGATCGCTGCGAACCTTGAGACGGTCCGCGAGAGCCAACCCGATTTTGGAAAGGTTGTCGCGGACTCTGCCGAGAAAAGAGCTTCTGGAAAGAAGAGGAAGAGGGATGGGTCGACCATGGCTGAGCGGGTTGAAAAGAAGTTGTGGGCGATGAAGGAGAAGAATATCTTCAAGCGGACTGGAGACGCAGACTTACAGCACAGGCCGCGCGAGAAAGATGTTCCTGAAAGCGAGTTAGTTACTCTGGAGGCTCAAATCCAGGGAGATAATTCCCTCTCCACGGTCAGTTTATCTACGGATGAGATACTAGATTCCATTGATGTCGATCAATTTGATCTGATCAACGAATCCCTGCTGGGTGCACTGCAGCAACCTGAGGTGGAAATCCTTGGGGTCAAGGGCGACGAACTCCACTCTTTATCCGCTGCTGAGGAAAAAAAGAGGGAAAGGCTGAAAGAGAAAATAGCGGAGCAGAAGAAGCAAATCGCTGCTCATGTGGCTACGGTTGAGGCGGCCTCAAAGCAGGCAGCGACAGATAAGAATGCTGAGGATCTGCGGACTGCTGCAGAGCTGTTGCAGTCAGGTAACCTTCAACCGGCGCCTAAATATTTTAAGCGTCAGTGGATTTACAGGTTGCCGAAGGGGAAGTCGAGGCCGATTAAGATCATCACCGAGACTGACGACATTGTCATTTCAAAAGGTTTTGCTGCTGAAAAGAGAACCAAAGTCCATCGTGAATTGAAGAAGCGGTTAAGCATCTTTGACCCGGAGCGGTCAAGGCGGCGTGTCTTCTTCGATAGTCGGCAACTCACTGCTGCTTTGTCGAAATGTGATCTTTTTTCCTGAATCTTTGAGTCCGTCGCGGACTGTATTTGAGCGTGAAATTGATCTTTTTTGCTGCAGGTAGAAAGTCTCCATAGGGCTCTGACGAGAGTGGGGAGATTGTCGTTATACCGAGTACTGGTGTTGACGCGGTTCTGCATGAGGAATCTGCAAGAGATGATCAGCCCAACCTGAGCGATATTAGAGAGTTAGAAAGGAAATTTCAAGCTGAAATTCAGAACATTAAAGCGGAGTTAAAGAAGGCGGAAGAGCGCGAGAAAGCATCCGCGGAGCGCGAGAAAGCCCTAAAGGACTAGATCGCCAGCATCTAGAGGGCGCTGGAGAGGTCCGATAGGGAGAATTAGAGGCTCGCTGATGATGTCCGCTTCTACAAGGGCAAGCACTTGGCCCCGGTGCGGGAAGAAAAGGGGAAACGGGCTGCTGAGGTCGCTGAGCAAAGATCGTGATTGCCAGATCGCGTTGCTACGGAGGTCGCAGCACCGGCAGGTGGTGGCCAACAGGCCGCGGATGAGGAGTTGAGGCTGGCGATGGAGCCGATGGTTCCCCTTAGTCGGGTAGACTAGGAGGCTGCTCATATGCACCGGACTATCAAATCTATTCATCACCACATCTGTCGCTTTTACAACGAAGTCCTCCAAATAAGCGACCAAGCTGCGCACTTGTGCAAAGATAGGACGGAAAGGCCAAGCGGACTGAGACCAAAGACCGCTAGGTCCGCGAAACCACAAACTATGATTTGATTTGTCTGATGTATAATTGTGTGTTTTAAACAATATTCTATACTATGGGTTCTAATAAACTATGTTGTGCTTTACGCTGATTAAATAATATATCCGCACATTATGTTGCTAATTTTTGTTGTGATCGGTGGCGAACTGTGCAGACTAATGTTGTGTCCGCTTCTCATAATTTTAACTGTCTGCAGGTGGGAAATGTCGCGAGCTGGGCTGACTGAAACTTTGTCTGCCTTAATTTTTGTGCTTTGAACTTTGCTTGGCATGTGAATTTAAGTTTGTGTCCGCGTTATTTTTAATTTTTGCTGCGTGTATAATTGGATTAGGGCATACTATGCTGACTGCAAAAGCGAGCTATGTGGCCTGGCTCAAAAAGCTGTCAGGCCTCACTACTATAAATATTCCCCTGTTGCTTCTTCTATGCAGGAAAACAGTTGAAGCTGAAGACCCTGCGACCTGCCAAGATGGGGTCCGCCAGGACTGATGCAGCAGTTGCTTTCCATATCGCGGACCACTGAAAGTGCACTCTAACGGAGGGCGACCTTGAAGATTTTGTCGAGAATAAGATGGCGAACTCAAACCATCTTGTCTGCCTTCCAGCCCATGAAGAAAGACTAAATTTTTCAACGGCGACTCAGATCGCCATACCCATTGATCACTTTGACAGCGGCTTCAAATTTCCGCTACTATGGGAGATCGCTGAAATTTTTGAGCATTATGGGATGGTGCCGGGCCAGCTCGCTCCCAACACTCTTGCTTCTATTTGCAACTTTATCTCTTACTTGCGGTCTGAGAAGATCGCTTTCTCTATGAAAATCTTCCGCAAGTTGTTCTCAGTCTGCTCGATAACCTCATCCGTAGGCCGCCCATACAAGGGAGTAATATACTTTTACTGAAGAGGAATGAAGGTTGTAGGCCTTCCTAACAAGATCCACAACTGGACCTCCAAGTTCTTAATCTTCGAAGGCGACATAGGGTTCGCGCATACGTATCCGCAAGAGCGCGCGGACTCCTCTTTCAAGAGTGTCCCGCTGGACGTGATGGAGTCCGCCATCACCAAATTCCTAGTCGATGCCAGGCTCGATATTGAGTACTACGTTAAGCTGTTGGCGAGCTTGGCGGACGTTTCGCGTGAAGAAAGTAAGCTTTTGCGAACTCAAGTTTGTATCCGTAGCTGTAACACCCCCTATCCGTCGCATAGCATATAGCAGTTGGTCCGGCAGGGGCCCGACGCCATATACTACAGACAGACCGGGTGGTTACTCATGGAAACCATTCAACCAATCATAACGTCCTACACAGAGCATTCGAGCCGAAGCAGTTTAAAAAAGTTGCAATAAAGAACCCAACACTAAAGCATGAATGTCCACTAATACCAAAATAGAAATGTTATACATACACCAACGCAAGCCTTAAGGCCTTACAAAATGTTTCACTTGATATTACATGATTTAAAAACCACGGCACGCAGGCCGGTCATACATGAATAAAAACAGTAAACACTTCCAATTAGGCCTTCGAGGGCCGGCTTCGCACTTGGGCTTTAGCCCGCTATTGACCGCTTGGTCCAGCAGCACCTGCAAGCAACAAACCACCGCACGGTGGCAAAATAAGGCAACGGTCAGAAATGCTGACCCAATTATAACGATCCCGCCCCCAACTCAAGGAGGCGATTCTCCTTCCCTGCATTTCATTAGCATAAGCGAGCAATATATATATCAATATTCATTTCATCACAGAAGTTTGCTCGCACGGCCACACGCCCCATGCTCTCAGGGCACATTCTCGGTGAACTGGTCGATGTTACGTCAATTAAAGCCATAGACATTCCGGACTCACAACCGCCACTTTGACGGCCAAACCTATGAGCATTTTGTCTTCTTGGCCTGGGTCACGACAATTTAAGCCATTGACCGCCGAAGACCCTAATCTATGACAACGGCAAGTGCCACGTACCCTTAGGTCTCTTTAACCGAACGACATAGAACGGGTACGGTTCCATCTAACCCGTGCTCACATTGCAACGACAATTTAAGCCATTTGCGCGGGTCAAACTTCTACCGAGTCCCATTTCCATCACAATTCACATAACCCGGTTATGTTCAAGTTGGCTCTCAGGCCACAAAGTTGGCAAGATCACGCATCCGTCCAGTTTTCCGGGTGCACCTTTGTGTTAATCCCCAAGACTCCCTGCTGCAATCTACCATATAGAAAACCCGAAAACAACCAATAGCACGGAGTCTTCTCCGGCATTTATGCAATGCAACATCACCGATCCAGACCAACATGTCCGGGTAGGCTTCACACATCATGCCTATATCCGTTCTCGCTTACGGACTCTATACAACGGGGACTTCACATATCTACCCGAAGGAACGCCTCCAACTCTCCGCAAACTCGCGAGAGCGGGCTTCCTATGCGAAGAAGGAGAGCTACTCATTCTCAAGAATAGAATCGTTACCCTTGCGTTCTTCTTTGGCGCCATGGAAAACTAAGCGGATGAAAAGAACCGACTAGCTTTGCCTCCGTGGATCCGGAGTCGGCTCGCGATTTGGAGCTTCGAAGCTCCTCCAATGGACGGATCTAGCTCCTTCTTCCTTCCTTGGCTCTCCTCTCTCTAAGATTTAGAAAGACAACCACTCATGAAAAGTGAGGGTTTCTAAGGCCTAATCCCTGGTATATCCCTTCAGGAACAACCCCCAGCCATTGGATCATCAATTAAAGAAATGAACGGCTTTGATTCGGGACTGAAATGCCCAATCTGGACGGCACACGGCTTGGCACACGCCCGTGTATAGAGCCGTGTTCCTCATTCACCGTCAAAATCGGCTCGCCTGGAACAACACACAGGTATCGAACATGCCCGTGTTCGACCTGACACGCCGATGTTTCACCTGACATGGCCGTGTGGCCGGCCGTGTACACCCATCGTTTTTTCCCGAAAACAACCTGAGCACTGCACGGGTTCTAGGACATGCCCGTGTCCTTGCCCGTGTCACCTCAACACGCTTGGGCTCTAGGCCGTGTACATGGTCTTGACACTCGACACTTCGTCGAGCGAAGATCGTCGACCTGATGACACGGCCTAGGACACGCCCGTGTCCTAGGCCGTGTGCCTTGTCTCGACACTTCGTCGAGCAAAGTTCGTCGACTTTCGGACGAGTGTCGACACGGGTCGACATGCCTTGCGACACGCCCGTGTCGCAGGCCGTGTACCATGTCTCGACACATCGTCGAGCGAAATTCGTCGACCCCCTGGGTCGATCGTCGACACGGCCTTGACACGCCCTGCGACAAGTCCGTGTCGCAGGCCGTGTTCTCTGCTCGACGATCGTGGACTCCAAAATCGTCGGACTCTCGACCAAAACGTCGAACCCACCCTGACACGCCCTGGGACACGCCCGTGTTCCAGGCCGTGTGCCTACTGCCAGAACCCAAAACTGGTCCAAAACGTCCCTCGTCGCTCTTTTGAGTTTCGGGGCGTTACAACTCTCCCCCTCTTAAAATAATTTCGTCCACGAAATTATATAAAGGAAAGACATGTACAAAACCAAAATTTGTACCTGAGCGGAACAAGTCCGGATATTCGTCAAGCATAGTCTGCTCTCGCTCCCAAGAGAGCTCCTCACGACCGCAATTGTCCCACCGGACCTTGACCATCCTGATATCTTTATTGCATAGCCGCTTGACCTCCGAGTCCTCAATCTGCACGGGCTTGACCTTTGTCGTCAACCCACTATCCACCGACACTTAATCATCCGCGATCACTTGCGAAGTCTGTTGCACCGCCTTCCGGAGCACCAAAATATGGAATACATCATGTAAACCACTAAGCTCCACTGAGAGCTTCAACCTATAGGATGCTTCACCCACTCGCTCCAGAACCTCAAACGGCCCAAGGTACCCCGGGCTTAGCTTTTGCAATCGCCGCACCCGCGAGACTCCCTTGAACGGCTTGATCTTTAAGTACACATAGTCGCCCACAGCGAACTCCACGTTCCTGTGCTTGACAATATAGTACTTCGCTTGCCGGTCTTGAGCGATAAGCAACCTCTCCCGAATGGTTCTCACCAAAGAAGTAGCATCCTCGACTTCCAACCGCTTATACAACTTTGACTGACCCGTTTCTAGCCAAGACAACGACGTGCGACATTTTCTACCATATAGGGACTCGAAGGGCGCCATTTGAGTACTCGCCTGGTATCTATTGTTGTATGCGAACTCCACCAAATAAAGGTGGTCTTCACACTGCTTTCCAAAATCCAAGACACACATGCGGAGCATGTCTTCCATGGTTCTATTGACCCTCTCGGTCTTCCCATCCGTTTGTGGATGGAAGGTTGTGCTGAATTTCAGCTTTGTTCCCAACATTTGCTGCATAAGCCTCCAATCTTTGGACGTGAACCGCCCATCTCGGTCACTCACGATGTTGTGGGGCACACCGTGAATCCGTACAATATTATCCACATAACGTTTTGCCAACTTCTCCACCCGATCATCCTTCCTATGCGGAATAAAATGCGACACCTTCGTTAACCGATCCACGACCACCAAAATGGCGTCGTGCCCCTTTTGCGACCTTGGAAAACCGTGCACAAAGTCCATAGAGATGTCGTCAAATTTCCACTCTGGAATAGGCAAGGAATTAAGAAATCCTCCCGGCTTTTGGCATTCCGCCTTCACCAAGACGCAAGTTTGGCACTTCGCCACGTAGAGCGCCACATCTTTCTTCAAACCCGACCACCAAAACAGTTTCTTCACATCGCGGTACATCTTCGTGCTCCCCGAGTGAATCGAGTACTTGGAATGGTGTGCCTCGTACAACAACTCCACCCGCAAATTACCTACACATGGGACGTACAGACGACCGTCTTTCCACAGCAATTCGTCCTCCACAACGAATTGAGAATTTGACCCATCCAGAGCCTCCACCATGAACTGCTTCATATGAACATCCATATCCAAAGCCTGCCGAATCCGATCAGCCAGGTCATATTGGACTTTAGTCCAATTCAGAACTGCTTCAGAACTTGATTGTCTATCCACACAAACAATCTCCAACACCTCCAACTCCCGCACCAACCGCTCATCATGCGCTGATAGCCAATTGGCTTGAGTTGGGGCTCGGCGACTCAATGCATCTGCAACCACATTCCCTTTACCAGGCACGTAGTGGATCTTGAATGTATAGTCCCCTAGGAACTCCATCCATCTACGCTGCCGCATATTCAGATCCTTCTGATCAATCAGATATTTCAGGCTCTTATGATCGGTGTAGATATCAATCTTCACACCGTACAAATAGTGTCTCCACGGTTTTAAGGCAAAAATCACGGCCGCTAACTCCAAGTCATGGACCGGATAGTTCCTTTCATGCACTTTTAGCTATCTCGAGCCATAAGCTATTACACTTCCGTATTGCAGTAGTACGCAACCCAAACCACTGCCCGAAGCATCACTATAAATCTCATAGCCTTCGGTCCCGCATGGTGAACTCAGCACAGGCGTCGTGGCCAACCGACACTTCAACTCCACAAAAGCTCGCGCGCACTCTAGCGTCCAAACGAACTTATGCTCCTTCCTCGTCAAAGTAGTGAGAGGTAACACTATCCACGAGAAGTTCTCTACGAAGCGCCTATAATAGCCGGTAAGCCCCAGAAAGCTCTGGACTTCCTCTACCGTAGCAAGCTCAGGCCAATCCCGTATCGCAACAATCTTCGCCGGATCCACAGCAATACCCTCTCCACTCACTATGTGACTGAGGAATGCCACAAAGGATAACCAAAACTCGCACTTCGAGAACTTGGCATACAGTTGAATTCTCCTTAGTGTCTCCAAAACCAAATGAAGATGCTTGAAGTGATCTTCCTCACTTTGCGAGTACACCAAAATATCGTCGATGTAGACGATCACGAAATGGTCTAAGTACTACCTGAAAGTCCTGTTCATCAAATCCATGAAAACTGACGGCGCATTAGTCAGCCCAAACGGCATGACCGTAAACTCATAATGCTCGTATCTCGTACTAAACGCTGTCTTCGGGATATCACTCTCCCTTATTCGCAGCTGATAGTACCCAGCATTGAGATCCATGTTCGAGTACACCGTCGACCATACCAACTGATCAAACAGATCATCGATCCTGGGAATCGGGTACTTGTTCTTCTTCATCAACTTGTTGAGCTCCCGATAATCAATACACAGCCTCAAGCTTCCGTCCTTGTTCTTAACAAAGAGGACCGGCGCGCTCCAAGGCGAAGAACTCGGGCGCACATACCCTTGCTCCAACAACTCTTGCAGTTGAACTTTCAGCTCTGCCATTTCTTTAGGCGCTAGCCGATAAGGATATTGTGACACAGGATTTGCACCTAGCACTAGCTCAATCGTAAAATCTATCTCACGCTGAGGCGGGGCTCTAGGAAGATCTGCGGGGAACACATCAGGGTATCCCAATACCACTGAAATACAATCCAACGCGGGCTTCGGCTTTGCAACCTCCACTAGTGTAAAGAACAGTTCTGCACCAGCACGAACCGCCTTCACCACCTGAAGAGCAGACATCAACGTCTTGCTCGACCCCTTTAAACCCGTAAAAGTCGTTTCACGACTTGCTCCCAGCTTGACTTCCTTGCTACCGCAATCTATGGTTCTACTGCTCCGAGAACAAGTCCATGCCAAATATAACGTCGAACTCCACCAACGGAAGTAACGACGCTAGCAGATTAAACTCCTGATTCCCAATACGAATCTTAACATCGCAGATCCTATCCGCGCGCATCAAACACCCATTGGGCAACAACACATCCAACTTATCTTGCGCCATCAAAGAAGGGTCTCCGATGCGTGATATAAATCCCTCGGACAAGAAGGAGTTTGAAGCTCCCGTATCGAAGAGTGCTCGTGCCGTATTTTCACAAATCAATACAAATCCCAAACAAGCATTAGTAAGGTAACATATGTATAATAAGTATTTAAAGAAATTGACTTGCTATAAATTAAACCGTACCTGTCACCACATCAGCCTGTTTGATGACCTCCTGTTGACCAAGATTATACACCCTTGGTTGGGCCGGAGCATAGTGGTACGCGGTCGACTCCACCGCCTTTCCCTTCTCTTCATAAGTTGCTCCCGGCCTTCTCTCGGACTTAGGATGTCCGCTCCAACAGTCACGGGCAAAGTGCCCCGTCTTTCCACAAGTAAAACACGCACCCGTGGTCCGACCCGTAGTCGCCCTAGAAGCACCAGAAGAAGCTGGACCCGAAGTCCTATGCTTCTTGAAAGACCTCCGATAGCCGGAATTTGAAGTAGTCGACACTTTGAATTCAGATTTCCTATCACCCAAGCTTTTCTTTGCTTGTACATTCTTCATGTCCTTCTCCAAGGACCGGGCAGTGTTGACCAAGGTTAAGAAACCCTGCGTCATTAGCCCCGAGAGTAGTAACCTCAACTCATCTCTCAATCCTTCATAGAAGCGATTAGTCTTGCGCTCCTCATCCACAATAGTGGAGCTAGCATAACGACTCAGACGAGTAAACTCGTGGAGAAATTCATCCACGCTCCTCTCACCCTGAACCAACTTCAGAAACTCATTCTCCAACGCTATCCTCTACGCCGAAGGGAGGTATCTAGCCAAGAACAATCTCGAGAACTCCTCCATCGAGACATCAACAAGTTGCCTACCTCTTAACAAGTGCAGCTCCAATCCTTCCCACCACATTCTCGCTTCACCGTCCAGAAGGAACGTAGCGATGGTGGTCATTTGCCACTCCTCCGTCTCCATTGTTGTCATGACTCTCTTCACCCTAGAGAGCCAGTTTTCAGCTTGAGATGGGGTTCCCAACCCCGAGAATACAGGAGGATTAAAGCTCATAACATGCTTGAGCTGTCTCTCGGCTTCCCTCATTGGCACCACCGGCTCCACTACCACCTGTTCCACTCTCCTCGGCTCAGCCTCTTGAAGTGGTTCCTGCTCCATCGCAGGAGCGGGCTGCTGCGTTTGCCTTGCAGGCTGCGCATTAATCACGACCAACACTTCTTCTGCCACCAATCGTATGTTCTCAGCCGATAGAGGTGTTGCAGGAGCAACATCTGGTGCGCTGCTAGCCTCAGAAACTCGGCGTTCCGACGGCCCAACACCACTTCTGGTCACCTATAGTGGTACAAAACACCATTAAGCGACCAAATAAAATTGCAAACAGCAATTATAGGAACACGCAGGTTCCTCAAACACGTGTATTTTCATTCCTAAGTGGACATTCATGGGTTCTTTTACCGTTATAATGATGACGCACACAATGTGCTCACCATCCCTTAAAAAGAACTCGCCCACGAATTCATCTGAAGCCCAACCAAAACAAGTAGTCTGATACCAAATTGTAACACCACCTATCCCTCGCATAACATATATTAGTAGGTCCGGCTGGAGCCCGACGCCATATACTACAGACAGACCGGGTGGTTACAAATGGAAACCATCCAACCAATCATAACGTCCTACACAGAGCATTCTAGCAGAAGCAGTTTAAATAAGTTGCAATAAAGAACCCAACACGAAAGCATGAATGTCAACTAATACCAAAATAGGAATGTTATACATACACCAACGCAAGCCTTAAGGCCTTACAAAATGTTTCACTTGATATTACATGATTTACAAACCACGGCATGCAGGGCAGTCATACATGAATAAAAACAGTAAACACTTCCAATTAGGCCTTCGAGGGCCGGCTTCGCACTTGGGCTTTAGCCCGCTATTGACCGCTTGGTCCAGCAGCACCTGCAGGCAACAAACCACCGCACGGTGGCAAAACAAGGCAACAGTCAGCAATGCTGACCCAATTATAACGACCACACCCCTAACACGGGGCGGCGATGCTCCTTCCCTGCATTTCATTAGCATAAGCGAGCAATATATATCAATATTCATTTCATCACAGATGTTGGCTCGCACGGCCATACGCCCCGTTCTCTCAGGGCACATTCTCGGTGAACCGGTCGATGTCACGTCAATTAAAGCCATAGAAATTCCAGACTCAACACCGCCACTTTGACGGCCAAACCTATGAGCATTTTGTCTTCTTGGCCTGGGTCACGATAATTTAAGCCATTGACCGCCGAAGACCCTAATCTATGCCAACGATAAGTGCCACATACCCTTAGGTCTCTTTAACCGAACGACATAGAACGGGTACGGTTCCATCTAACCTGTGCTCACATCGCAACGACAATTTAAGCCATTTGCGCGAGTCAAACTTATACCGAGTCCCATTTCCATCACAATTCATATAACCCGGTTTGTTCAAGTTGGCTCTCAGGCCACTAAGTTGGCAAGATCAAGCATCCGCCCAGTTTTCTGGGTGCACCTTTGGGTTAATCCATAAGGCTCCCTGCTGCAATCTACCGTGTAGAAAACCCGAAAAACAACCAATAGCACAGAGTCTTCTCCGGCATTTATGCAATGCAACATCACCGAACTAGACCAACATGTCCGGGTAGGCTTCACACATCATGCCTATATCTGTTCTCCCTTATAGACTTTATACAACGGGGACTTCACATATCTACCCGAAGGAACGCCTCCATCTCTCCGCAAACTCGCGAGAGCGCGCTTCCTATGCAAAGAAGGAGAGCTACTCATGCTCAAGAAGAGAATCGTTACACTTGCGTTCATCTTTGGTGCCATGGAAAACTAAGCGGATGAAAAGCACCGCACTAGCTTTGCCTCCGTGGATCCGGAGTCGGCTCGCGATTTGGAGCTTCAAAGCTCCTCCAATGGCCAGATCTAGCTCCTTCTTCCTTCCTTGGCTCTCCTCTCTCTCTAAGATTTAGAAAGACAACCACTCATGAAAAGTGAGGGTTTCTAAGGCCCAATCCCGGGTATATCCCTTCAGGAACAACCCCCAGCCGTTGGATCATCAATTAAAGAAATGAACGGCATTGATTCGGGACTGAAATGCCCAATCTGGACCGCACACGGCCAGGCACACGCCCGTGTCCAGGGCCGTGTGCCTCATTCGCCGTCAAAATCAGCTCGCCTGGAACAGCACACGGGTATCGAACACGCCCGTGTTCGACCTGACACGCTCGTGTTCCACCTGACACGGCCGTGTGGCCGGCCTTGTACCCCCATCGTTTTTCCCCGAAAACAACCCGAGCACTTCATGGTTTCTAGGACACGCCCGTGTCCTTCCCCGTGTCACCTCAACACACTTGGGCTCCATGCTGTGTACACGGTCTCGACACTCGACACTTCGTCGAGCGAAGATCGTCGACCTGATGACACGGTCTTGGACACGCCCGTGTCCTAGGTCGTGTGTCTTGTCTCGACACTTCGTCGAGCAAAGTTCGTCGACTTTCGGATGAGTGTCGACACGGGTCGACATGCCCGGCGACACGCCCGTGTCACAGGCCGTGTGCCATGTCTCGACACATCGTCGAGTGAAATTCGTCGACCCCCTGGGCCGATCTTCGACACGGCCTTGACACGCCCGGCAACACGCCTGTGTCGCAGGCCGTGTTCTCTGCTCGACGATTGTGGACTCAAAAATCGTTGGCCTCTCGACCAAAACGTCGAACCCAGCCTGACACACCCTGGGACATGCCCGTGTCCCAGGCCGTGTGCCTACTGCCAAAACCCAAAACTGGTCCAAAACGTCCCCCGTCGCTCTTTTGAGTTTCGGGGCATTATAGCAGCGACCTTTGTCTTTAACACTTCTGCTTTTGCAGCATCCTTGGCTGTACCCGCCAACCTGCCACAGACGCCTAGCGGATTTACCCCTACACAAAGAGAAAGGAAACAAGAGGTTGCAAGGAAGAGGAAAGAGGAGGTGGATTTCGCGATGGACTACTCCTCTTCTGAAAGTTTTACAATGCAAGGCTTCGGCAACCGCCAGAAGGATCGTAGGGGGAACCTGATGATCCACTGGCATAATAAGAACATGCATGTCTGCTTGTCGACTGTGCTTCCTTCGTGTAAAAGCTCGAGAATAACTCGTCATGCTCATGTTGCGATATCCGCACTTTATTGGAAGCGCAACTTGAGCAATTTGAAGAAGATAGCCGCTGCCGATCTCCCTCTGTTGACCTCCCAGGCTTGTGCGAATAGCGTGGTGACGAACCACTTTGTCTGTTCCCTGGCTAGAGACCTGCTCAAGCCAAATGATCAGCTTGAAGAAGAAAAAAGAGTGCTCAAAGAAAGAAATATGCGGTTAGGAAAGAAGGTCGCCCAGCAGAAGGAAGAGCTTGGGGTGAGTTATTTGCAGCGGTCTGTATTTGAAGTCCACCACGATCTGATATTTGTTCCTTTTCTTTGCGCAGGTCACCTATGATCTGGAGAATAATAACTTTTAGGCCGCCATGCTCCCCTTTGTGAAGGAAACAGTTGAGATCGCCATCGAGCGATTTCTCTGCGGCGGTTTCGCAAAGGAAGGAGTGGATGGCATTCCTTTCTTGGAGCTCTTCACGGAGTTGAAAGAGCAGGTCGCAACAATGGAGCGGGCTGCAAAGGGTAAAGACGTCATTGTTGAGGAGGGAGAAGGCGAAGAAGAAGCCGAAGAAGAAGAAGAAGGTGAGGAAGACGGCGAAGAAGAAGGCATCAAGGCAATGGCTGACGACACTGGCTCAAGCCAGCAAGGCGGAGAATAGTCCGCCGAGTTTGGCACCTCTGCATCTTCCTCTGCAGGCAAGAGCTCGCATATCGAGACCGCGACGAGCACTGGATCGGATGGCAGCAGTGGTAGCGGCTCGGAGGGTTATTCTCCGGAGATTGATGTCGAAGGACTAAGCCCTGCAACTCCTGCCGAAAAGAGACAGAAGACCGCTGAAGATGACTAATGTATTTTTGCTTTTTTGTAAATGGAGCGGAGTCAAGTTTGTAGTCCACTGAATAGATAAAAAGATGTAACTTAATTCTTGATCAAATAGAAAGGATATTCTAGTATTAGTGTATCTCCTACAATGTTTTTTATTTTCTGCATTTAACGCAATTAAGTTCGATCTCTATGTGGTAGTCCGCGTGATACAAAGATCATCCATACTGTATGAGTTTTTAGACTTGCTGATTAGGAAATTTCATTTATCAATCCGACCACTGTCCGCCGTAATAATGAGAATACTTGACGAAAATATCAGGGGGACTCTGTCGAGTTCCAATAGCAGTCCGTAATTCTCTTTATTATACTTTTAAACTTAATGATAATATAAGCTGGGAAACAATTCGGCGGACTGGACAGATATAATTTCACAGTTCGGGCATATTCTAATAGAAATGATCTATAACTTGCGACCAAGCGGGCAGGTGCGGTCGATATTGCTTTTCTCACCGGCCCACAAGTTATACGATCAACCCAAGGAAAACTGGCGGACTGTGCGGATATAGAAAGTCAGTCCGCACTAAATAGAAGAAATGATCTATAACTTGTGACCAGGCGGGCAGGTGCGGCCGACATTGCTTTTCTCACCGGGCCACAAGCTATACGATCAACCCAAGGAAAACTGGCGGACTGCGCGGATATAGAGAATCAGTCTGCACTAAATAGAAGAAATGATCTATAGCTTACGACGAGGGGGGCAGGTGCGGTCGGCATTGCTTTTCTCAGCGGGCCACAAGCTATACGATCAACCCAAGGGAAACTGGCGGACTGCGCGGATATAGAAAATCAGTCCGCACTAAATAGAAGAAATGATCTATAGCTTGCGACTAGGCGAAAAAGTGCGTCAGGCATTGCATTTCTCACCGGGCCACAAGCTATACGATCAACCCAAGGAAAACCGGCGGACTGCACGGATATAGAAAATCAGTCTGCACTAAATAGAAGAAATGATCTATAGCTTGCGACCAGGCGGGCAAGTGCGGCAGGCATTGCTTTTCTCACCGGGCCACAAGCTATAAAATCAACCCAAGGAAAACTGGCGGACTGCGCGGATATATAAAATCAGTCCGCACAAAATTGAAGAAATGATCTATAGCTTGCGACCAGGCGGGCAGGTGCGGCAGGCAATCATTTTCTCACCAGGCCACAAGCTATACAATCAACCAAAGGAGAACCAGCAGACTGCGCGGATATAGAAAATCTGTCCGCACTAAATAGAAGAAATGATCTATAGCTTGTGACCAGGCAGGCAGGTGCGGCAGACATTGCTTTTCTCACCGGGCCACAAGCTATAAAATCAACCCAAGGAAAACCGGCGGACTGCGCGGATATAGAAAATCAGTCCGCACTAAATAAAAGAAATGATCTATAGCTTGCGACCAAGCGGGCAGGTACGACAGGCAATCCTTTTCTCACCGGGCCACAAGCTATATGATCAACCCAAGGAGTACCAGCGGACTGCGCAGATATAGAAAATCAGTCCACACTAAATAGAAGAAATGAACTATAGCTTGCGACCAGGAGGGTAGATGCGACACACATTGCTTTTCTCACCGGGCCACAAGCTATAAAATCAAACCAAGGAAAACCGGCGGACTGCGCGAATATAGAAAATCAGTCCACACTAAATAGAAGAAATGATCTATAGCTTGCGACCAGGCAGGCAGGTGCGTCAGGCATTGCTTTTTCCACCGAGCCACAAGCTATATGATCAACCCAAGGAGAACCGGCGGACTGCGCGGATATAGAAAATCAGTCTGCACTTAATAGATTCCCTGCGAAGAGCAAGATGCAGACTTGACGGAACGGTCCTGTGCCCTCTTGCCTGGAGTACAGTCTAAGTTGATATTTTTGGTAGTTGCGGTCGGAGCGGTTCAACTTTCCTCAAGATCAACCAAGTTGTGGGTCTCCTACAGGCACTGCTTGAGGGTACCATGGAGTGTTCGAGGGTTAAAACTAAGATGACCCATGGGCAGGTGAGCCGGAGTGGCATAACTTTCGTCACGCGATCATCGAAGTTGTAACGATATCCCTAATGCGTCATGATAGAGCTTAACTCCCACCCTGTCCCTCCATAATGCATAGGTGGGGTTTGGTACTAGCCGGGATCCGAAATTCAGAATCCTACCTTGCTAGAGCCTGCAAGTTCCCACTACACGATGCGAAATCTCCCCGCAACACGTGGTCTTCGTGGTGTTACGCTAATGACAACAGCTCTAGGTGAGGTTTTGTTGAACTCGGTGATGTCTCCTGGTATCAGGTAACCATTATTGATGTTTGGGAGAGAAAGAGAAAACATTAGGAAAAGTGTCAGTACGAATCCTTTGATTAAAGAGATGCTTTTGCAAAGCTAGCATAAGAAAGAAAAGAGAGTTCAAGGACGAAACCATTTTTGGAATCTTTCTTGCTTAGCATGCCAACTGTTATGCTTGAATAGAAAAAACACTTGAAGAAGCGTTAGCGAGCAGTTTTTACTCATAATGATTCTTGAAAAGGATACATAGAATAAAAAAGAGAAGGTTCAGGAATAGAACCGTTTGAGATCATCCCCGCTCCATGTATGTGGCATATCCTCTCCCTCGTATGTTTGCACGCGGTAAGCGCTGTTCTTTAATGCTTCTTTGACAATGAAGGGGTCGGCCCAGTTCGGATTAAGTATTCCAACTGAACCACCTCTTGTAGCAGCGTCAACTTTTTAAGAACTAGATCTCCCACTTGAAAGTGTTTGATCCTTACGTTCTGATCAAAATACCGCGTCATCCTTCTCTTGATCTCTTCCTGCCTTATTGTTGCTTTGTCTCTAATTTTCTCAATGTGTTCTAAGTTGAATCTCATCTCTTCATTATTCAGCTCAAGCCAGTCCTCAAAACCTTGCCTTGCAAGCAAAACCCTGGGTGATGGAACTTCAAACTCAATTTGAATGAGGGCTTCTGAGCCATGAGAAAGTTTAAACGGAGTCTCGCTAGTTGAGGATGAAGGTGTTGTTCTAAGGGACCAGAGGACTGATGGAAGCTGATCAGCCGAGCTGCCCTTGAGATTCTACACTTTCTCTTAAGTAAATTAATGATCCGCTTGTTGGCTGCTTCAAATTGTCCATTGCTCCTGGGATGATGGACTGATGCAAACCGCAGTTCTGTTCCGACCTGCTTGCAAAAATCAATCATCTCTGCGTTGTTGAACTGTGGCCCGTTGTCGGTGATTATAGCCATAGGTATTCCATGTTGGCAGACAATCTCTCCCCAAATGAAATTCTTGATGACCTGAGTTGTTGTCTTTGCTAATGCCTTTGCTTCAATCCACTTGCTAAAGTAGTCGATCATCACTATGATGAAACATCATTGTCCACTTGCATGGGAAAAGGACCAATGAGATCCATTCCCCAAACTGCGAAGGGCCAAGGAGTTGCAATCAATATGAGTGACTGAGCAGCCTGGTGTTGAAGTGGAGCAAACTTCTGACATTGAACACACTTTCTAGCATAAGCCTCAGAGTCTCTCTTCATGGTGTGCCAGAAATATCCCTGCCGCAGGATCCGTCTTTCTAGAGTTCTTGCTCCCGAGTGACTTCCACACTCTCCTGAATAAACTTCTTGCAAAACAACGAGAGCTTCTTCTTCTGAAACACATCTGGACATGGTAAGGAGGAATGTTCTTCTGTAGAGGATTCCTGCCACTAAGTAATAGTGGGCTGCTTTTATTCTGAACTTTTTTGATCTTTGATTGAATGGTGAAAATCTCCTGTTGACAGATAAAGAATGAATGGGTCCATCCAGGAGGGATGTTGATCAACCTGCATCAGTTCTCCTTCCTCTACTGCCAGGCAGAAGAGCTCGGAAGTTGTTCCTCCTGATGGCAGTCCATACTTGGCAAGAACATCTGCCTCCTCATTTTTTGTTCTAGAGATGTGCTCAATGGTAAAGCTTTTGAATTTGCCGAACTTTAATTTCACAAGAGCAAGATACTTCTTCAAGATCGCCTCTCTTGTCTCAATGTTTCCAAGGACTTGTGATGCCATTACCAGAGAATCAGTCTTGATATGAACATGATCAATTCTGAGTTCCCTTGCAATCCTCAAGCTTGCTAGCAAAGCTTCATACTCGACCTGGTTATTGGTTACTGGAAAATAAAACTTGATGGTCTGCTTCAGTTTGATGCCGTTCGGGTTGATCAGAACCACCCCAACTCTAGAAGAACTTCTGCCTGAGGCACCATCAACATAGATGGTCCAAGCCAAAGGTGACCTTTCTTCATGATCAGAACTGGACTCTGTTGTGTCGATCAGGAAGTCTGCTAGAACCTGAGCTTTGATGGTTGTCTTGGGCACATAAGAGATTTCAAATTCACTCAAGTTTAATGACCATTTGGCTAATCTTCCAGAATGCTCCGGTTTCTCCAACACACTTTTCAAAGGTTGATCGGTAACAACTTGAATCCAATGCGCTTGGAAATACGGACGGAGTCTGCGAGCTGACATGACTCGTGTCAAGGCTAACTTCTACAAAATCGGGTACCGTGTCTCGGCACTTTTCAGAATATGGCTGACATAGTAGATCTGGAACTGTTTCCTGCTTTCTTCTCGAAGAAGAACAGAGCTGACATCCTCAGGGCCAACTCCTACGTATAAGAAAAGCATCTCCCCTGGACGGGGACTCTGAAGCAGAGGTGTTGAAGTCAGTTGCTTCTTCAACCGCTCAAAGGCCTGGGAACATTCTTCTGTCCACTCGAACTTAGACGCTCCACGAAGAGTTTTAAAGAAAGGAGCACTCCTATCTCCAACCCGAGAGAGGAACCTCACGAGAACTGCTAAACTCCCCCCTAACTGCCGAACTTCCTTAGGTGAACGTGGGGTAGGCATATTAAGAATAGCTTTTACTTTGTCTGGATTGGGGGAAAGTCCCTCTAGAGTAAAGAGATGACCAAGGAACTTCCCCTTACTCGCCCCAAAGGTGCACTTCAACGGGTTGAGCTTCATTTTATATCTACGCAGAGTAGCGAATGTCTCTGCTAGATCTTGCAAGTGCAGCGAAAACGACTTACTCTTGATCAAGAGGTTGTCTACATACACTTCTAAGTTTCTTCCTTTCTGTTGCTTAAACACACGGTACATCATGCGTTGGTAGGCTGCACCAGCATTTTTAAGCCCAAAGGGCATCACAAGGTAGCAGTAGCAACCATCATTAATAATAAATGACGCATGAGGAACGTCAGGTTTATGCATTCTTATTTGGTGATAACCAGAAAATGCATCTAAAAAACTCATGCAAGAGTACTCTACCGTAGAATCAACTAAAGAATCTATCTGAGGCAAGGGGTAACAATCATTGGAGCATGCTTTATTGAGTTTTGTAAAGTCTACACACATGCGCCATTTCCCTCCTGGTTTTTAACCATTACAACATTGGATATCCAGGTTGGGTATTGAATTTCACTAATGAAATTTGCCTTGAGGAGCTTCGCGACCTCCTCGCTTATTGGCTCAGCAAGCTTTATTGTTATATCTCTCTTCTTTTGCTTCATAGGCTTGCAGTTGGGATCAACATTAAGGTGGTGGCAAGCAACATCCGGATCCACGCCTGGCATGTCTTCTGTTGACCAGGCAAAGACATCCAGGTTCCTCAACAAGCAGGAGATCAGCTCGGCCTTTTGATCTTCAGGCAACTCCGGGTTGATGGAGAGCTTTCTCTCCTCCCCCTCTGCAATGGGGACTCCTTGCATCACCCGGGCAGGTTCCAGGTGAGATCCTCTATCAGCAGCTGTTTCTGAGTTTGGAGAGGCTTCTACAGCTGCTGCTGGAGCAATGGAAGGACTGGCACCAACCATATTGACAGTACGGACATAGCACTCCCTTGCTATCTTTGGGTCACTCCTGACCTGGCACATCCATTCATCGGCGAACAATTTGATTGCGATTTGGTAAGTTGAGACCACCGCTTGATACTTGTTAAATAAAGGCCTGTCGAAGATGGCATGATAGTTACTGGGAGCGTCAACCACTATGAATTGAACTTGCTTAGTTTCCCCTCCAAGCTTTACAGGCAGGATGACACTTCCCTCAACTTCTTTTATATCCCCTGAGAAGCCGTAGAGTGGCCCTTCAGTGGAAAGCAAATGCTTTCTGGTCTTCAGGGCCTCAAAGGTTGATTTAAATAGCAAGTTGACTGAGCTTCCATTGTCAACAAGAATCCTGTCAACTGTGAAATCCCCAATAACAGCCTTAATTATAACTACATCACCGAATGGGTTTG
Organism: Platanthera guangdongensis; assembly: GCA_039583875.1. Classification (NCBI taxonomy): domain Eukaryota; kingdom Viridiplantae; phylum Streptophyta; class Magnoliopsida; order Asparagales; family Orchidaceae; genus Platanthera; species Platanthera guangdongensis. The sequence goes on from CM077156.1 coordinate 90,611,977, forward strand.
CTATTTGGGGCAGATCAGCTGGGCCAAAGGTGATGGTCTCGCTTGGTGGAGCAACGGAAGAGGAAGAGGCCACCTTTGCTCGAGTGACCCTTGAGATTGAGGATTTCCGAGTAGACTCGGTCCCTGTCTCACCGTGGATAAAGAAGAGTCGTCCCAGAACTCCTTCATCATCTGCGTCAAAGCATTAAACCGGAACGTTGATCGGCCCCAGACGGCCTTTGTCCTCGACCTCCACACATTCCTGATAAGTTTCAGCTACTTCCTTGCCTTTGGAGGTGGACGGCTTTGAAGAAGAGTCTTTCTTGCTTAAGTCAATCTTGCCCTCAGCAAGCAGCTTCTCTATTAGCATACGAAGGGCCTTGCAATCCTCGGTCAAGTGGCCCTTCTCCTTGTGGAACTGGCAGAAGTGCGCATTGTTTCTTGGCCTCCACTCTCTCTGAGGCCCTTGCTTCTTTTCCTCTGATTTCTTTTGCAAGATCTGGATTACTTCATCAAGATCCAGACCTGCAATTTCCTCCATGGGGTCATTATCAAATCGGCTTGGAGAAGGCAGGGCTGCTTGCTGGAGGATGGGAGGTGCTTGTAGAGGAATGGCGGGAGTGGCGGCCAATGACAGTCTCTGATCTTGAAACTGTTGATGGCCGAGAAAAGGTTTCTTATTGCGAAAATTCCGGCTCCTTTGAGAAGGAGGCTGGAAATCTGGACGAGGGGGATTGCTGTGTGAAGAAGAACCAGATGCATCCCTTCCTTCAGCCTTAGCTGTCAGGGATGAAATAAATGTGGGATTGGCGCTTTCTCCTTCAATGATGCAGTTCACCATGGCGATCAGCTCTTGTTATGTCTCTGGTGCCTTTGTTGTTGCTTTGAATTTCAAGGGGCCTTCCCGGAGGCCATGTATTAAGGCAACCTTGTAGTAGTCGTGGTTCATATTCCTTACCCCTTGAATCTCCTTTTTTAAGCGATCAGCGAATCGAGCGACTGATTCGTTGTCCCTTTGCTTGATTTCAAAGAGAGCAGCTGGTCCATCCTTCCTCTTTCTTGAGGTAGCAAACCTTAGTAACAATTCGCTACGAAGCTCAGTGAAGGAATAGGTTGTGCCCGAAGGCAGCTCATAGAACCACTCTCTTGTCTGTCCTTCAAGATTGGTAACCAGGAGTTTTCACTTGATGCCGTCGGAGAGGCATCTCAATGCAACTGCCCCTTCAAATGCTTGGAGGTGGGCGACTGGATCAGTCTCCACTGAGTAGAATGGAAGGCGAGGTTATCTGAAATTGTTTGGAACCGACTCCATCGGATTCGATCAACGAAGGGCGACGGGGCCTCGAACTTAGTAGGGTAGAAAGGGCGGACTGAAGCTGGGGAGTCCGCGGGCTTAGCGGACTGGCGATCAGCAAAATGAAGCTGGTGGGCAGGAGTGCCCCTGGCTGCTTCTCTGAAAAAATTCCTGAATGAGGCAAACTGCTCCTCCTGAGGGCGCAGAGAGGCGGCGGACTGGACAGGATTTCGAGGAGTGACTGGCGACTGCCGAAGCGGAGTTTGGCAAGCTAGAGTCTAGCGGACTGGAGAGTTCGCAGGTTTTGTTGCGGCCTGAGGAACAAGACGCTGGGTTAACACAAGCAGGGCTCGGCTGATCGTGTCGAGACGCTGGTCAGTCTGCCTTCGGGATTGCTCGACCTCAAAGCGAGCTTGCTCGATTGCATCCCAGAGAGAATCCTCCAAAGAACTGGATCGGTCTGAGTAGCGGGCTAGGCGGTCTGACAAGTTTGTCCGTTGTATTCAAAATGATACTTGAATCTGATGGTCGCGTATTAACTGTTGATGCACGAAAACGCAAAGGGGGTCGAGCACCACCAGCTAACGATTCGAGCACAAGGGAAAAGAAGGGAGAGGAGAGACTGCGAGTAGCAATCTATGAGGCAGACGAGAGCCAGAGAACAGCAGGGCTGTGAGCCACGGCAACAACAGACTTCGCCCGTCGCGGCCTGAATGCCTCTCTTGAGACAGGCTTTCCATTTTCTGAAGAAGGCTTTGATTACAAGGATTAGAAGAAGAAGCAAGAGCTGAGAAAGCTGGAGTCCGCAAAGCACGAGATTCGAGTCCACAGCCTTTAACAAGTAGGCTCTTGGGCACGAGTAAGCGTGCCTTCGATGCACCACCGACCCCCAATTTATAGGATGGGGGCCTGCCCAAATGGGCAGGGCTAAAATAACCGACTGCCCGGGGTACAGGAGAACCAGGCTCTTAAGCTACTACCTACTAGAATCAAGCCTACTTACCTTAGATTTAGATGGAGGGAGGAGACAGTAAGGAAGACTTTCTACGCTATACGTTCTTCTCTTATGAAATTTAGAGCCTCTCAATGCATATGAGTCTTCCAAACCCAATTTCATGCTTCGCACCCATCCCAACTTCGAGAGTGAGATTGATCCGACTAACCAAGCAACGGTTAGTTGTGCGGTAGCGTAAAGGGTGCGATAGGTTTAGGAAAAAGACTACGAAAAGTGTTTCCGGCCATAACGACGTGTCACCTTGATCGCTTAGAGCCCCTCGATACACTACCTTAGGACTACTAGTCAAGCTCAAGCCAATGGCGGCCTGGGCGGACTGGGAACTGCGTCCGCCAAATAGGGATCAATCCAGAGCTCCAAGGCATGGCGAACCATCAATTTGCTGCTACTAGGTGCGATCCTTCAAGAGGACGGCGACCTGGGCAGACAGGACACTACGCCGACGTAGAGAAAACAAGGATCCAAAGGCATGGCAAACTGGGCGATCAGAGCGTTGAGTCCGCCGATGGGGGACCATCCTTGGTGGCCGATCACTGCTGTTTTGCCGAGCTGGGCGGACTGCCATATCGTGTTCGCGGATAGTGAAGCAAGGCCTTGACATCCTGCGGGTATTGCGGGCTGAGTGGTTAAAACCCGAGCCTAGGTAGAGGGAGCAGCAGCAGTAGTAACAATAGCCGAGGTATGGCTGCCAGGAGCCAAATAATCAACAAGGCTGGAGGAAGCCAGAGTGGCAATACCAAGGGTCGAGGATAGGTTTCCATGGAGGAAATTAGTGTCAGGGGGCCTGGGTCAGTTTAACCTTGCAGGATGGAGGCAGGGCCCGAGGCATCCTCTCCTCAATCAACATCAGGCTATGACGATAGCCTTGGGGAGGAGGAGGAGAGCCCGATAGAGGAGGAGCAAAGGAGGAAGGGTGGAGCTGCCCTTTTGTGACTTCCATTAGGAGGAGGGCCATGCCACGACCATGTGCCCGGAGTTCCTCGAGATAACAAGAAACAGGGAGCAGCAACAGCAACCCTACCAGAAATTGTGTAACACCTCCCCTATAATGACCGTATAATATAGGTCCGGCCGGGGTCCCACAACATAAAGACTCCACGACTTTAGCATTTTAAGATGATATGTAAACTACCCAAACTTAAAACATAGACATCAAGAGCGAAAACATACAATTGATACCAGAAATTGTCCACCAAACCAAGAGTATCAAAATGTCCTTAGGGACTTACACATCATAAGTCCAAGACTTAAGCAACATTAAACAATAGTAATGTGAACATGCAGTCCTAAGCTACCTCGGCATGCAAACCATATTATATTTCATGGAGCATATCATTAAATCAGAATACATGTAAATAATAGAAAGTTTAGTTCATGCGGCTTAGGCCTTTTTGGTCGGCGAGCTTGCTCCTGCTTGCGATTTTTCCCTATAAAAATTGGTTTTAACGTGGGTTAGCAAAGGCTGACATCAAATGTGTAACCAACACATCTCCTCCCGTCCGTCCCTAGCGGACCCCGGGGCACTCCATCACCCTGCAGGTCAGCACTTCGTATGCAGAAATACAAGTACATTTAAAGTAGTAAAACAGGTTTGGATTTCTCATACAGCAAACACATTTCTATGTTGAGCATATAATACAAAGGGGGCCTACAATGCAGCATGTATGCAAACCGGGGCTTCACCCAAGGTACCCTTAAGCGTATGCTTCTAATACATCATCAATCGGGTACATCCAATTTCCCCATCAGTGTTCAAGCCGTAATCACAAGGGTACTTCCAATTTCCCCCAAGCAACATTCAAGACGCCACACGGAATGCTTTCCTAGGCCCCACCCATTTGGGATGACCAAGGCCGGACTCCAATATCTGTACGATGTCCGCCGAAGGAGACCCAGCGGGACCCAGCTGGGATCGTCCGGGCTTACATACCAGCTCCGATTCCTCACGTCAGATTCCTCCACACAATGAAACTGATGATAAGAACCCTTGCTAGACCCCACCCATTCACGACGACCCATGCCCTACTCTAATATCGGGATCCAGTCCACCGAAGGAGACCCAATGGGACCCAGCTGGAATCGTCATGGCTTGCCCAAAGCTCGGCATTCTCGTCACTTCCACATAAAGGGGACTTGTGTCTCCGGGACACTCTCCACTCATGACTTTGTAACATCACGGGCTAACCAGCCGACCGCAGAGACAAATCACGCCTTAGCACATCACAATCCCATGTCTTTCCCACCTTAAACCACCATTCGTACCGAACCATCCCCGTACCCCAACGTGTACTCTAATTTCCACCCGGTTCGGTTCTAGTCACACATACTCACACGAAAGAGGGGGAAAACATAATCACAAATGACATCTTGCCGCTAATGGATTTCTACAAAATCCTTAATGCTCGCTATAAAACATTACCGAGTCAGACTAATGGTCGCGACTACGACTTCACCAACAATGTCTAATCCACTAACGGAGTGGATTTCTAATGCAATATCATGTCGGGGACGGACAAAATCGACCCGGTGGCTACTCTTGAATAATGGCAACCCAAATCACTCTCATTTGAGTGATCTGGTGCATAGAATGCTTGAAATTAAGCAAGAAACAGTAAACATCATGCACTCATTCTAAAACCGAGAGTTGAAGTGTCATTACCTTACGACTCCTCTTCTTAGCCACGAAACCCTTGTCTTGCATGGATGAAAATGAGCGCCTCCAAGTCCTCTCCATTGATCTGGCATTGGAACGACGATCGAAGGTCTAATGCTCTGTCAATGGCCTAAGAAAGCTCTATTCTTCCTCCTCCCACCTTTCACTTCAAAAACCTAACTCTTACTTCCCAAATGAGAAAAATGAGAAGAAACAATCGTTCAGCCCTACAAAAGCACTCTGGAGGGAGAGTCTTGGGCCTTAGGATCAAAACCTAAATGAAATAGGACGGCTAAAAAGCCAAACAACGGAACTGCTTCTTTCCGCTACCGCCGGGTGGTAACTACCTACCACTGAGCGGTAGTTTCCCGAGCGCTCGGCCAGAAAATAATTCCGTGCTAATGTCGGCGATAAGGCTAATGTCGCGCGGTAGAATCGTTCTCGAGAACTCGACATTTACTCGAAAGCTCAGCATTTGACGAACTGTACCCTTCGTTCGACGTTCAACGAAATAGTGCTATGGCCGGGCGATAGCTACTATCGTCGGGCGGTAATCCTCCAGCTCTCGACGAACGGGCCTTTCATTCGACGCTCGACGAAACAGGGCTATCGTCGAGCGGTACCTAGCTAATGCAACACGCTAGCATTCAACGCTCCCAATGCCTGGCCAATCAACGCTCTCAGTGCCTTGCCACTCAATGCTCTCAGTGCCTGCCTACTGAACGCTAAGTTACCGCTGGGTGATAACTTCTATCACTGTGCAATAGCTTCCAGAGAATCAAGTCTGAAAACTGGTGTTTTACAACTCCTCCCCCTTAAAAGAATTTCATCCTCAAAATTAAGCATGCACTTAAACAAAAGCATATCTAAAGTAAAGAGTTCCGGGAAGTCCTCTCGTATTGCTTGCTCACACTCCCAAAGAGAACTCATCATGCCTGCCGTTGTCCCATCGCACCTTCACGAGCTTAACCTCTTTGTTCCGCAACTACCGAATCTCCGAATCCTCTACACCAACCTGGCGGACTTTCATCCACAACTCCGCTTCTACCGGCACCGTCGCCGGTTCGATCACAACACTGACCTCCACCAAGACTTTCATCAAGACGGTGACATGGAAAATATCGAGTAATCCACACAGCTCTGTTGACAATGTCAACCAGTAAGCTGCTTCGCCAATTCGTTCTATAACCTAAAATGGTCCCAAAAACCTCAGACTCAAATTCTTGAGTCGGCTAATCCGTGAAACAACTTTGAACAGCTAGATCTTGGGATAGACCCAGTCACCCACCGCAAACTCCATATTCCTATGGCGAGCATTAAAATAGTTTGCTTGCCGGTCCTAGGCAACCTTCATGCCTTCCTGAATGGTTCGCACCAACTCGCATGCATCAGCCACCACTTCTTTTCCCAAACATTTGGTGTTTCCTGCCTCTATCAAAGACATTGGCGTTCGACACCGCCTTCCATACAAAGCTTCGTATGCCGCCATATTTATACTTGCTTGGTAACTGTTATTATTGGTGAACTCTACCATGAATAGGTGATCTTCCCACTACTTCCCAAAGTCAAGAGTACACATTCTCAGCATATCCTCTATTGTACGGTTTGTCCTTTCTATTTGTCCATCAATTTGAGGATGGAATGTCGTACTGAACTTAAGCTTCGTGCCCGGACTTTTCTGAACCAACCTCCAGTCTCTGGACGTGAACCGTCCATCACGACCACTAACAATACTCTTAGGAATCTCATGCAGTCGCACAATGTTGCAAACATATAACTATACTAGTTTCTCCATGTTATCCTCTTTCCGATTTGGGATGAAATGAGCCGCTTTGGTCAAGCGATCCACGATCACCCAAATCGCGTCATTACCCTGCTGCGATCGAGGTAAGCCATGCACAATGTCTATGGAGATGTCATCAAATTTCCACTCGGGAATAGGAAGAGCCTTCAGGAACCAGCCCGGCTTCTAACACTTGGTCTTCACTAAGGCACAAGTTTGGCACCGACTCACGTACAAAGCTATATCACGCTTCAAAACAGGCCGCCAAAAGGATTTCTTCATATCCAAGTACATATTTGTACTGCCTAGGTGAATGGAGTACTTTGTAAATTGAGCCTCAAACATCAACTCCTCACCGAGCTTGCCGAACTTCGGTATACTTATCCTTCTGTCCTTCCTCAAGACCCCATCAATCATCTCACAGACGCTACCCTCGCCCTTTGAGCTTCCACCACGAATGGCTGAAACTCTTTATCCAAACTAGTCGCTTCCTGAATACGATCAGATAAGTCATTCTGCAACTCGATCCAGTTCAAACCCGCCCTCCTTGACTCACCTCTTGCTACAAACTCAATGCTAAGGGACTCACAGTACCGCATCAACTGCTCATCATGAGCTTCGATGCAACTCCCTTGTCCAGAGTATTTTCTACACAAGTCATCCGCCACCACATTGGCCTTGCCTGACATATATTGAATCGCCACTTCGTAGTCTCCAAGGAACTCGACCCATCTGCACTTCTGCATATTCAAGTCCTTTTGGTCTAGAAGATACTTCAGGCTTTTGTGGTAAGTGAAGATCTCCACCTTCGCACCTTACAAATAGTGCCACCATAACGTTAATGCAAAAATTACCGCCGCTAACTCCAAGTCATGGACGGGATAATTCATCTCATGAGGCTTCAACTTCCTAGACCAAAAATCTATAACACTGCCATGTTGCACCAACACGCAACCCAAACCGCATCCTGGTGCGTCACTAAAAATCTGAAATCCTTCAGTCCCTTTAGACAGACTTAGGATTGGAGCTGTCATAAGCCTTTCCTTCAAGGTGCCAAATGCTTGACTACTCTCCTTAGTACACACAAACTTCTGGTACTTACGAGTCAGAGAAGTGAGAGTTAGAGCTATCCGCGAAAATGTTTCGAAAAAAAGTTCTATAGTACGCGGCTAGTCCAAGGAAACTCCGAACTTCGGCCACTGTTCTCAAAACTGGACAATTTCTGATGGCCTCCACTTTTACAGGATCCACCGCCACCCCATCACCACTAATCACATTGCCCATAAATGCCACCTTCTCTGACCAGAACTCTAACTTTGAGAACTTTGCATAAAGCCGGTTCTCTCTCACCACTTGCAAGACTACTCTCAAATGAGTCTCGATTCATCAAATCCATGAAGCTGGTTCGTCAGCCCTAATGGTATCACCGAGAACTCGAAGTGACCATACCTCATACCAAACGCTGTCTTGGGTATGTCCTCATCTCGAATCTGTAACTAATAGTATCCTGACTTAAAGTCCAACTTAGAATACACCACTGACCACACCAACTATTCGAATAGGTCATCTATCCGAGAAATCAGATAATTATTCCTGACAGTCAGTATATTCAACTCTCGGTAGTCTATGCAAAACCACATACTGCCATCTCTCTTCCTCACAGACAACACTCTCGCGCTCCATGGTGAAGAACTGGGTCTAATATATCCCCTGCTCTAACAGTTCCTGCAACTACACTTTGAGTTCGGCCAACTCTTTTAGTGCCATCCTAAAAGGAGGATGTGACACCGGCCTAGCCTCTGGCACTAACTCAATCAAGAAATCAATCTCCCATCGAGGAGGAGCTCCAGGAAGCAGCTCAGGAAACACATGATCGAACTCTGCCACAATCGATATGTCTCCAAGTGACAACCTGGAAAGACGAACCTCCAACAGTGCTACAAGAGCTACAACTCCCTACTTAACCGCCCGGACCAACTGAATGGCCGAAATCAGGGAACTGGCCACTCCACTAAGGCCCTCAAATGTGACTTCTTCCTGACCTTAACTTCTCAGGGTCACCACCTTAGATAGGCAGTCAATACTAGCACGCTGCTCTACAAGCCAGACCATTCTCAATATTAAATCAAACTCAACCAATGGTAGAACTGCAGCTACCAACATGAAATCAACTCCGTCCAGACTCCAACAAATGTGCCCCTTCTCCCCGGTAGTTATGGATGACGCATTGGGCATGCGCACCTTTAGCTTTGCATCTACCAAAAATGGCTCAACTCCAATCCTCCGGATAAAGCTTTCCGCACGGAAGGAGTGCGACGCTCCAGTATCAAACAATACCCTAATGTGGTAACCAGAAACTAACACAAAGCCTGTCACAACATCAGTTTGGCAGATCGTTACCTACTACCAAAGGTTATATGCCCTTGGCTGCACGGGTTGGAAATAAGAAGCGCTAGATGTAACGCCCCGAAACTCAAAGGAGCGACGGAGGACGTTTTGGGCCAGTTTTGGGTTCTGGCTGCAGGCACACGGCCTGGGACACAGGCGTGTCCCAGGGCATGTCAAGCTTGTGTCGGCACTCAGCCGGGAAGTCGACATTTTGATATCGACATTGTGTCGAGACTGGGCACACGGCCTGCGACACGGGCGTGTCGCAGGGCGTGTCGACCCGTGTCGACACTTATCCCGTGAAGTCGACACTCTGCGTTCGACGAAGTGTCGAGACATGGCACACGGCCTGCGACACGGGCGTGTCGCAGGGCGTGTCAACCCGTGTCGACACTCATCCCAGGAAGTCGACACTTTGTTCGACGATGTGTCGAGACAAGACACACGACCTACGACACGGGCATGTCCAAGGTCGTGTCATCAGGTCGACGATCTTCACTCGACGAAGTGTCAAGTGTCGAGACCATGTACACGGCCTGGAGCCCTGGCATGTTGAGGTGATACGGGCAAGGACACGGACGTGTCCTAGAACCCGTGCAGTGCTAGGGTTGTTTTTGGGGAAAAATGATGGGGGTACACGGTCGGCCACACGGCCGTGTCAGGTGGAACACGGGCGTGTCAGGTCGAACACGGGCTTGTTCGATACTCGTGTGTTGTTCCAGGCGAGTCGATTTTGACGGCGAATGAGGCACACGGCCCTGGACACGGGCGTGTGCCAGGCCGTGTTTGGTCCAGATTGGGCATTTCAGTCCCGAATCAAAGCCGTTCATTTCTTTAATTGATGATCCAACGGCTGGGGGTTGTCCCTGATTGGACCTTAAAACCCTCACTTTTCTTGAGTGGATATCTTTCTAAAACCTTTGAGAGAGAGGAGAGCCAAGGAAGGAAGAAGGAGCTAGATCTGGCCATCGGAGGAGCTTCGAAGCTTCGAATCGTGAGCCGACTTCGGATCCACGGAGGCAAAGTTAGTGCAGTGCTTTTCATCCGCTTATTTTTCCATGGCGCCAAAGAAGAACGCAAGGGTAACGATTCTCTTCTTGAACATGAGTAGCTCTCCTTCTTTGCATGGAAGCCCGCTCTCGCGAGTTTGCGGAGAGTTGGACGCGTTCCTTCGGGTAGATATGTGAAGTCCCCGTTGTTTAGAGTTCGTAAGAGAGAACGGACATAGGCATGATGTGTGAAGCCTACCCGGACATGTTGGTCTGGATCGGTGATGTTGAATTGCATAATGCCGGAAAAGACTCCATGCTATTGGTTGTTTTTCGGGTTTTCTACACGGTAGATTGCAGCAGGGAGCCTTGGGGATTAACCCAAAGGTGCACCCGAAAAACTGGGCGGATGCGTGATCTTGCCAACTTGGTGGCCTGAGAGCCAACTTGAACATAACCGGGTTATGTGAATTGTGATGGAAACGGGACTCGGGAGAAGTTTGACCCATGCAAATGGCTTAAATTGTCGTTGCGATGTGAGCACGGGTTAGATGGAACCGTACCCGTTCTATGTCGTTCGGTTAAAGAGACCTAAGGGTACGTGGCACTTGTCGTTGGCATAGATTATGGTCTTCGGCGGTCGATGGCTTAAATTGTCGTGACCCAGGCCAAGAAGACAAATTGCTCATAGGTTTGGCCGTCAAAGTGGCGATGGTGAGTTCGGAATGTCTATGGCTTTAATTGACATGACATCGACCGGTCACCGAGAATGTGCCCTGAGAATACGGGGCGTGTGGCCGTGCGAGCCAACGTCTGTGATGAAAGGGCTATATATATATATTGCTCTCTTATGATAATGAAATGCAGGGAAGGAGCATCGCCGCCCCGATTTGGGGGCGGGATCGTTACAATTTGATCAGCATTGCTGACTGTTGCCTTGTTTTGCCACCGTGCGGTGGTTTGTTGCTTGCAGGTGCTGCTGGACCAAGCGGTCAATAGCGGGCTAAAGCCCTGTTTGCGAAGCCGGCCCTCGAAGGCCCAACTAGAAGTGTTTACTGTTTAATTCATGTGTGACCGGCCTGCATGCCGTGGTTTGTAAATCATGTAATATCAAGTGAAATATTTTGTAAGGCATTAAGGCTTGTGTTGGTATTTGTATGACATTCCTATTTTGGATTAGTGGACATTCATGATTTAGTGTTGGGTTCTTATTTGCAACTTTTATAAACTGCTTCCGCTAGAATACTCTGTGTAGGACATTGATTGGTTGGATGGTTTCCATGAGTAACCACCCGATCTGTCTGTGGCATACGGCGTCGGGCCCCGGCCGGACCTATTGCTATATGCTATGCGACGGATAGGGGGTGTTACAATTTGGTATTAGACTACTAGTTTTGGTCGGGCTTAAACTGATTTCGTGGGCGAATTCTTTTTAAGGGGTGGTGAGCACATTGTGTGCGTCATCATTATAACAGTAAAAGAACCCATGAATGTCCACTTAGGAATGAAAATACACGTGTTTGAGGAACCTGCGTGTTCCTATAATTGATGTTTCCAATTTTACTTGGTCGCTTAACGTTGTTTTGTACCACTATAGGTGACCAGAAGTTGTGTTGGGCCGTCAGAACGCCGAGTTTCTGAGGCTAGCAGTGCACCAGATGTTGCTCCTACAACACCTCTATCGGCTGAGAACATACGATTGGTGGCTGAAGCGGTGTTGGTCATGATAAATGCGCAGCCTGCAAGGCAAACGCAGCAGCCCGCTCCTGCGATGGAGCAGGAACCACTTCAAGAGGCTGAGCCGAGGAGAGTGGAGCAAGTGGTTGTGGAACCGGTGGTGCCAAGGAGGGCAACCGAGAGACAGCTTAAGCATGTAATGAGCTTTAACCCTCCGGTATTCTCGGGGTTGGGAACCCCATCTCAGGCTGAAGACCGGCTCTCCAGGGTGAAGAGAGTCATGACAGCAACGGAGACGGAGGAGTGGCAAATGACCACCATCGCTACATTCCTTCTGGACGGTGAAGCGAGAATGTGGTGGGAAGGATTGGAGCTGCACTTGTTGAGAGGTAGGCAACTTGTTGATGTCTCGATGGAGGAGTTCTCGAGATTGTTCTTGGCTAGATACCTCCCTTCGACGCAGAGGATAGCGTTAGAGAATGAGTTTCTGAAGTTGGTTCAGGGTAAGAAGAGCGTGGATGAATATCTCCACGAGTTTACTCGTCTGAGCCGCTATGCTAGCTCCACTATTGTGGATGAGGAGCGCAAGACTAATCGCTTTTATGAAGGGTTGAGAGTTGAGTTGAGGTTACTACTCTCGTGGCCGATGACGCAGGGTTTCTTAACTTTGGTCAACACTGCCCGGTCCTTGGAGAAGGACATGAAGAATGTACAAGCAAAGAAAAGCTTGGGTGATAAGAAATCTGAATTCAAAGTGCCGACTAATTCAAAGTCCGGCTATCGGAGGACTTTCAAGAAGCATAGGACTTCGGGTCAATCTCCTTTTAGTGCTTCTGGGGCGACTACGAGTCGGACCCTGGGCACGTGTTTTACTTGTGGAAAGACGGGGCATTTTTCCCGTGACTGTTGGAGCGGACGTCCTAAGTCCGAGTGAAGGCCGGGAGCTACTTATGAAGAGAAGGGCAAGGCGGTGGAGTCGACCGCGTCCCACTATGCTCTGGCCCAACCAAGGGTCTATAATCTTGGCCAACAGGAGGCCATCAAATAGGCTGATGTGGTGACAGGTACGATTTAATTTATAGCAAGTCAATTTCTTTAAATACTTGTTATGTACATGTTACCTTACCACTGCTTGTTTAGGATTTGTATTGATTTGTGAAAATCCGGCACGAGCACTCTTCGATACGGGAGCTTCACACTCCTTCTTGTCCGAAGGATTTATATCACGCATCGGAGTCCCTTCTTCGATGGCGAAGGATAAGTTAGATGTGTTGTTGCCCAATGGGTGTTCGATGCGAGCAGACAGGATCTGCGATGTTAAGATTCGTATTGGGAATCAGGAGTTCGACCTGCAGGCATCTTTACTTCCGTTGGTGGAGTTCGACGTTATATTTGGCATGGACTGTCTCTCGGAGCAGCAGGCCTATATTGACTGCGGTCGCAAGGAAGTCAAGCTGGGAGCAAGTTGTGAAACGACTTTTACGGGCTTAAAGGGGTCGAGCAAGACGTTGATGTCTGCTCTTCAGGTGGTGAAGGCGGTTCGTGCCGGTGCAGAACTGTTCTTTACACTAATGGAGGTTGCAAAGCCGAAGCCCGCGTTGGATTGTATTTCAGTGGTATCGGAATACCCTGATGTGTTCCCCGCAGATCTTCCTGGAGCCCCGCCTCAACGGGAGATAGATTTTACGATTGAGCTAGTGTCAGGTGCAAAGCCTGTGTCACGATCTCCTTATCGGCTAGCGCCTAAGGAAATGGCAGAGCTGAAAGTTCAACTGCAAGAGTTGTTGGAGCAAGGGTATGTGCGCCCAAGTTCTTCACCTTGGAGCGCACCGGTCCTCTTTGTTAAGTAGAAGGACGGAAGCTTGAGGCTATGTATTCATTATCGGGAGCTCAAGAAGTTGACGGAGAAGAACAAGTACCCGATCCCCCGGATTGATGATCTTTTTGATCAGTTAGTTAGGTCGACGGAGTACTCGGAGTTGGACCTCAAGGATGGGTACTATCAGCTGCGAATAAGGGAGAGTGATATCCCGAAGACAGCGTTTAGTACGAGATACAGGCATTATAAGTTTACGGTCATGCCGTTTGTGCTGACAAATGCGCCATCAGTGTTCATGGATTTGATGAACATGACTTTCAGGGAGTACTTGGACCATTTCGTGATCATTTTCATCGATGATATTTTGGTGTACTCGAAAAGTGAGGAAGACCACTTCAAGCATCTTCATTTGGTGTTCGAGACGCTAAGGAGAAATCAGTTGTATGCCAAGTTCTCGAAGTGCGAGTTTTGGCTATCCTCAGTGGCGTTCCTCGGTCATATAGTGAGTGGAGAGGGTATTGCTGTGGATCCGGCGAAGATCGTTGCGATATGGGAGTGGCCTGTGCTTGTTACAGTAGCGGAAGTCCAGAGTTTTTTGGGGATTGCCGGCTATTATAGGCGCTTCGTATAGAACTTCTCGCGGATAGCTTTGCCTCTCACTACTTTGACGAGGAAGGAGCATAAGTTCGTTTGGACACTGGAGTGCGCGCGAGCTTTTGAGGATTTGAAGTGTCGGTTGACCACGGCGCCTGTGCTGAGTTCGCCATGTGGGACCGAAGGCTATGAGATTTATAGTTATGCTTCGGGCAGCGGTTTGGGTTGCGTGCTACTGTAACACGGAAGTGTAATAGCTTATGGCTCGAGACAGCTAAAAGTGCATGAAAGGAACTATCCGGTCCATGACATGGAGTTAGCGGCCGTGATTTTTTCCTTGAAGCTGTGGAGACACTATTTTTACGGTGTGAAGATTGATATCTACACCGATCACAAGAGCCTGAAGTATCTTATTGATCAGAAGGATTTGAATATGCGGCAGCGTAGATGGATGGAGTTCCTGGGGGACTATACATTCAAGATCCACTATGTGCCTGGTAAGGGTAATGCGGTTGCGGACGCGTTGAGTCGCCGAGCCCCAACTTAAGCTAATTGGCTATCGGTGCATGATGAGCGGTTGGTGCGGGAGTTAGAATCGTTGGAGATTGTTTGTGTGGATAGACAATCAAGTGCTGAAGCAGTTCTGAATTGGACTGAAGTCCAATATGACCTGGCTGATCGTATTCGGCAGGCTTTGGATATGGATGCTCATATGAAGCAGTTCATGGTAGAGGCTCTGGATGGGTCAAATTCCCAATTCGTCGTGGAGGACGGATTACTTTGGAAAGACGGTCGTTTGTGCGTCCCAAGTGTGGGCAATTTATGGGTGGAGTTGTTGTACGAGGCACACCATACCAAGTACTCGATTCACCCGGGGAGCACGAAGATGTACCGTGATGTGAAGAAATTGTTTTTGTGGTCGGGTTTGAAGAAGGATGTTGCGCTATACGTAGCGAAGTGCCAAACTTATGCCTTAGTGAAGGCGGAGTGCCAAAAGCCGGGAGGATTTCTTAAGTCCTTGCCTATTCCAGAGTGGAAATTTGACGACATCTCTATGGACTTTGTGCACGGTTTGCCAAGGTCGCAAAAGGGGAACGACGCCATTTGGGTGGTTATTGATCGGCTAACGAAGGTGTCGCATTTTATTCCGCATAGGAAGGATGATCCGGTGGAGAAATTGGCAAAGCTTTATGTGGATAACATAGTACGGCTTCATGGTGTGCCTCGCAGCATCGTGAGTGACCGAGATGGGCGTTTCACATCCAATGATTGGAGGCTTGTGCAGCAAATGTTGGGAACAAAGCTGAAATTCAGCACAGCCTTCCATCCGCAAACAGATGGGCAGACCGAGAGGGTCAATAGAACCATGGAAGACATGCTCCCTATGTGTGTCTTGGATTTTGGAAAGTAGTGGGAAGACCACCTATATTTGGTGGAGTTCGCATACAACAATAGCTACCAAGCGAGTATTCAGATGGCGCCTTTCGAGGCCCTATATGGTAGAAAATGTCGCATGCCGTTGTCTTGGTTAGAAACGGGTGAGTCAAAGTTGTATAAGCGATCGGAAGTGGAGGATGCTACTTCTTTGGTGAGAACTATTCGGGAAAGGTTGCTTATCGCTCAGGACCAGCAAGCAAAGTACTATAATGCCAAGCACAGGAACGTGGAGTTCGTTGTGGGTGACTATGTGTAATTAAAGATCAAGCCATTCAAGGGTGTCTCGCGGGTGCGGCGACTGAAAAAGCTAAGCCCGAGGTACCTTGGGCCGTTTGAGGTTCTGGAGCGAGTCAGTGAAGCGGCCAATCGGTTGAAGCTTTCAGTGGAGCTTAGTGGTTTACATGATGTATTCCATATTTCGGTACTTCAGAAGGCGGTGCAAGAGCCTACGCAAGTGATCGCGGTCGATCAAGTGCCGATGGATAGTGGGTTGACGACAAAGGTCAAGCCCGTGCGGATTGAGGACTCGGAGGTCAAGCGGCTACGCAATAAAGAGATCAGGATGGTCAAGGTCCGGTGGGACAATTGCGGTCGTGAGGAGCTCTCTTGGGAGCGAGAGCAGACTATGCTTGACGAGTATCCGGAGTTGTTCCGCTCAGGTACAAATTTTGGTTTTGTATATGTCTTTCCTTTATATAATTTCGAGGACGAAATTCTTTTAAGATGGGGAGAGTTGTAACGCCCCGAAACTCAAAGGAGCGACGGGGGACGTTTTGGACCAGTTTTGGGTTCTGGCTGCAGGCACACGACCTGGGACACGGGCGTGTCCCAGGACGTGTCAAGCTTGTGTCGACACTCAGCCGGGAAGTCAAAATTTTGATCTCGACATTATGTCGAGACTGGGCACACGGCCTGCGACACGGGCGTGTTGCAGGGCGTGTAGACCCGTGTCGACACTTAGCCCGCGAAGTCGACACTATGCGTTCGACGAAGTGTCGAGACATGGCACACGACCTGCGACACGGGCATGTCGCAGGGCGTGTCAACCCGTGTCGACACTTGTCCCAGGAAGTCGACACATTGTTCGACGATGTGTCGAGACAAGGCACACGGCCTAGGACACGGGCGTGTCCAAGGCCGTGTCATCAGGTCGACGATATTCACTCGACGAAGTGTCGAGTGTCGAGACCGTGTACACGGCCTGGAGCCCAGGCGTGTTGAGGTGACACGGGCAAGGACACGGGCGTGTCCTAGAACCCGTGTAGTGCTCGGGTTGTTTTCGGGGAAAAATGATCGGGGTACACGGCCGGCCATACGGTCGTGTCAGGTGGAACACGGGCGTGTCAGGTCGAACACGGGCGTGTTCGATACCCGTGTGTTGTTCCAGGCGAGTCGATTTTGACGGCGAATGAGGCACACGGCCTTGGACACGGGCGTGTGCCAGGCCGTGTTCGGTCCATATTGGGCATTTCAGTCCCGAATCAAAGCCGTTCATTTCTTTAATTGATGATCCAATGGCTGGGGGTTGTCCCGGAAGGGATATACCCTGGATTGGACTTAGAAACCCTCACTTTTCTTGAGTGGATATCTTTCTAAAACCTTAGAGAGAGAGGAGAGCCAAGGAAGGAAGAAGGAGCTAGATCCGGCCATTGGAGGAGCTTTGAAGCTCCGAATCGCGAGCCGACTCCGGATCCACGGAGGCAAAGCTAGTGCGGTGCTTTTCATCCGCTTATTTTTCCATGGCGCCAAAGAAGAACGCACGGGTAACGATTCTCTTCTTGAGCATAAGTAACTCTCCTTCTTTGCATAGGAAGCTCGCTCTCGCGAGTTTGCAGAGAGTTGGAGGTGTTCCTTCTGGTAGATATGTGAAGTCCCCATTGTTTAGAGTCCGTAAGCGAGAACGGACATAGGCATGATGTGTGAAGCCTACCCGGACATGTTGGTCTGGATCGGTGATGTTGCATTGCATAATGCCGGAGAAGACTCTGTGCTATTGGTTGTTTTTCGGGTTTTCTACACGGTAGATTGCAGCAGGGAGCCTTGGGGATTAACCCAAAGGTGCACCCGGAAAACTGGGCGGATGCGTGATCTTGCCAACTTGGTGGCCTGAGAGCCAACTTGAACATAACCGGGTTATGTGAATTGTGATGGAAACGGGACTCGGGATAAGTTTGACCCCACAAATGGCTTAAATTATCGTTGCGATGTGAGCACGGGTTAGATGGAACCATACCCGTTCTATGTCGTTCGGTTAAAGAGACCTAAGGGTACGTGGCACATGCCGATGGCATAGATTAGGGTATTCGGCGGTCGATAGCTTAAATTGTTGTGACCCAGGACAAGAAGACAAATTGCTCATAGGTTTGGCCGTCAAAGTGGCGGTGGTGAGTCTGGAATGTCTATGGCTTTAATTGACGTGACATCGACCGGTTCACCGAGAATGTGCCCTGAGAGCACGGGGCGTGTGGCCGTGCGAGCCAACGTCTGTGATGAAATGGCTATATATATATATTGCTCGCTTATGCTAATGAAATGCAGGGTAGGAGGATCGCCGCCCCGAGTTGGTGGCGGGATCGTTATAATTTGGTCAGTATTGCCGACCGTTGCCTTGTTTTGCCACCGTGCAGTGGTTTGTTGCTTGCAGGTGCTGCTGGACCAAGCGGTCAATAGCGGGCTAAAGCCCTTTTTACGAAGCCGGCCCTCGAAGGCCCAATTGGAAGTGTTTACTGTTTTATTCATTTGTGACCGGCTTGCGTGCCGTGGTTTTTAAATCATGTAATATCAAGTGAAACATTTTGTAAGGCCTTAAGGCTTGTGTTGGTATTTGTATAATATTCCTATTTTGGATTAGTGGACATTCATGCTTTAGTGCTGGGTTCTTATTTGCAACTTTTATAAACTGCTTCCGCTAGAATGCTCTGTGTAGGATGTTGATTGGTTGGATGGTTTCCATGAGTAACCACCCGGTCTGTCTGTGGCATACGACGTCGGGCACCGGCCGGACCTACTGCTATATGCTATGCGATGGATATGGGGTGTTACACTAGACTCCGCCATGTCTCCTTTCTCTGTTGCGCTAGGCCTAGAGCGCACCGACTGTTCTTGTCTCGGCTCCTACTTAGTGCTACCATTAGTACAGAAACGAGCAATATGGCCCGGTTTGTCACACTTGTAGCATGATCGTGGTCCCTTGAAGCGAGACCCTCCCGATGTTGTATACTCTTCTCCCAAGTCTTGTAGGGGTGGGGCTTCTTTTTCCACATACTTCCTTCAGATTTTCCTTGCGATTGAGAAGGCTTTCCTTCTCCTTGTTTGGCTGCAAAACCCTTCCATCATTGGGTTAGCTCCATATCGCTCTCCAATTTCCTATCGGCCTCAACTAACTCGTTGAAGCACGCTTTATTCATAACTATGAGGGGTTGTCTCAGATTCTCCCTCAATCCATGGTAGAAGAGGTTGTCCCTCTCGTCAACGCCTGTTATGGACGTACCAGCATATCGACCCAAACGAGTGAACTCCTGCACGTACTCATCCACTGTCTTGTCCCGCTGCGCCAAGTGCCTCTGAAGGGCTAACATTGTCGACGCGGGAATATACTTCTTCAGGAAAGCATTCCTGAACTATTATATGGATGAGGTGCATCCAGGAAACTGGATACAACTTTGGTTCACCCACCATAGCTTAGCATCACATCCTAACATGAAACTTGAAAACTCGGACTGCTTCTCTACTGGCGTCTCTGCCTCCCTTAGCAGTTCTTGAATCCTTGCCCACCAATCCTATGTATCGGTCGATGTGCCGACACCATTGAACGTTGGAGGATGGAAGCTTAGAAATTATTTCATTTGTCGGTCTACATGCTCGATCACCACTCTTTCAGCTAACGGCTCTACTTGCCTGGCTCCTCTGCCTGACATTACTGTTGCCATATCCTAGGTAGCAATACTTGCTACTTGTGCAACAGGGGTCAAAACTTGCATTGTTGAGGCAGCTTGGGCTGCCACCATTGCTTCTATTCACAAAACATAGACACTAGGACATTCTCGGTCCCGTGATACTCTTATGTGGATAACTTATTAATGCAATTCGATTAGGACATTCGTCCATGAAGACATACCTTGGACACTAACCTTTCTCTAATAACAAATTATAACACCTCCCCTGTAATGATCGTATAATATGGGTCCAGTCGGGGCCCACAACATACAGACTCCACAGCTTCAGCATTATAAGATGATATATAAATTACCCAAACTCAAAACTCTGACATCAACAGCGGAAACATACAATCAATACTAGAAGTTATCCACCAAACCAAGAGTACCAAAATAGCCTTAGGGCCTTATATATCATAAGTCCAAGACTTAAGCAACATTAAACAATAGTAACATGCACATGCACTCCTAAGCTATCTCGGCATGCAAGCCGGATTACATTTCATGGAGCATATCATTCAATTGGAATACATGTAAGTAGTTGAAAGTTCGCTTTATGCGGCTTAGGCCTTATTGGTCGGCGAGCTTGCTCCTGCTTGCGATTCTTGTCCCGTAAAAATTTATTTGTAGTGTGGGTCAGCAAAGGCTGACCTCAACTGTGTAACCAACACATCTCCTCCCGGCCGTCCTTAGCGGACCCCACGACACTCCATCACCCTGCAAGTTAGCACTTCATATGCAAAAATACAAGTACATTTAAAGTAGTAAAATAGGTTTGGATGTTGAAAGATATGGTACCTAAACACCTAGAGGGGGGGGGGTGAATAGGTGACCTAATCCTTTTCTAACTTTACTGGCAGCAAACAGTTTATTATCACAGATTTATAACTTTTGCACAGCAATCACAAAGTATTCACAGCATACACAGCACAATCACAGCACAACACAGTGGTTTATAGTGGTTCCCCAAAATATGGGTACATCCACTTTCCCCCTTCGCCTATCTAGCAGTGTACTAGATTCGGCCAAACTCTTCCACTGTCTCAGAACCAAAATTGGTTCCTACTCCTCAGGCCCAAAGCCTTACAACTCAGCTTTATCCCAAAGCCTACACTCAGCCAATCAAGGCCTACACTCAGCCAACCAAGGCCTACACTCAGCCAACAAGGCCTACACTCAGAGATCTCAATCTCCTACACTCAGGCTCACAAGCCCTACCCTCAGCCTTTATAAATATAGGCTTACAATTCACTCAGATCCAAAGGATCCTACAAGTTAAAATGAATTACAAATAATAACTCTTCAACTCAGAAATAAAAGAGAGGAGTTGAGAGATTCTTGATGAGTTCTTGGAAGAACTCAGATGGATTCACTCTGACTTAGCTTTCTTCAAAGCTTCTTGAGTAGAACTGAATAAGACTGAATCCTCCTGCAGTAGTTCCTTGACCTCTGCTACTTAAGATCCAGAATTGAATCTGAATCCTTCTTCTCAGCCTACTTCCAGGGGCTGATTTCTTGGATGGAGCCCTCTCTCTCCAACTTCTTAGATCTGCACTTGGACTGCAAGATCTTCTTGTGTTTATACTCTTGGTACCACTTCAATAATTTGTTTTTCAACAAACTGAACTCTTGACCAATAACCTGATCAATAACTTCAACAACAGTTTCTGTAAACTGTGGGTGCCTATTTATAGGCCTTCTTCTTGGTAACCGGCTGGTCCGGTTCATAACTGACTTCTGACTTCTCTGATAGTTGCTGTAGACCGGCTGGAACGGCAGCTGTCAAGTCATCCAGTCATTTCTTGAAAATCTCTAACTGTCTGTAAGTGTCGAGACTTTCTGTCTTTAAGTGTCGACACTTATAGTCCAAGTGTCGACACATGTTGTGTAAGTGTCGACACAAGTCTACAAGGTGTCGACACAACTCCTTGTATGTCTCGACACAGATTCTTCTGCATGTGTCGACACTAAAATTGAGTGTCGACACAAGTCTTTGTTCTTCTAGCTTTTGCTGAATTCTTCTAAGTGTCGACACATCTCCTTTGTGTCGATACATCTTCTTGTGTTGAATCTGTCAAGTGTCGACACTACTTCTTGGTGTCGACACATAGTCTTCAATGTCGATACATGCTGAGTGTCGACACACCTCCTTGTGTCGACACACCTTCTTCTTGTTGAGTCTTCAGCTGAGTGTCGACACATTCCCATAGTGTCGACACTTGTACTTAGAATAATTCTGTTGATCTTTCTGATCTTTGCTAAGTATCGACACAGCTCCTTGTGTCGACACTTTCTTCAAGTGTAGTGTCTTTAGCTGAGTGTCGACACATTGTGCTGGGTGTCGACACTTACTTCATGTGTTGACTCTTCTGGTTGTGTGTCGACACATTGTGCTGGGTGTCGACACATACTTCAAGTGTTGACTCTTCTGGTTGTGTGTCGACACATTGTGCTGGATGTCGACACATACTTCAAGTGTTGACTCTTCTGGTTGTGTGTCGACACATTGTGCTGGGTGTCGACACATACTTCAAGTGCTGACTCTTTCTGTTGAGTGTCGACACATTGTTCTGAGTGTCGACACTTTAACTTAGTCTCTGCAGACTTTTGCTGAGTGTCGACACAGCTCCAAGTGTCGACACTTTCTGGTGTAGACACAGCTTCACTGGGTGTCGACACAGCTCCTTGTGTCGACACTTTCTGTCTGCACTTTTCATCACTGACTGTCGACACAGCTCCAAGTGTCGACACTTTCTGTCTGGTGTCGACTCTGCATCCCAGGTGTCGACACAATGACTCCAAGTGTCGACACTTGATGTCTGGGTGTCGACACAAGACTTCAACTGTCGACACTTGTTGTCTGGGTGTCGACACAAGACTTCTTAAGTGTCGACACTTTCCCTCTGGGTGTCGACACATGGACTTAGAAACTTTTTGCTTCAGTCCAGTGATTACTTAACCTGCACAAGTAAACTCAACATACATCAAATACATTATGATGTATATCATTGAGTTGGGTGAGGCTTCTTCAAATCAGGTACATTTGACCAATGTACCCAACAATCTCCCCCTATTTGGAGAAGTCATAACCCTTAGTCAATGATATACACCATTCATAATTAAAAATTACAAAATGATGTAAAGCAGATTATATTCAGCAGGGTAATCATAAACACGTAATTATTCACACATGTATACACATTCATCATTCCAGAACAAATAAGAAATAGACACATTCACAGAACAATCATGAAATATATTTATCATACATTGTTCTAACAATTTTCTTATACATCTTTAGTGGTTTACAAAAATGTTTTACTTTAAAAAGATTACAACAGTCTTCAAGTCAATTCTTAATCTATTTCTGGTCTGGTTCTTTGATAACTATGCCTTTGCCAGGTTGGACTTGAGCTTTGACAGGGGCTTCAGCAGTTTCAGCAACAGCAGGCTTCTTGCCTTTTAGATCTTTCTTTTTGAGTTCTTCTGCCTTGATCTTCTGCCTCTCAAAGTAGTGATATGGCTTGGGGAAGTACTTGCTAGGCTCCACTGTAGTAGGAGGTAGCTTTCCCATCTTAGACTTCCTTCTGAATTGAACTATTGCTTCCTGCCTGATCTCATGTTTTCTCCATTCTGCTTCAGAAAACCATTTATTCCTGTCATGAGTATGATCCTTGGCAGCTTTCCAGGCAGTTAAAATGATATTCCTAGAGGTAGGGCTCCACTGTTCAAAATCTGGCTTTTGTTCTGCTTGTTCCCTAAACCTCTTTTTAGATAACCTTGTCTCTTCCTCTTTCTGTAGAGCCTCTTGCATGGCTTCAGTCATAGGTTGAACAACCTTTTCAATATGTATATGGTCCTTGCCCTCAGTTGGGCTATACATTGTGCTCACATCTGCTTGAATCAAATCAAAGTCTGGAGGTGGATATATCACTTGAGCTACTTCTGCTTGCTCACCTCCAAGATATGCATTTTGAATCCCTGATTCAACAACATTATCATCATCATAGAGTGGAGGATAGCCCAGTGTAGCACTGATAGAGTTAGATATCCATTTGGCATGGTCAGAGCTAGCTTTGACTAATACTCTCTCCCCCTTTATGACTTCTCTGGCCATATGGTCTCTGACATCATCCTTTCGAAATCTTATCTGACTGTCCAAATATCTGATTCCCTCTTTAAAGAATGGTTTAAGCTTTTGCAGTTGTTCAGAGATAGCTTTCTGGGAGGCTTGTATGGCAGTCGTGACAGAAGAAAGTTCTTGTTGAAAGACTATCAAAATCAGCTTTTGTAGTAGCAGCAGATGTAGAAGGTTCATCAGCCTTGTTCTTCAATTATGTGAGTATAGCATTATGTGACTCAGTCAGATTGTCATTCATTCTGATTTGATTTTCCAGTACATATCCTTGTTTTAATGCTATATCATCTACCTGTGCCTTGATCTTCTCTTGATGTGTAGCCAGATACATCACGGCATTTCCACCCTTGGAGAAGCATTCATTCATCTCCTTCTTGTTAAGGTTCATCTCAAACCTTATGGATTTTATATCTTGGGCCAGGTCAAATTGTAAAGCTTTGTGCCCTTCATCTACATAAGCTTCTATGGCTTTTCTTTGTTCATCCATTTTAATCTGCAGTCCAATCAGTAAAGCACTATAATGAACTGTTGGAGCTTGTTGAATTATAGACTGTGGGGCTATAGATTGTAGAGCTTTCTTGTAACTCTGACTTCTTCTTTTGAAGACATACAATTTCTTCTTCTTTTCCCTAGCACTCTACTCATCTTCAGAGGCAGATGTGCTGGCTATCTCAACCCTATCCTTAGGGCTTTGAGGCTTTTCTGCTTGCACATCAGGTGCCTTATCAGTAGCAGTATCTCTCCTTAAAGGCTCTTCCAGATCTTGTACTAGCTCCCCCTTAGCAGCAACAGTATCTCTTCCAGCAGCTTCCTTGTCCATGTCAAAATCAACTTGATCTAGATTGAGAAATAGATCTTCCATGGTGAACTCTTGAGGTGATTGAGCTGGAGATATTCTGTGCTCTTCAACCACTGGAACAGCAGATATGTCTTTGATAACAACATCTGGTTCTTGATGAGGCAGCAGAGTTTGCTGAGGAACATCAGACAAATCAGCATCTTCTATAAGATATTCTAAAGTTTTTAGGTCAGTGAGTACCTCTTGGATGATGATGGTGACTTGCTCACTGTCCAGAGTAGAGGGTTCTTCTACTACTGGAGGCTCCCCCTGGCTTTGATCCCTGTGGATGGGGCTAGCCTGTGGTAGCTCCCCCTGG
The DNA here is from genome assembly GCA_039583875.1 of Platanthera guangdongensis. Taxonomy (NCBI): domain Eukaryota; kingdom Viridiplantae; phylum Streptophyta; class Magnoliopsida; order Asparagales; family Orchidaceae; genus Platanthera; species Platanthera guangdongensis. Next base: position 90,636,835 of record CM077156.1, read on the forward strand.
ATCTCAGTTATATCTTGAGCAGCAGGGGTCTTCTCTGCAGCCACTTCCTCATGATCATCAGGAGTGAAAACAACTTGTTCTTCACTTCCTGAACTGCTGGAGGACTCTTGTTCCACTGGAGCAGTTTTTCTCTTTTTCTTAGGAGGAATCTCCTTCTCAGTAATTGTCTTCTCTGGAGTTGATATGTCCTTGGACAACACCCTGTCCCATCTGGAAAAGATCCTTTGATCCATTTTCCTCATATGATTGATCTTGCTGCCTGCAGCAGTATTCATTACCTCTGGTATGGTACCAGGTAGGTAGAGACTAATGATCCTGCCCAGATTGGGCTTCTTCAAGCTCTCCTTAATCTTTTCATAAATCACTTAAGACCAGTCTGTTTTTAGAGTGAAGATTATTCTTGTCATGATTTCAAACATGTAGGCAGACACTCTGTCATGCCCTCCAGTCTTGCTGAGTAAGACTTTTCCCACAATTTCAGACATGAATTTTCCTTGGTTATTCATGCCTTTTCTGTTGAATACAGATCTTATCTTCATCTTAGCATCAAGACCACACCAGGTTAAAGCTTCCCTGGTCTTTGAAGCAGTAACCTCTTCTTCATCTTGAATTTTAGGTAGCTGGAGTACCTTCCTCAGACTCTTAGGTGAAATCTTGATCTTAGTTCCATGAACTCTGGATTTGATTCTGAATCCAGATTCATCGACTGCAGCTCCATTAAGGAATTCAAGCACTTCCTTCTTCCAAATCCATGTAGGTTCAGACAAAAGATATTCTAGTCCAGAATCGGCGACTAGGGTTACTACAGCCTGAATTTCTGCATCTGCTTCGTCGAATGTGCCGCGCACAAGCTCATAGCCCTCGTTAACGTTCTCCTCAAGCTTTGGAGCAATTAAGGTTTGGAGAATTTGTCTTTAGAAAAGAGAGGTGTCGACACAGTAGTTTTGGTCTCGAAACTTTGAAAGCGTTTCGACAAACAAAGACAGAACCCTATTTATACCTGTCTAATTTTGAAGATGAACAGGCGGGACAGCTATCTTAAGATGTGTCGACACTGGCAATAAGTGTCGACACAGACTTATAATGTCTCGACACACATGTGTCGACACAAGTTTAGTCAACAGATTTTATGTGTCGACACTTAATTATGTGTCGACACAACATAACTCGACACATTGTCGAGAATTTACTTAGAAAATTCTGAGTAAAACATAAGTGTCGACACCATATTGGATGTGTCGACACCTACTAATCATGTGTCGACACTAACATCCTGAAGTGTCGACACCAACATCCTGATTGTGTCGACACCTTTTTCCTGAAGTGTCGACACCACTATTCTGTGTCGACATAGACTTGTCTATGTGTCGACACCTTTTTACTTAGCCAATTTTATTTATGTAAACTTATTCTAAGTTTATCATTCCTAGTTCAATTTTGAATCTATTGAACTTAGCTTCTTCTAGGGGCTTAGTAAACATATCAGCTATCTGATTATCTGTATTAACATATTCAAGTAAAATATCTTCTCTTTCTACATGCTCCCTAAGAAAATGATATTTAATTTCAATATGTTTAGTTCTACTATGAGATACAGGGTTATTAGCTATTGAAATAGCACTTGTAGAATCACAGAAAAGTGGAGTTTTACTTACCTGAAATCCATAGTCCTCTAGCTGATGTTGAATCCACAGAAGTTGAGCACAGCAACTTCCTGCAGCCACATATTCTGACTCAGCTGTGGAGATAGTCACACTGGTTTGCTTCTTGCTACTCCATGAAATTAGTCTTCCTCCTAGGAATTGACAGGTTCAAGTAGTACTTTTTCTATCCTCTTTGCATCCTGCAAAGTCTGCATCTGAATAACCTGTTAGATCAAAATCTCCATTCCTAGGGTACCAGAGGCCTAGATAGGGAGTGCCCTTTAGATATTTCAATATTCTTTTGACTGCTGTCAAATGAGACTCTTTAGGGCAGGCTTGATACCTGGCACAAACACATGTACATGATGTCAGGTCTACTAGCAGTCAAGTATAATAGGGAGCCAACTATCCCTCTATACAAGGTTTCATCTACAGGTTTCCCTGCATCTTCCTTGCTAAGAGACATACTTGACCCCATAGGAGTCTTCATGGTGCTGGATGAATCCATACCATACTTCCTTATGAGTTCTAGGGTGAACTTGGACTGACATATGGATAAACCATTTTCAGTCTGTTTAACTTGGAGACCCAAGAAAAACTTCAGCTCTCCCATACTACTCATCTCAAACTGACCTTGCATAAGTTTTGCAAACTTTTTGCAAAGGCTGCTTTCAGTAGACCCAAATATAATGTCATCTACATATATTTGGACTAGTATAACTTTGCCTCTAGATTCCCTAAGGAATACAGTCTTATCTATTTTCCCCCTTGAGAACTTGTTCTCAATAAGGAAACTAGATAGGGTTTCATACCAAGCCCTAGGGGCTTGCTTTAACCCATATAAAGCTTTCCTAAGTCTATAGACATGATGAGGTAGAGTTGGATCAACAAAACCTGAAGGCTGCTCCACATAGACTTCTTCTTTCAAATTACCATTTAGGAATGCTGACTTGACATCCATTTAGTATACCTTGAATCCTTGATAGGTTGCATAGGCCAAGAACATTCTTATGGCTTCCAGTCTGGCTACTGGAGCAAAGGTTTGATCAAAATCAATACCTTCTTCTTGCCTATATCCTTTAGCAACCAGTCTAGCCTTATTCTTATTGATGACTCCTTGTTCATCCATCTTATTCCTGTAGATCCACTTAGTTCCTATTACATTGTGGTCTTTAGGTTTGGGAACTAATTCCCAGACCTTGCACCTCTTGAACTGATTAAGCTCTTCTTGTATTGCTTCAGTCCATTGTGGATCTTGTATTGCTTCTTCAAACTTCTTAGGTTCAACTTGTGACAGAAAACTGGAATAGATTGCAGCATTCTGATTTCTGCTCCTAGTTTGAACTCCTTGTCTTGGATCTCCAATAATTAGCTCTACTGGATGATCTCTAAGATGCCTGTGGGCTGGAGGCATCCTTACTTCTGGTTGAACCACTTCAGCATCTGCATCATGCTGTACTCCTTATTTTCCTTCAGCAATGGGCACATGTAGTTCTCCCCCTGGACAACTGCTACTGTCTTCTACTTGCTGACTTGCAGCAGGTACCTCTTCTATAGTAAGCTTGTCCATTGTCTTTGTCAGACCTGTGGGGCTGCATACACTACTAGACAACTCATTATTGATAAGTTTTGTCTCATCAAAAACTACATGCACTGATTCATCTACAACTTGTGTAGTCAAGTTGTAGACTCTATAAGCCTTACTATTATTGATGTACCCAACAAAAAATCTCTCTTGGGACTTGGCAGCAAACTTAGTTAAGTAAGACTTTCCATTGTTAAGTATGAAGCATTTACAACCAAAGATCCTAAAATAGGATAGGTTTGGTTTCTTGTCTTTCACTACTTCATAGGGGGTCTTGTTAAGCCTTTTAGTGATGGTAGCCCTATTTATAACATGACATGTAGTGTTAACTGCTTCAGCCCAGAAATACTCTGGCAGTGATGTATCACTCAATAGGGTTCTACCAGCCTCTATCAAGGTTCTATTCTTCCTCTCAGCAATGCCATTTTGCTGAGGTGTTCTAGGTGAAGAGAATTCTTGAAATATCCCAAAGTCTTCACACAGTTTTGTCATGCTCTCAGATTGAAATTCAGTACCATGATCACTTCTAATTTTGACCACTGTACTATTTAGTTCATTCTGAATTTGCTTGACAAAGCTATAGAAGACACTAGGTGTTTCAGATTTCTGTCTTAAGAAGAACACCCAGGAAAACCTTGAGTAGTCATCTACAACTACAAAGGTATAGACCTTCCTACCTAAGCTGTGAACTGGCATTGGACCAAAGAGATCCATATGCAAAAGGTATAAACACCTCACGCCATCTTTTTCTTCAATGCTTTTAAAGGTGGATTTAGTCTGCTTGCCCTTTTGACAAGCTGAGCAAATACCATCTTTAACACACTTAACTTGAGGAACATTCCTCACTAACTCTTTGCTAAAGAGTTTGCTAATAGTCTTGTAGTTAAGATGGGCAAGCCTCTTGTGCCATTTGATACAATGAGAGACTGTCTCATCAGCTACAAGACAAACTGGAGAACCATTGTTCTCAACCATAATGTCTAGGCAGTAGACATTCCTCTTCCTATATCCTGTCAAAATGATCTCTTGATCACTTGACCTCTTGATATGACAACCATTTTTAGCAAATGAGATGTCATACCCTACATCACTTAATTGACTTATACTTATTAGGTTGTGTTTCAACCCTTTAACATAAGCCACTTGAGTAATGGTAACTAAGTTTGTAGAAATGTTATCAAATCCTTTGATGATTCCTTTTTCAGAACCACCAAAGGTTACTTTTGGACCATCTTTCACTGGAATATAGTCCTTTAGTAATCTTCTTGTTCCAGTCATATGTCTGGAACATCCACTGTCCAAGTACCATGTAGGGGTATGGCCACTTGGACTTACCTGCAAAACAGATTAATGGACCTTAGAACCCAAAGAATTCTTGGGTCCTTGGTATTTGTTAGTCTGCAATCTGACAAAGCTCCCTACAGGCTTTCCAACAGGTAGCTTGCTACTCACCTTGGCACTGGCATTGTGCCAACAGTCCACTGCAAAGTGGCCAATTTTACCACAGCACCAACATTCAAACTTGTTGTACCTTTGCTTAGGTACAGCCTTTGCTGTATTATCTACAGCAGTCTTGTTGAATGCTGGGGCTTTGCCCTTTGACTTAGACTTGGACTGCTCAGTCCTTGCAGGTCTAATAAAGCCTAGTCCAGCCTTGCCTTTATGATGAACAAAATCATCAATTAAAGGTAATACTGACTTAGGTTTAGAAAACCTAGCAACTAAGTCCTTCTCCTTCTGAAGATTGATCTTCAGACTCTTAATTTGATCATTCTTAAATGATATAGTACCCATCTGAATCACTGTTTTGTGTTTCAGCATAGCTATCTCATTCAACTTTTGATCAAACTACTTCTCAAAATCTGTTGCACCAGCTTTAAGATCAGCAATTTCCTTTGCCTGACTTTTGGCTAGGGATTTGCTTTTCTTGTAAGCTTGCAACAGCACCTTATATTCATCTATAAGCTGATGAATATCATCCTCAGACTCAGATACATTCTCATCACTTGATGAAGAAGAATCTGAATCTGAACTAGAACAAGAAACTGAACTTGAACATGAACCTTGTACCTGACTGGGTCCTGGCTGCTCCAGGATTTTGGCACTCTCTGTCAAAGCCATTAGCCCTTGGCATTGACTATCTTCTTGTTCATAAATAGACTCCATGATCCGCATGAATTCATCCTCTTCTTCTTCAGCAAACAGCCCTATGTAGGCTTCAGCCTCAGACTCAGTTTCTGAAGAGGAGATATCTGATAGAGTCTTCTCTTTCTTGGCTACAAAAACTTCTCTTTCTTTCCTTTGAAGTGAGTCTTTTTCCTGTCACCTGATTCCTTTCTCTTCTCTGGACAATCTGCAATAACATGGCCCTATCTATTGCAGCAATAGCACACTATCTTTGATCCAGTTGCCTTGCTTGACTTTGTCCTCTTCCTGTCTTTCTTTGAAGGCTTTTTCTCCTGATAAAAGACTTCCTTTCCCTTTGAAGAAGAAGGTCTTGACCTCCACTGTTTCTTCTTCAAGAATTTCTGAAAGTGCCTAGTGAAGGCAGCAAAGTCTTCATCACTTTCACTGCTCTTACTCTTTGTGCTGACTGACTCATCAGACTCTGAATCAACTACCTCTGGAGGTGGAGTTGATGACTTATTCCTACACTTTTTGGGAACTTCTGTCTTGAAAGCAACTGATCTTTCCTTGTGTTCAGTCCTTGTTGATTTCTCTTCCTCTTTCCTCACTGTCAATTGCATCTCATATGACAATAACTTGCCAAACAGTGTAGGAGGAGGAATTTCTCCCAACTTAGCCATTTCTCTTATGGCACAGATCTTTGTGTCCCAATCTTTGGTTAGGGACCTTAGAAACTTGTCATTTAGTTCATAGTTACTGAACTCTCTTCCATAAGACATGAGTTCATTAACTATTCTATAGAACTTCTTGTAGCACTCAGTTATGCTATCACCTTTACCTTGTCTAAAACTCTCATACTCCTGATTTAGCAAGGATTTCCTATCTTGCCTAACTTCTTCAGATCCTTCCATATACACTATAAGAGTGTCTCCACATCTCTTTAGCTGTCTTGCAGTGTATAAGATTCTGAAAAGTTGCATCATCAATGGCACTCACTATTATGTTCTGTGCCCTCTTGTCCATTGTGGCTAGGACAATCTCATCCTTTGTCATCTCAGAGAAATCCTTTGGAGTTCTCTGATTTGCATCCAATACTGAAATCTTCATTGGCACATAAGGCCCTTCCTTTACTTTGATGTAGATTCAAGGGTCAGAGGCTTCCATAAATAGCCTTACCCTTTCTTTCCAGATCCCAAAGATCTCTTTCCTGCATATGGGTAATTTCATGGAACCCAATTCCTTGTGATTCTCATAAGAACCCATGTTTCTTGATTTTCTGGAATTTCTTGAATCTGTGTTTTGTACACTGAATCTGCCAAACAGGATCTCCTTAGACTGTTAGTCCTTTTTGAGGAACCTCCCTCTGATACCACTTGAAAGATATGGTACCTAAACACCTAGAGGGGGGGGGGGTGAATAGGTGACCTAATCCTTTTCTAACTTTACTGGCAGCAAACAGTTTATTATCACAGATTTATAACTTTTGCACAGCAATCACAAAGTATTCACAGCATACACAGCACAATCACAGCACAACACAGTGGTTTATAGTGGTTCCCCAAGATATGGGTACATCCACTTTCCCCCTTCGCATATCTAGCAGTGTACTAGATTCGGCCAAACTCCTCCACTGTCTCAGAACCCAAATTGGTTCCTACTCCTCAGGCCCAAAGCCTTACAACTCAGCTTTATCCCAAAGCCTACACTCAGCCAATCAAGGCCTACACTCAGCCAACCAAGGCCTACACTCAGCCAACAAGGCCTACACTCAGAGATCTCAATCTCCTACACTCAGGCTCACAAGCCCTACCCTCAGCCTTTATAAATATAGGCTTACAATTCACTCAGATCCAAAGGATCCTACAAGTTAAAATGAATTACAAATAATAACTCTTCAACTCAGAAATAAAAGAGAGGAGTTGAGAGATTCTTGATGAGTTCTTGGAAGAACTCAGCTGGATTCACTCTGACTTAGCTTTCTTCAAAGCTTCTTGAGTAGAACTGAATAAGACTGAATCCTCCTGCAGTAGTTCCTTGACCTCTGCTACTTAAGATCCAGAATTGAATCTGAATCCTTCTTCTCAGCCTAGTTCCAGGGGCTGATTTCTTGGATGGAGCCCTCTCTCTCAAACTTCTTAGATCTGCACTTGGACTGCAAGATCTTCTTGTGTTTATACTCTTGGTACCACTTCAACAATTTGTTTTTCAACAAACTGAACTCTTGACCAATAACCTGATCAATAACTTCAACAACAGTTTCTGTAAACTGTGGGTGCCTATTTATAGGCCTTCTTCTTGGTAACCGGCTAGTCCGGTTCATAACTGACTTCTGACATCTCTGATAGTTGCTGTAGACCGGCTGGAACGGCAGCTGTCAAGTCATCCAGTCATTTCTTGAAAATCTCTAACTGTCTGTAAGTGTCGAGACTTTCTGTCTTTAAGTGTCGACACTTATAGTCCAAGTGTCGACACATGTTGTGTAAGTGTCGACACAAGTCTACAAGGTGTCGACACAACTTCCTTGTATGTCTCGACACAGATTCTTCTGCATGTGTCGACACTAAAATTGAGTGTCGACACAAGTCTTTGTTCTTCTAGCTTTTGCTGAATTCTTCTAAGTGTCGACACATCTCCTTTGTGTCGACACATCTTCTTGTGTTGAATCTGTCAAGTGTCGACACTACTTCTTGGTGTCGACACATAGTCTTCAATGTCGATACATGCTGAGTGTCGACACAGCTCCTTGTGTCAACACACCTTCTTCTTATTGAGTCTTCAGCTGAGTGTCGACACATTCCCATAGTGTCGACACTTGTACTTAGAATAATTCTGTTGATCTTTCTGATCTTTACTAAGTGTCGACACAGCTCCTTGTGTCGACACTTTCTTCAAGTGTAGAGTCTTTAGCTGAGTGTCGACACATTGTGCTGGGTGTCGACACTTACTTCATGTGTTGACTCTTCTGGTTGTGTGTCGACACATTGTGCTGGGTGTCGACACATACTTCAAGTGTTGACTCTTCTGGTTGTGTGTCGACACATTGTGCTGGGTGTCGACACATACTTCAAGTGCTGACTCTTTCTGTTGAGTGTCGACACATTGTTCTGAGTGTCGACACTTTAACTTAGTCTCTGCAGACTTTTGCTGAGTGTCGACACAGCTCCAAGTGTCGACACTTTCTGGTGTAGACACAGCTTCACTGGGTGTCGACACAGCTCCTTGTGTCGACACTTTCTGTCTGCACTTTTCTTCACTGAGTGTCGACACAGCTCCAAGTGTCGACACTTTCTGTCTGGTGTCGACTCTGCATCCCAGGTGTCGACACAATGACTCCAAGTGTCGACACTTGATGTCTGGGTGTCGACACAAGACTTCAAGTGTCGACACTTGTTGTCTGGGTGTCGACACAAGACTTCTTAAGTGTCGACACTTTCCCTCTGGGTGTCGACACATGGACTTAGAAACTTTTTGCTTCAGTCCAGTGATTACTTAACCTGCACAAGTAAACTCAACATACATCAAATACATTATGATGTATATCATTGAGTTGGGTGAGGCTTCTTCAAATCAGGTACATTTGACCAATGTACCCAACAGATGTCTCATGCAGCAAATACGTTTCTATGTTGAGCATATTATACAAAGGAGGCCTACAATGTAGCATGTATTCAAATATGGGCTTCAACCAATGCACCCTAAAGCGTATGCTTCTATCACATCATCAATAGGGTAAATCTAGTTTACCCATCGACGTTCAAGCCGCAATCACAAGGGTACCTCCAATTTCCGCCAAGCAACATTCAAGCCACCATAGGGAACCCTTGTCTAGGCCCCACCCATTCGCGACGACCCAGGTTAGGCTCCAATATCGGGACCACGTCCACCGAAGGAGACCAAGTGGGATCCAACTGGGATCGTCTGGGCTAGCCTGTAAACTCTAACTTCTCACGTCAGATTACGCCGCACAAACAAACCGATGCTAAAAAACCTTGCTAGACCCCACCCGTTCGCGACGACCCATGCCCGGCTCCAATATCGGGATCAAGTCCACTGAAGGAGACAAAGCGGGACCCAGCTGGAATCGTCTGCGCTTGCCCAAAGATTGGCGTTCTCGTCAGTTCCACAGAAGGGGACTTGTCTTGCCGGGACACTCTCCATACATGACTTTGCAACGTCACGGGCTAGTCAGCTGACTGCAGAGACAAATCACGCATTAGCACATCACAATCCCATACCTTTCCCACCCTAAACCACCATTCGTACAGAACCATCCCCTTGCCCCTACGTTTACTCTAATTTCACCTGTTTCAGTTCTGTTCACACGTACTCACAAGAAAGAGGGTGAAAACGTCATAACAAATGGAATTTTATCGCTAACGAATTTCTACAAAATCCTTAAGGCTCGTTATGCAACATCACCGAGTCGGACTAACGGTCGCGACTATAGCTTCACCCAAAATGCCTAATCCACGAAACGGAGCGAATTTCTAATGTAATATCATGCCGGGGACAGACAAAATCGACCCGATGGCTCCTCTTGAACCATGGAAAACCAAATCACTCTCATTTGAGAGATCTGATGCCTAGAATGCTTGAAAGAAAATAAGAAAGAATAGATGGCATGCACGCATCCTAAAATTGAGAGGATAAGTGTCGTTACCTTACGAATCCTCTTCTTAGCCATGAAACCCTTGTCTTGCACGGATAAAAATGAGCGCCTCCATGTGCTCTCCATGGATCTGGCCTTGAAACAAACGATCGGAGGTCTAAAGCTCCATCAATGGCGGAAGAAAGCTCTATTCTTCCTCCTCCCACCTTTCGCTTCAAAACCCTAACTCTCACTTCCCAAATGAGAAAAATGAGGAAAAACAACCGTTCAGCCCTATAAAAGCACTATGGAGGGAGAGTCTTAGGCCTTAAGATCAAAACCTAAATGAAATCGGACGTCTAAAATGCCAAACAATGGAATTTCTTCTATCCGCTACCACCGGACGGTACCTACCTACCACCGTGCGGTAGTTTCCCGAGTGCTCAGCCTGAAAATAATATCGCGCTAACGCTGGCGATAAGGCTAACGTCCTATGGTAGCGTCTTTCTCGAGAACTCGACATTTACTCGAAAGCTCAGCGTTCGATGAACTGGGCCCTTCGTTCGACGTTCGACAAAACAGGGCTATCGCCGGGCGATAGCTACTATTGTCGGGTGGTAATCCTCTAACGCTCGACGCCGGGTGAACGGGCCTTTCGTTCAACACTCGACGAAATCGGGCTATCTCCGCATACTACCTAGCTAACGCCGCGCGCTAGCTTTCGATGCTCCCAACGCCTGGCCATTTAATGCTCTCAGTGCCTGGCCACTCAACACTCTCAGCTCCTACATACTCAACGCTAGGCTACGCCGGGCGATAACTTCTATCGCCCAACGATAGCTTCTAGAGACTCAAGATCTGAAAATTGGGGTGTTACAAAGTGTGGATCGAGGAAGTCTTTCCCGTGGCCAAGGAGGATAGGTACTAGGATCGGGCCGATTTAGGAGGTCGCGGAGGGATCGTGGTGATCCACAAGGGGTGGCGTGGAGTTGAATACGCCCAAAAGGCAAGTGTCCAAACTATGTCTCGCTGGAGCATTGCTTCGACGTCTTTAGATCCACCCCGGAGGAGAAGATCACCTTCATAAGGAAGGATATGTCGGATCATGATAATCCATTTTGTGATGTGTTGGTCATCCAGGCCATGGTCAAAAACTTTACTTTCTCTTGGATCCTCAATGATAATGAGAGCTAGGTCAATGTCGTCTTCAAGAAGGTGTTCGAAGCGATGAAGGTGGATGGCAGCATGGTGTTGTCCTCAGATGGGCAGCTGTTTGGATTCTTCTGGGAGAGGAAAGTGGGAGAAGGAGGAGTGGACTTCATGTCACTCTACGGGGCAGTTGTTGGGTTTTGCTATATGCCATAAAAGTTATGCACATCAGAAAAAGAGAAACACGAAAAACCCAAAAGTAAGTTGTGGATCTTACGATGACCATTAATCAATAAGTAATGTTGCAATAAATAGATTTATACCTTCGCGTGATTGAGTCAATGCTCAACCTAGGTTCTCCGATTGATTCCAACGAATGGCAACGAGCGGATTTCCGAGCATAGAATAGTGTCCACGCCTCTACGGGTATCCATACGAGCACGGAGAACCCTTGACTCTTGTTGCACAATATCTAGGTCGGAAAGTGGCTTGCCCTCAATGCCTCCACGGAGTACTAGATCTGTTCATTGAGAGGCGGAAATGATGAAGACGAGGCCTTGGAAATACTATCATGCGACGGCTAGGGACGAAGGACAGTCGGTGCCGATCTGCTACAATAATCGGCGGTCAGCGAAGATTGCGGGAGCGGAACATTTTTGTCGTGATGAGATGCGTCGTTGGCTTCACCATTTACGTAGGGAATGAACAGTTCTATTTTTCAGTTCAACAATAAAACATATTTAGACAATGAACCAAGAGATCCGATAACCGTATTCCCGCCGGAAAAAGGACTTAGAAGAAATAAAACGTTCGAGACAGAATTCAGCAAGTATCAACCTTATAATCGACGAATCGACGAGTGACCATAACGATACACGACAAATCGTTAAGGTGCCATGACGTCACTCGACGAATCGTTGATAGCTCACGATGATACTGGACGAATCGGTAAGAGGACACGACGATGCTCGATGAATATATGAGTTTTATATTAATACTCGAAGAATCGTTGAATGGTCACGACGATACTCGTCAAATCCAAAACATTCGTCAAAGCCACTTACCTATACTCGACGAAATTCACTTAGCTTCAGCCGACTACATACCGAGCGACCCGTATTCACAATGCAGGTCCCGGAATGAAATTCCACCGCATCCACATCATCATTGGCCTGGTCCTTAACTCATATCACATATGAGCAAGGCCAACACAAACTTATCCAATTTCTCCAAAGCTCTTATGTGCGACCCGATAGGGTTAATCTCCATTAGCTGTGAGGCTACATGCTTAATCGCTTCCCAATAACCATGGTAGAACCAACAGCAATCCCAAAACTACAAGTTCGTCTTTATGGATTCTCGCAGTAGTTACAATGCCATCTTCGGATGGCCCCACATCAGTGCCTTCTATTGTGTTCCCTCTTCCTTCCAACATTGCCTGAAGTTCAGTTCTAAGGGCATCCGGGTCCTGGGAGACCCCAAAGTTGTGAGGGAATTCTACATGATTGCGGTCAACTCCATCTACTGGAAAGGAAGAGCTTAGGAGAGAGGAGGATGGAGGGAGAATCAAAGCAGGAGGCTGGAGAGGGAGCTTAGGAGATGGAGGTAGGGGGAGGAGGAGATCTACGTTCAAGCGGAGGAGGCGAAGGAAGTGCATGAGGACCAGGCCGAAGTGATGGCCAAGGAGGAAGTTGAGGAAGACATTTCGGCCCTAGGTGAGGTGGTCGAGGGCATGTCGGGAGATCAGTCTTGGCGAGAAGCTACAGAGGAGGTGGTGGAGATGGAGGTTCTCGAATGGTTAGACAAGCTGTAGAAGGTGGGATCAGCGGGGTGCTGAGTCTAGATGACCAGGAGAGGATGCTAAAGTGCATGAAAAAGAACGTCGACATCTTCGCATGTAGCGTGACCGACATGCCACGGATAGATGTGGACGTCGCTTGCCACCATCTCAACCTGGATCCCGAGGCTCGCGCCATCCGATAGAAGAAGAGGTCCACTGCAGACAAGCTGGCCGAGCCTATCCGCGAGGAGGTGGCTAAGCTCCTCCAGGCCATATTCATTTCAGAGTTCCAGTACAAAGGCTGGGACTCCAATGTTGTCATGGTTAAAAAAGAAATGGCCGCTGGAGGATGTGTGTAGATTTCTCTATTTTATATAAATCATGTCGTAAAGATTGTTACCCATTGACTGGGATTGACAGGCTTGTTGACTCAGCTGTCAGTTTTTATATATTGAGTTTTCTAGATGCTTTATAAGGTTATCATAAGATCAGGATGCACTAGCTCGATATCAAATATGTCTCCTTCATCACTCGGGATGGGTGCTACTACTACAAGATGATTCCTTTTGCATTAAAAAATGCAGGGGCAAGGTATCAAAGGATGATGGACTGGGTCTTCCGGGAGCAGAAGGGGAGGAACCTGGAGATGTTCGTAGATGATCTCGTAAACAAGAGTTTGGATGTTGACCCTCACCTCCAAGACCTTGGAGATACCTTCGCCACCCTGCAAAGTACAAAATGAGGATGAATCCCTTGAAGTGTGTCTTTGAGGCAAGCAGGGATAACTTCCTAGTCCATCTCCTTACTCCTGCAGGTGTACTGCCTAACCATGATTAGGTAAGCATCATCGAGGAGCTTGGATCTCCTCAGAATGCCAAGGTGGTCCAGCGGCTGACGGGAATATTGGCAAGGTTGACCAAATTCGTCTCTCAGGTAGGAGAGAAGTGCTCCCACTTCTTCAGAGCATTGAGGGTAAATCAAATGTTTGAATGATCTATGGAATGTGAGGAGGCATTCCAAGCTTTAAAGAGGGAGATGACCTAATCCCCTCTGCTCGAGGGACCAAAGAAGCGGGAAGAGCTGTCCCTTTACCTGGGGGTCGGGGCCGAGGCACTGAGCTTCATCCTCGTACGAGAAGAGGGGAAGACGAAAATGTTGATCTACTATGTGAGTAGGTACTTGAGGAAGGCAGAGCTCTGGTATCCAATTCTAGAGAAGCTAGAATTTACTTTGATCATCTCAGCTCGGCGGCTCCGTCCCTACTTCAAGGTACACTCCATCCTAGTGGTGACTGGCCATCCCCTTTGCAACATCTTTGATGGGGTGGATCATTCATGAATATTTGAGAAGTGGTCGGTGGAGCTAAGTAAATTTGATATATCTATTATGCTTCGCCTCTCGATCAAGACTCAAGCGATGGCCGACTTCCTGGCTGAATATGTGAATGAGGTAGTAGAGGTCGAGCTCACTAACCCAGTACCTTGGAGGGTGAAGGTGAATGGCATGTTGGGGAGGCATTCCTTGGGGATATGAGTTATATTAAAGAGTCTGAATGGGACAACGATCGAACAAACAGTGGTGCTTCACTTCCCCATTACCAATAACCAGGACGAGTACAAAGCAGTGATCATAGGTCTTCGGCTAGCCAGGGGGCTAGGTGTGCAGGATGTGGAGGTCCTCACGGACTCCATGGTGGTGGTCTCTCAGATCAACTGGGAGTATGAGGCAAGGGATCCTACTCTCGAATTATACTCAGCCAAAGTAAAGAGATTTATCGGCATGTTCCAAACATTCTCCATACGACACGTGTCGCAGGAGGAGAATGAGCAGGTAGATCAGTTAGCAAAGCATGTACCCCAAGTGGGGTGTACCATCACCGACTTCTTCGTACCTTCCATCGAAGATGGGGAGCTAATGGAGGTAGATCAGCTCCCTTCGTGGATGGACCCCTTCGTCGCCTTCCTATCCACTGAGGAGTTCCCGGAGTGTATGGAAAAAAAATGATTTGTTTCTGTATGGAGATCGGGCGGTCTGGCGGTCCGATTCTGGCGATTTAGAGACTAAGAAGTCTGCCGGTTTCTCTCCTGTGGTTTGGTGGCCGGACTGTTGCTGTTGGTATCCGAGCAGTCTGACGGTTTGTCTCAGGTAGCTTAGAGACCGGGCGGTCTGGCATTCTCCTATGGCGGTTTGTTCTCACTTTCTTGTGGTGGCTGGGCAGTTAGCCTATTCGTCTAACCGCGTGGCCTGTTCGACTTGTTTTTATGTCAAACCGCTTATTCCGGTATTTATTTATTCTCACATTGCTTGATTGTAATCTTTCTCATCTCCTCCATTCTATAAAAGGTAGGCTATACCTTTATAATTGATATATTTTTGAATAATAAAAATTTTGTTACTCCAAATTTTCGGTCTCTTGTTTTCTGTTCGCACATGGTATCAGAGGGACTCGATCTTTTCCGCCTGATTCTGTGAGCTTCCCTTTCCACGCGACCTGTCCGCACAATTTGTTCCTTCTTGCGACCTCTCTTTGTGACTTGTTTCTTCCGCCTGTTTGCACCCTGTTCACACAGTTTCTATCCCATCTTTATCGCTGCCCTTTGTGTGCGCGACCTATATCTTTCCTTTTATCCGCGACCTGTGTTCGCGGTTGCTCTGCCTCTTCTATCCCCGCTATCTCCTTTTATTCACGCGACCAGTTTCTCTTCGTGCGGTCTCAGCTCTATTCGCACGACCTGCTTGCCTTTCTCGCGAACTCCCCTAGTTCATGTGGTCTTCTCTTTTTCCTAATCACGCGGCCTTCTCTCTAGCCGTGGGACTTCTTTCCCAATTCTTTGCTCTGCTTCTTGGTCGTGGACTTCCTTGCCGCTGGTGTATTGACACCGTGACCACTGCAGAATCTTTTCTTTGTCCGATGCGGCCTTCCTAGCCGCACGTCTTGCTTGTGGCCTTCCTAGTCACGGCTAAAATGGTTGCCCCCGATCTTTGTTGCGGACGACTCTCCCTTAACGGTCAATGGGAATGGAGTGGTTCAAGTCACTCTATCTCTTCTCCTTCCAGATACCCTCTATATGCCCAAGTTCCCTTGCAATTTATTATCGGTTACTTCTCTATGCAAGTAACTATGGTGTTCCGTCAAATTCACTCCTATTTCTTGTTCTTTTCAGGATTCGGACTCCCAACGGACGATGCTACTGGGACTGAGATCGGCGGCCTCTACTTCCTCGACAATGTTTCTGCTCTATCCTCCTTCTCCTACTCCTCTACAGATCTTCTCCAATGGCATCTTCTCCTTTGTTATGCTCATCCCCGGCTTCTTTGCCAGCTTCTGCCCCACCTTCCTCCACATCATCCTCCACGCAACTGTGACGCATGTCAACTTGGCAAGCATCACCGCTCCTCCTTCCCACCGACGCAAAGTCATTGCTCTTCCCGTCCGTTCGACCTCGTTCACTATGACGTATGGGGTCTTGCTCCTTCACTCACCATCGGTCAGGGTAGTTCATATTTTGTCAGATTTATTGATGATTTCTGTAGGTGTACAAGGGTGTATCTTCTAAAGGATCGCTCCGAACTGTTCTCTGTTTGGACATTGTTTTATTATATGATTAAGAATCATTCTGATACCACTATTAAAATTTTTCATTCTGACAATGCTAAGGAATATCGTAGCAATGATTTCTCGTCTTTCTGTATGCAACATGGTGTTATTCATCAAACTAGCTGTGTCTACACCTTACAGCAAAATGGGGTGGTAGAACGCAAAAACCGTCACCTCCTCGATGTCACTCGCACTCTGATGACACAGATGCACGTTCCTCGCACCTATTGGGGCTATGTTGTCGTCCTCTCCTGCTATCTCATCAATCGCATTCCCTCCACAGTTCTCCACGGTGCAACCCCATTCTCCATTCTTTATTCGAACAAGAATTTGTTTCCTCTTACTCTGATCATTTTTTGGGTACACAGCCTTTGTGCACTCTCCCGCTGCCAACCATGACAAACTCTCACCACAAAACACTAAATGAGTCTTTCTGGGGCACTCTACCAATCATAAAGGAGATTGTTACTTTGACCCCGTTACACGCAAGTAATTCGTCTCTGCAGATGTCACCTTCTTTGAAAATGCCTCTTACTTCTCTCCCAACTCCTCCTCTACTCCTGATGATCCTACTTCTCATACCGACCAATCTGTCCCCTCTCTACCTGCTGATGTTCCGCCACCTCCACCATCTCCACCCTCTCCTCCACCGTGTCCACCTACCGCGATATCTCCCTCCTCTCTACAGCTGTCTCTCTCTACTCCTAGGCCAACTCTCTCCACCACGGTTACTCCGGATACCGAGGAACCCGCTAACCTGGATATCCCCATTGCTCTTCGCAAAGGGGTTCGGGCATGTACCCAACACCCGCTTGTTGTTGTTGTTTCATATGATCGTCTTACCCCTTCTCACAGAGCTTTTGCAATGGCTATCTCGGCCACTGCCACCCCCCCCCCCCCCCCCGTTCCTACCAGGAGGCTCTTATTATGTAACCCCCTGAAAATAGTATCGAGCTGGTCGTGTCCAAGAGAATTTTTGGTGTCAGTATAGGGGTACACGGCCTGGGACACGGGCGTGTCCAAGGTCGTGTGATTCTCTGTGTTGGCCGGCTTTGTCCAGAGAAGGACACATCAGGAAACACGACAGCGTGACACGGGCATGTCAAGTGACACGGGCGTGTCAACACCAATGTCACCACCCGTGTTCCCATGAGTCGTGTCGATTGGCGTGACGGTTAGTGGTAACACGAACCAAGGACACGGGCGTGTCAGGTTGAGACACGAGCATGCCTTGACCCATGTCCTCTTCTGTGCTCGATGATCGTGTCTGGATTGAGGCAGACTGCCTGGGACACGGCCATGTGTGAGGTCGTGTTCGGCCCAGGTTAGAGGATTTTTGGGTAGATCTGAGCCGTTCATTTTCTTTAATTAAGATCTGACGACCAAGATGTGTTCCAGCACTGTTAAGGTTGGGATTGGATGTTGTAATCCTCATTTGCTCTTTAACATTCTCTTTCGAAGAAGTTTGAGAGAGGGGGAGCAAGGAGGAAGAAAGGGGAGGTTTCCATCCGCCAGCAGAGCATCGGAGCACCGAATCGAGAACCGAGAGCGGATCCGCGGAGGAAATTCCATTGCGAAGCCTTCTATCCGTATATTCTTTCCATGGCGCAAAAGCATGCAACAAGGGTAACGAATCTCTACTTGATCATGTGAAGCTCTCCTTCTTTTTCATAAGGACACCCCCTCCTGTGAGTGTGTGGTGAGTGTGCGGTGTTCCTTGTGGTTGACAGGAATAGGCCCCCTTGTGTTGCATAAAGAGTCCGGAATCGAAGTACGGACATAGGCATTGTGTGTGAAGCCTACCCGGACATGTTGGTCTGGATCGGTGATGTTGCATATTGTATGGTTTGCCGGAGAAGACTTAGTGTTTTGTGTTTTTTTTGGGTTTCTACACGGTAGATTGCAACAGGGATCCTTAGGGATTAACCCCAAGGCGCACCCGAAAAACTGAGCGGAAACATATTTATGCTAACTTGGTGGTCGGGGAGCTGTCCTTGTACATAACTGGGTTATGTGATGTTTGGAATTGATGCGGGATCCGAGAGAAGCTTGGCTTGTACGTACATCTTAAGGTGACTATGTCGTGTGAGCAACGGGCAAGTGGAATCGGACCTGGGCTATGTGGTTCGTTGCGAGAGACCAAAAGAGGCACTGGTCGTTGGCATAGTCAGGAGCCTTATACGTTGGTCATAAATGCTAAAATGCTCACGCTGTTGCCATCCTGGGGATGGTGGTGAAGCCGCTGAACTGACAGGATTCACCGATAATGTGCCTTGATTGCACGAGGTGTTTGGCTGTGCGACCCTACACCTATGGCAAAGTATGTTTGTACTTTATTGTTTAGCTGGGCTAATGAAATGCAGGGAAGGAGCACCGCCGTCCCGAGTAAGCGGCGGGGTTGCTATAATTTGGTCTACTTTGGCTGACCGTTACTTTGTTTGCCACCGTGCGGTGGAATGTTGCTTATAGGTGATGCGGAGCCGAGTACCAAAGAGCAGGCTACAGCCCATATTGCTGAGCTGGCCCTCGAAGGCCAAAGCGAATAGTTGTATTTTATTTTTTGTCATGTGTTGTCGGCCTGCGAGCCGATGTATGTAAGACACTACTTTGTTAAGTGAAACCCTTGTAAGGCCATAAGGCCAAGTACATTCAGTGTGTTTATTGTTTCATTCCGATGGTAGTCTGTGGACATTCATGAAAGTTGGTTTTCAATTTTGGGTTCTTGACAACTATTTAAAAGCTTCCGCTAGAATGCTCTGTATTAGGGCGAGTAGTCGTAGTTGGAATGTTTTGATATTCTCAGGTAACCCTTCTGACTGTCCGTGGTATATGGCATCGGGTTCTAGCTGGACCTTCTGTTATATACCATACGACGGATGGGGGTGTTATAATTTGGTATCAGACTTCTGGTTTCGGTAAACTTAATGAATTCGTGGATGAATTATTTTAAGGGGCGGTGAGCACATGTCTGCGTCATCGTTATAACATCAAAAAAACTCATGAATGTCCACTTAAGAATGAAAAATACGCTGGTTTTGAGGAATCTAAGTGTTCCAATGATTGCTTTTAGCAATCTGTTTGTCATCTAATCAAGGGTTTTTGCTATTATAGGCAGCTAGGAGCGGTGTTAGGCAATCGGAACACCCGCAATCGGCGGAAAGTAGTGCACCGAGGGACTTGCCTACAACACCTCCTTCAGCGGAAACCATCAGATTGGTTGCTGAAGCATTCTTTGCTATGATAAATGCCCAACCTGCAGGGCAAATGCACCATGCACCACATGTAAATATCAAGAATCGATTAGGGCGGCAGAGCCGGGAGTGGTAGAGCACGCAGTAGTTGATTAGGTAGCACCAAGGAGAGCTGCGGAGAAGCAGCTAAAGCATGTAATGAGCTTTAATCCTCCGAGGTTTGACGGGATTGGAACGCGAACTCAAGCTGAGGATTGGCTCTCTACGATAAAGAGGGTCTTGACGACCACTGAAACTGTTGAGTGGCAGAAGACCTCCATAACGACCTTCCTTTTGGCTGGTGAGGCGAGGCTGTGGTAGGACGAGTTGGAGGTTCACCTCTTAGTGGGAAGGCAACTTGCTGATGTGCCTATGGAGGAAATCTCAAGGTTGTTCTTGGCCAGATATCTACCCTCTGCTCAGAAGCTTGAGATGGAGAATCAGTACTTTGGACTGACTCAGGGAGGCAGAAGCGTGGATGTGTATCTCCACGAGTTTACACGGTTGGGTCGTTATGCTGGTGCTATGTTTACTGAAGAGGAGCGGAGGACAAATCGATTTTATGAGGGTCTACGTGGCAACCTACACCTACTCCTTACTAGGCCTAAGGCACAGGGCTTTCTAGCCTTGGTCAATTCAGCCCGGTTGTTGGAAAAGTTCGTGAAGAAAGTGCAAGAGAAGAAGGACCCAGGGGAAAAGAAGTCAGAGTTCAAAGTGCCAAATTCAAAGTCGGGTTTCCACAGATGGAACATGAAGCCGAAGACTTCGAGCTCAACCCCTTCGTCTAGTGCGACAGGGGCAACCACAAGTTGAGTCTGAGGAGCTTGCTACAAATGCGGAAAGATGGTGTTTTTTCTCGTGAGTGTTGGAGCAGACGTGCAAAGTACGAGAGGAAGCCTGGAGCAACCTATGAAGAGGAAGGGAAGGCAGTGGAGTCAACCGCGTCCCACTATACTCCGGCTCAGCCTATAGTTTATAACCTTGGTCTGCAAGAGGCCATAAAACAAGCTCACGTGGTGACAGGTATGGGTTAAATTATAGCAGTTTAACTTTATGTAGTTGTTAACTTTTTATATGTAAGCTTACATTTTTTTTGTGCTAGGCTTCGTGTTGATTTTTGATTGTCCGACGAGAGCCCTGTTTGATACGGGAGCTTCACATTCCTTCTTGTCCGAACGATTCGTATCGCACATAGGAGTCCCTTCCTCAATGGATAAAGACAAGTTGGATGTGTTGTTGCCCAATGCGTGCTTAATAAGTGCGGATAGAGTCTGTGTGGTTAAGATTCAGATTGGGGATCAGGAGATTGACTTGCAATCGTCTGTACCGCCGTTAGCGGAGTTCGACGTAATCTTTGGTATGGACTGGCTCTCGGAGCAGCGAGCATGTATTGATTGCAACCGAAAGGAGGTTAAGTTGGGACTGAATACTGATCGGGAGACTTCATTTGCTGGCATGAAGGGTCGGGTAAAATTTTGATGTCGACCCTTCAGGTGATTAAGGCAGTTCGGTCTGGGACAGAGCTGTTTGTCACATTAGTGCAAGCTTCAACGCCTAAGCCAAGTTTGGGCAGTATTCCAGTTGTTTCTGAGTATCCTGATGTATTTCCAGATGATGTTCCAGGAGCCCCTCCTCAGCGAGAGATTGATTTTACTATTGAGCTAGTGTCGGGTACCACCGGTGTCACGCTCTCCGTATTGGATAATGCCAAGAGAGATGGTGGAATTGAAGGTGCAACTGCAAGAGTTGTTGGAGCAAGGGTATGTGCATCCAAGTTCGTCACCTTGGAGCGCACCGGTCCTTTTCGTTAAGAATAAGGATGGGATCTTGTGACTCTGTATTGACTATCGGGAGTTGAACAAGCTTACGAAGAAGAATAAGTATCTGATCCCAAGAATTGACGATATATTTGATCAGTTGGTTGTTTCTACGGTATATTCGATGTTGGATCTGAAATTTGGTTACTACCCATTAAGGATAAGGGAAAGCGACATCCTAAAGACAGCATTCAGCACGCAGTTTGGGCATTATGAGTTCACGGTCATACCGTTTGGGTTGACCAATGCGCCATCCGTGTTTATGGATCTGATAAGCATGACGTTCAGAGAGTACCTGGATCGTTTCGTGATAGTATTTATCGATGATACCTTGGTGTACTCACAGTGTGAGGATGATCACTACAAGCATCTGCATATGGTGTTGGAGACGTTGAGAAGGAATCAGTTGTATGCTAAGTTCTCCAAGTGTGAGTTTTGGTTATCCCCAGTAGCGTTCCTTGGTCATGTTGTTAGTGGAGAAGGGATGGCGGTGGATCCGGCGAAGATAGTGGCGATACGGGAGTGGCTTGTATTGACTACAGTGGCGGAAGTCCGGAGCTTTCTGTGGCTTGTCGGCTACTACAGGATCTTTGCAGAGAACTTCTCATGGATAGCGCTACCACTCACGACGTTGACAAGGAAGGATCAAAAGTTTGTGTGGTCGCTGCAGTGCGAGCAGGCTTTTGAAGAGCTGAAGAGGTGGTTGACCATGACGCCTATGTTATATTCGCTGAGTGGAACCAAAAGGTTTGAAATTTATAGTGATGTTTTGGGTAGTGGTTTAGATTATGTTCTGCTACAACATGGGAGTGTGATAGCCTACGGTTCAAGACAATTGAAGGTTTATGAGAGGAACTATCCGGTCCATGACTTAGGGTTAGCGACCATGATATTTTCTCCAAAGCTGTGGATGCACTATCTGTACGGTGTGAAAGTCGATATCTACACCGATCATAAGAGCAAGAAATACCTGTTAGATCAGAAGGACCTAAACATGAGGTAGCGGAGGTGGATGGCATTCCTAGGGGACTACACCTTCGAGATACATTATGTTCATGGGAAAGGAAATGCAGTGGCGGATGCGTTGAGTCGCAGGTGTTAACCCCCCAGTCCGCAACATACTGCAAGATCCCAAAGCCCCCCTTTCAGCAGGCACGGACGCAATATGGCAGTCCGCTCAGTCCGGCAATATCATCAGTCGGGCGCCAAGGATGGAACCCCAGCAGCGGACGCAAGGACCTGTCCGCTCAGTCCGCCGGTGCTTTGGGTATCAGGTTCTCTACAGCAGCGGACGCAGTATCTCGTCCGCCCAGGCCACCAGCCCCCAGTGGGCGCGGCCAGCAGCAGTGGAAGCTCCAGTTCGCGAGCCCAGTCCGCCCCTTCTGCGCGGACTGGCGTGTTCTTTCTTTTTGCTTCTAGTCACCGCTGCCCGGTTCTCCTGTATCCCGGGCAGCCGGTTATTTTAGCCCTGCCCATTTGGGCAGGCCCCCTATCCTATAAATAGGGGGGAGGTGGTGCACCCAGGGCACGCTGACTCGGACCCAGGAGCCTACTTGTTATAGGCTGCGGACTCGATTCTTGTGCCTTGCGGACTCCCCCTTGCTCAACTTCCCTCAGTCCTTTCTTTTCACTTGTAACTAAACCCTTCGATCAAGAGAAAGCCCGTCACAAGAGAGGCATTCAGGTCGCGACGGGCGAAGTCTGTTGTTGCCGTGGTTCACGGCCCTGCTCTTCTTTCAGCCCCCATCCGCTTAGTAGATCGCTACTCGCAGTCTCCCTAATTCCCCCTGTGCTCGAACAGTGAGTTGGTTGTGCTCGACCTCCCTTGTGTTTTCGTGCATCAACAGTTAACACGCGGCCTTCAGATCCGAGTAGTGTTTTGAAATCAGCGGACGAAAGATGTCAGACCGCAGAGCCCGCTCTTCAGATCGCTCTAGTTCTTCAGAGGATTCCCTTTGGGACGCAATAGAACAAGCTCGCCTTGAGGCCGAGCAGTCTCGCCGGCAGACCGACCAGCGCCTTGACACAATCAGCCAAGCTTTGCTCGCGCTGGCCCAGCGGCTTGCTCCTCAGGCCGCAGCGAACCCAGCAGACTCGCCAGTCCGCCAGACCCCAGCTCGCCGAACTCCGCTTCGACAGTCGCCAGGAACTCCTCGGAACCCTGTTCAGTCCGCTGCCCCTCTGCGCCCTCAAGAGGAAGAGTTCGCTTTCAGGGATTTCTTCAGAGAAGCTGCCAGGGGCACTCTAGCCCGCCAGCTTCACTTTGCTGACCGCCAGTCCGCCGAGCCCGCGGACTCCTCGGCTCCAGTCCGCCATTTCTACCCTGCAGAGTTTGACACCCCGTCTCCCTTTGTTGACCGAATTCGATGGGAATCGGCTCCGAGCAACTTCAGGGAGCCTCGCATCCCATTCTATTCAGGAGCGACAGATCTCGTTTCTCACCTCCAGGCATTTAAGGGGGCAGTTGCGTTGAGATGCCTCTCAGATGCAATTAAGTGCAAATTGTTGGTTACCACTCTCGAAGGGCAAGCGAGAGAGTGGTTCTACGAGCTGCCTTCGGGCACAATCTCTTCTCTCGCAGAGCTTCGCAACCAGTTGATGTTGAGGTTTGCCACCTCGAGGAAGAGAAAGAATGGGCCAGCTGCCCTATTCGAGATCAAGCAAAGGGATAACGAATCAGTAGCAAGATTCGTTGATCGCTTTCAGAGGGAGATCCAGGGGGTGAGGAATGTGAACCCCGACTATTATAAAGTTGCCTTGATCCATGGCCTCCAGGAGGGCCCCCTGAAGTTCAAAGCCACAACCAAGGCTCCTGAGACCTATCAAGAGTTGATCGCCATGGTCAACCATTTCATAGAAGGGGAGAATGCCAATCCGACTTACGACTCATCCCTGACAGCCAAGGCTGAAGGAGGGATGCCTCCGCTTCTTCTTCCCGTGGCAAGCCCCCTCGCCCAGACTTCCAGCCTCCGTCTCAAAGAGGCAGGAACTTCCGCAACAAAAAACCTTTCCAAGGCCATCAATAGTTTCATGAGCAGAGACTGCCGTTGGCCGCCACTCCCGCCGTTCCGTTGCAGGCTCTTCCCATCCTCCAACAGGCAGCCTTGCCTGCCCCCTGCCAATATGATGAAAGTCCCTTGGAGGATGTAGCAGATCTGGACCTTGACGAAGTCATCCAGATCCTGCAAAGGAGATCAGAAGAGAAGAGGCAAGAGCCTCAGAAGCTGTGGAAGCCGAGGAATAATTCGCAATTTTGCCAGTTCCACAAGGAAAAGGGCCATTTGACTGAGGAATGCAAGGCCCTTCGTGCGCTGATTGATAAGTTGCTTGCCGAGGGAAAGATTGACCTGATCAAGAAGGATTCTCCTTCCTCGTCGAAGCCATCCACCTCGAAGGGCAAAGAGGTAGCTGAGGCTTACCAAGAATGCGTGGATGTAGAGGACGAAGGCCGTCTGGGGCCGATCAACGTCCCAGTGGAATGCTTTGATGCAGATGATGAGGGAGTTCTGGGACGCCTCTTCTTCATCCATGGTGGAGCAGGAACCGAGTCCACTCAGAAGTCATCAATTTCAAGGGTCACCCAGGCAGAGGTGGCCTCTTCTTCCGTTGCTCCTCCAAGGGAGGTCGTCACTTTTGGTCCGGAAGATCTGCCTCAAACAGCCAATCCATTTGACGATGCTGTTGTAATCAAGGCTGTGCTTGGAGACTTCACAGTGGATAGAATTCTTGTTGATACGGGCAGTTCAGTCAACCTCCTCTTCAAGTCTACTTTTGAGGCCCTGAGGACTAGGAAGCCTTTGCTTTCCACTGAGGGGCCGCTATATGGTTTCTCAGGAGAGAGGAAGGAAGTGGAGGGCAGCGTCACCTTGCTAGTGAAGCTTGGAGGGGCAACAAAGCAGATACAATTCATAGTGGTCGACGCACCCAGCAGCTACCATGCCATCTTCGGCAGGCCCCTGTTGAACAAATATCAAGCAGTGATCTCCACTTATCACCTCGCCATCAAATTCTTTGCCGATGGGAGGATGTGCCGGGTCAGGAGCGACCCAAGGAGAGCAAGGGAGTGCTACGTCCGCACTGTCAACATGGTTGAAGCTTCCCATGCTCCAGTAGAAGCTGCAGAAGCCTCTTCCAGCTCGAAAGTTGCTGCTGATGAAGGTGCTCACCTGGAACCTGCCCAGGTGACGCAAGGAGTCCCCATTGCTGAAGGGGAGGAGAGGAAGCTCTCCATCAACTCGGAGCTGCCTGAAGATCAAAAGGCTGAGTTGATTTCCTGCCTGCTAAAGAACCTGGATGTCTTTGCCTGGTCAGCAGAAGACATGCCGGGGGTGGATCCTGATGTAGCTTGCCACCACCTGAATGTTGATCCCAGCTGCAAGCCCATCCAACAGAAGAAGAGGGACGTGACAACAAAGCTTGCAGAACCAATAAGGGAGGAGGTTGCGAAACTCCTCAAGGCAAATTTTATTAAAGAAGTGCAATATCCCACCTGGATTTCAAATGTTGTAATGGTTAAAAAACCAGGGGGAAAGTGGCGAATGTGTGTAGACTTTACAAAACTTAATAAAGCATGTCCTAAAGATTGCTACCCCCTGCCTCGGATAGATTCTTTAGTTGATTCCGCGGTAGGATACTCTTACATGAGTTTTTTAGATGCGTTTTCTGGTTATCACCAGATAAGAATGCATAAGCCCGACGTTCCTCACACGTCGTTCATTACTAACGATGGATGTTATTGCTATCTTGTGATGCCCTTTGGGCTTAAGAACGCCGGTGCAACCTATCAACGGATGATGGACCGTGTGTTTAACCATCAGAAAGGGAGAAACCTAGAAGTGTATGTAGACGATCTCTTGATCAAGAGTAAATCGTTTTCGCTTCACTTGCGAGACCTAGCAGAGACGTTCGCTACTCTGCGTAGGTATAAAATGAAGCTCAATCCTTTGAAGTGCACCTTTGGAGCGAGTAAAGGGAAGTTCCTCGGTCATCTCCTTACTCCGGAGGGACTTGCCCCCAATCCTGACCAGGTAAAAGCTATTCTTGAAATGCCTACCCCCGTTCACCAAAGGAAGTTCAGCAGTTAGGGGGAAGGCTAGCAGGTCTTGCAAGATTCCTCTCTCGGGTTGGAGATAGGAGTGCCCCCTTCTTCAAAACTCTCCGCGGTGCATCCAAGTTTGAGTGGACAGAAGAGTGCTCCAAAGCCTTTGAATAGTTAAAGATGCAGCTTACCTCGTCGCCTCTGCTTCAGAGCCCCAGGCCAGGAGAGGTTCTTTTCTTGTATCTAGGGGTTGGCCCTGAGGCCGTCAGCTCCGTTCTCCTTCGGGAAGAAGGCAGAAAGCAGTTTCCAATCTACTATGTCAGCCATATCTTGAAGAGTGCTGAGACGCGGTATCCGATCTTGGAGAAGTTAGCCTTGGCACTGGTCATGTCAGCTCGCAGGCTCCGACCATACTTCCAAGCACATTCAATCCAAGTCATCACCGATCAACCTTTGAAGGGTGTGTTGGAAAAGCCCGAGCACTCCGGCAGACTAGCTAAGTGGGCAATAGAGCTAAGTGAATTTGAAATTTCTTATGTGCCCAAGACAGCCATCAAAGCTCAAGTCCTAACAGATTTTCTGATTGATATGCTAGAGTTCAGTTCTGATCAGGCAGAAAGGTCACCTTTGGCTTGGACCATCTATGTTGATGGTGCCTCAGGCAGAAGTTCTTCTGGAGCAGGGGTGGTTCTCATCAATCCAAGCGGAGTCAAGTTGGAGCAGGCCATCAAGTTTTACTTTCCAGTAACCAACAACCGGGCCGAATACGAATCACTGCTAGCAGGCTTGAGGCTCGCAAGAGAATTAGGAATCGATCATGTCCACATCAAAACCGATTCTCTGGTAATGGCGTCGCAAGTCCTCGGCAACTTCGAAGCAAGGGAGCCAGTCTTGAAAAAATATCTAGCTCTTGTGAAAATAGAAATCGGCAGGTTTAAAAGCTTCACCATCGAACATATTCCCAGAACAGAGAACGAGGAGGCCGACTTTCTTTCCAAGTATGGGATGCCTTCAGGAGGAACAACTTCCGAACTCTTCCGTCCGGCAGTGGAGGAAGGAGATTTGATGCAAGTCGACCAGCATGCCTCTTGGATGGATCCATTCATCCTATATCTGTCAACAGGAAATTATCATCATACAGTTAGAGACAAGAAAAAGTTCAGAATAAAAGCAGCTCACTACTTCCTAGTGGCGGGAATCCTTTATAGAAGGAATTTCCTCTCAACAATGGACCGATGTGTTTCAGAGGAAGAAGCTCTTACCGTTCTGCGAGAAGTTCATTCAGGAGAGTGTGGAAGCCACTCTGGAGCAAGAACTCTTGAAAAGCGAATCCTGCGGCAAGGGTATTTCTGGCCCACAATGAAGAAAGACTCAGAGATCTATGTCAGAAGGTGTGTTCAGTGCCAGACGTTTGCTCCACTTCAGCACCAAGCAGCTCAGTCCCTCAGGTCGATTGCAACTCCTTGGCCCTTTGCGGTTTGGGGAATGGATCTCATTGGTCCTTTTCCCTTGGCAAGCGGGCAACGGCGTTTCATCATCGTAATGATCGACTACTTCAGCAAGTGGATCGAAGCCAAGGCATTGGCTAAGACAACTACTCAGATCATCAAGAACTTCATTTGGGGAGAAATTGTCTGCCGGCACGGGATACCAATGGCAATAATCACTGACAATGGGCCACAATTCAACAACTCAGAGATGATAGATTTTTGCAGGCAGATCGGAACAGAGCTGCGTTTTGCATCAGTTCATCATCCCAGAAGCAATGGCCAGGTGGAAGCTGCCAACAAGCAGATCCTCAACTTGCTCAAAAAGAAAGTGCAGAATCTCAAGGGTAGTTGGGCTGATCAGCTTCCATCAGTCCTCTGGTCCCTTAGGACAACGCCATCATCTGCAACTGGGGAGACTCCATTCAAACTTTCTCATGGCTCAGAGGCACTCATCCCGATTGAGTTTGAAGTCCCGTCACCTAGAGTGCTGCTTGCAAGAGAAGGTGTCGATGATTAGGTTGAGTTGAATAATGAGGAGATGAGGTTCAGCTTGGAACACATCAAAGAGGTCAGAGATCAAGCAGCCATAAGGCAGGAAGAGGTCAAAAGGAGGATGGCCCGTTACTTTGATCAAAATATAAGGATCAAACACTTTCAAGTGGGAGATCTAGTTCTGAAGAAGGTTGATGCTGCCGCAAGAGCTGGTTCAGTTGGAAAGCTTAATCCGAATTGGGCCAGCCCTTTTGTCGTCAAAGAAGCATTAAAAAGCGGCGCTTACCGCTTACAGACTTATGAAGGAGAGGATATACCACACACGTGGAGTGGGGATGATCTCAAGCGGTTCTATTCTTAAACCTCATTTTTTCTACTTTGTGTATCCTCTTCAAGAATTATTATGAATAAAAACTGCTTGCTAACACTTCTTCAAGTGTTTTGTTGTAATC
This sequence comes from Platanthera guangdongensis, assembly GCA_039583875.1. Classification (NCBI taxonomy): domain Eukaryota; kingdom Viridiplantae; phylum Streptophyta; class Magnoliopsida; order Asparagales; family Orchidaceae; genus Platanthera; species Platanthera guangdongensis. Next base: position 90,665,824 of record CM077156.1, read on the forward strand.
ATAACAGATAAAGTGATAAGAGAGATTTCAAAAACGGTTCGACATCCGAAACTCTCTTTTTTCTTTCTTATGTTTCCCTTGCAAATACATTTTCTTAATCAAAGAATCCATACTGACATTTTTTCTAGTGATTTCTCTCTCTCCCATAGACCTTTTAACGGTTCCCTGATACCAGGAGACATCGCCGAGTTCAGCTAGACCTCCCCTAGAGCTGTTGTCATTAGCGTAACACCACGAAGACCACGTGTTGCGAGGAGATTTCGCACCGTGTAGTGGGAGCCTGCAGGCTCTAGCGCGGTTGGATTCTGGACTTCGGATCCCGGCAGGTACCTGACCCCACCTTTGCATTATGGAGGGCAAGGTGGGTGTAAAGCTCTACCATGCCGCCTTAGGGATATGGTTACAACTTCGATGATCACATGAGGAAAGTATGCCGTTCCGGCTCACCTGCCCGCGGGTCATCTTAGCTTGTAACCCTCGAACACTCCATGGTACCCTCAAGCAGTGCCTGCAGGAGACCCACAGTTTAGACTGTACTCCAGGCAAGAGGGCAGGGAACCGTTCCGCCATGTGAGGGTCTTGCTTTTTGCAGGGAATATTATGCGGACTAGTTTTCTCTGTCCGCAGAGTCCGCCTATCTGGGTTGATCTTATGGCTCGTGGCCCGGCGAGGAAAGTATGCCGCTCAGGCTCACCTGCCCGCCTGGTCGCAAGCTATATATCATTTCTATCTTTGGCGGACTGGATTCGTTGTCCGCACAGTTTGGTAGTTTCCTTGGGATCGCAAGCTGGTTATCTTTAGCGGACTGGTCTTCTCTAACCGATCAGTCCGCCTACTTGGGTTGATCTTATAGCTTGTAGCCCGGTGAGGAAAGTATGCCGCTCAGGCTCACCTGCCCACCTGGTCGCAAGCTATAGATCATTTCTGTTATGAGCGGGTTGTTTTTCTGTATCCGCTCAGTCCGCAGGGCAGTCCATATTCAAGTTTATAGATCTTTTCTATTATGAGCGGATTGGTTTTCTGTAATCTGCTCAGTCCGCGGAATGGTTTTCGCATTAAGTTAATAATCAATGTGCTTTTATATTATGTGCGGTCTGGCTTGCGGACTACAACTATAACTCAAGTACCCCAGGCATCAGCTGGCTGTTCTCTGAGGCGGATACTGAATGAGTAGTTGATGTCTAATTCTTTAATCAACAAGGTTCACTATAAATAATGTATCATGCGGACTGCAAGTGAAACTCGACAGAGTCCGCCTGACAGTTTCTTGGTCCAAAGTGAAACAATAATTCTCTAAACAGCAAAGGCTCAGGTTTATCAAGCGTGTTGTGCGGACTGCTAAAAAATATCGGTGCGGTGAGCGTGGAGAAAAAAGAGCATTGCAGAGAGCACACATGCCAAGAAATATCCTTTCTATTTCATCAAAAATTTACATCATTCAATATGTTCGGCGGACTGCAATCTTGCGTCCGCCACTTTTTACAAAAACAAGATAACAAAATATATACATATGCATTGATGAATCAGTCTGCTGTCTCTTCTCTGGAGGTGCAGGGCTGTCACCGACGATGTCTACTTCTGGAGAATAGCCTCCCGAGCCGCTCCCGCTGCTACCTGACCCTGTACTAGTGGCGGACCCGCTATGCGAGCTGCCAGTAGCAGAGGAAGATGCAGAGGTGTCGGACTCGGCGGGCAGCTCCTCTCCTCGCCGGCTTGATTCAGCATTATCCGCATTTTCCATGGCGCCTTCCTCTTCGCCCTGCGAGCCTCCGTCTTCCTTCTCTTCTTCCTCGTCTTCTTCTTCACTTTCCTCAATGACGTCTTTTCCTTTTTTGGCTTTCTCCATCGCTGCGACCTGAGGGGACAGCTCAGGGAAGATCTCTAGAAAAGGGACGCCGCCCACGCCCTCCTTCATAAGGCCATCGCGGGCAAGTCGCTCAACAGCGACCTCGACAGTTTCCATCACAAAAGGGAGCGTGGCGGCCTGGAATTTATTATTCTCCAAGTCATAGGCGACCTGCGAAAAACAAGATTGCAAACATCAGACAGATCGCGGCGGATAGAAAATCAAGACCGCGGCAAATGCAACTCACCGCCAGCTCCTCTCTTTGCCGAGCATTCCTTTCTCCCAGCCGCGCGTTCCTTTCCCTTGGCACTTTGATATCCTTCTGAAGCTGCTCATTCTGCCTCAACAGGTCTCTGGCCAGAGTGGCAACATAATGATTTGTCACCGTACTGTTCGCAGAGGCTTGAGAGGCCAGCAGAGGGGGTTGGTGGCGGACACCTTCTTGAGCTCGCTCAAGTTGCGCTTTCCGTAAAGAGTGGAGAGCGCAATATGGGCGTGGCGTGTTATCCGCGGACTCCTCCACGAGGGAAGCGCGGTGGATAGGCGGACATGCTTATTCTTGCTATGCCAGTGGACCATAGGGTGCCCCCTAAGGTCCCTCTGGCTGATACCGAAGCCGGTCATGGAGAAGCTTTCGGAGGAAGAGTAGTCCGCTGCGGGGTCCCCTTCCTCCTTCCTCTTCTTTGCAACCGCTTCCTTCTTCTCTTTTTGTGTAGGGACGAAGCCGCTTGGCGTCTGCGGCAAGTTGGCGGGCACCGCCAATGTCGCTGCAAAAAGAGAACCAGAGTTAAACAGTATGGTCGCGGCGGATACAAAAGATGACTCCGCTAAACTACTTACTGTCCTCAGGCATGACATCCGCTAAGCTCGCCAGCAGCGGAAGGTAATATTCAATATCAAGCCTGGCGTTGGCCAAGAACTCGACAATTGCGGACTCCAGGTCGTCCAGCTGCACATTTTTGAAGACAGAGTCCGCGCGCACCTGCGGATACGTATGCGCGAACCCGAGGTCGCCCTCGAAGATCAAGAACCTCGAGGTCCAGTTGTGGATCTTGTTTGGAAGACCCACTACCTTCATTCCCCTGCAGTAGAAGTAGATTACTCCCTTATAGGGGCGGCCTCCGGAGGCGGTTATGGAGCGGACGGAGAATATTTTGCGGAAGATGTTCATCGAGAAAGCAATCTTTTCAGATCGCAGGTAAGAAATGTAGCTGCAGATCGCGGCAAGGGTATTCGGCGCGAGCTGGCCGGGCACCATCCCATAGTGCTCAAAGATTGCAGCAAGCTCCCATAAGAGCAGGAACCTGAATCCGCTATCGAAGTGGTCAATGGGGATGGCGATCTGAGTCGCCGTCGAGAAATTCAACCTTTCCTGGTGGGCGGGTATGCGGACAAGTACGCTTGAGTCCGCCATCTTCTTTTCAACAAAGGCGGCCAGGTCGGCCTCTGTCAAAGTACATTTTCTGTGATCGGCAGAATGGAAGGCGACTGCAGCATCAGTGCGCGCGGACACCATGTTGCAGGCCGCAGGATTCCGTTTACTTCGATAATTTCCTGCATAGAGAAAGCAGAAGGCAGTATTTATAGATAAAGATTCTGACAGCTTTTTGGCAAGTCCGCGCAGGTCGCATATTCAATCCGCACAGTCCACAGAATTAAAAAGCAGCCAAACAAATAACGCGGATACAAAGACAATTTAACATTCCAAGGGAAATTCCGGGCCAAGTTGTGGCCGTCGCAGTTTCCTATCCGCTCAGCTCGCGTATTTTCCACCTGCAGGTTAACAAGAAGCGGACACAGCGCCAGTCCGCACATTCCGCCACAGCATGCCAAGGTTAACATAAAATTGCGGATTTATAATCTGCGTCCGCATAGATTGCAATAAAGGTTCAATCAATCACATCACAGCATTGTTTAAAACGCAATTATACAGACCATTATACAAATTCAACATATAAAAATGAGCACCGCGGACTCAGCGGTCCCTGTTTTTAGTTCGCTTCTCCATCCTGTCCCGGCATAGATGAGCCGCCTGATCGCTTATCTGAAGAATTTCACTATATACACGGCAGAGATGATGATGTATGACGTTTATAGTCCGGTGCATATGGGCGGCTTCCCGGTCTACTCGACTGAGAGGCACCATTGGCTCCGCTGCCGGCCTCGGCTCCTCATCCGCAGCGCGTGGAACACCACCTATCGGTGCGGCGATTTCCGAAGCCGCGCGATCTGATACTCGCGGCCTTCGGTCAGCGATCTCCGCGGCCCGCTTCCCTTTCTCCTCACGCACAGATGCTAAGTGCTTGCCCTTGTAGTAGCGGACATCATCCGCAAGCCTTTTCTTCTCCTTATCAGATCTCTCCAGCGCCCTGGAAATGCTAGCGATCTGGTCCTTCAGGGCCATCTCGCGCTCAGCGGATTCTTTCGCACGCGCCGCGGACGCTTCTTCTCGCTCCTTAGCTTTCTCCAACTCTCTTTTCATGCATTCCATTTCGGATTGGAATTTCTTCTTTAACTCTTGTATCATACTCAGGCTGGGCGGCTCGTCTTCCGCTGGTTCCACATGTGAGACCGCGTCAGCACCGGGGTCGGCGTGGCTGCAATCTCGCCACTCTCGGTAGAGTCCGGCGGCGACTTCCCACCTGCAACAAGCAAAGTCAACTCCACATTCAAAGGCAGCTCGCGGCGGACACAAAGGAAGGATGAAAAATCACTTTGAGACATAGCAGCGGCGAGTTGCCGACTATCGAAGATGACTGGACGCCTTGCCCGCTCCGGGTCAAAGGCGCTTAACCGCTTCCTCCACTCGCGGTGGACCTTAGCTCTTTTCTCAGCAGCAGAGCTCGTCGACACTACAATATCGTCCGTCTCCGTGATAATCTTGACTGGCTTCGATTTCCGCGGCGGCGACCTGTAAAGCCACTTGCACTGAAAATATTTAGGCGCAGGTTGAAGTTTACCTGACCGCAGCAGCTCCGCAGCAATCCGCAGATCCTCAGCGGCTTTGTCCGCGGCGATCTGCTTCGAGGCCGCCCCAACTGCAGCGACATGAGCAACGATTTGTTTCTTCTGCTCCTCTATCTTCTCCTTCAGCCTCTCTCTCTCCTCTTCCTCTGTAGCGGACAGAGATGGAAGTTCATCGCCCTTATTCGCAGCGGCCTCCGCCTCATTCTGCTGCAGTACAACCAGCAAGGAATCCTGGATTAAGTCAAGTTGATCGACGTCTATGGTATCAATTATCTCATCCGTGGAAAGACTGACCGTGGAAAGGGAGTTGTCTCCCCGAATTTGGGCCTCCGGCGTTACCAGGTCGCCGTCTGGGACTTCTTTGTCGCGCGGCCTGTGTTGCAAGTCCGCTTCCCCGGTCCGCTTGGAGACATTCTTCTCCTTCATGGCGCGCAGTTTCTTCTCAACCCGCTCAGCGACGATCGCTCCGCTCCTCTTCCTCTTCTTCCTCTTAGCTGTCTTCTCAGCAGGATCCGCGGCGGACCCCCCTAAATCGGGTTGGTCTTCACGGACGGGCTCCGGGTTCGCAGCTGTCGATGCCTTTGGAGGCGCGCCGTCCTCTTCCTCAGTCCGCCGATCTTCTTCATCCAGGTTGACAATAGGCACCTGGGCATTAGGAGAAGATATGTCGGCCTCAATGTGCTCGCCAACAGTATCCGCTGAGGTTGCGGTTTTCTGGGAATGGGTGGAGTCCGACAAGGTCATCATCCTCTCACTTCTCAATGGTTCGGCATCGACTACGGCTTCTTCGCGAGCAGATATATCGGTTGGGCGGACAGGATCTTGTCTTGCCGACCTCTTTGCAATCTTCTTGGTCTTCATGGGTGTTGTCGGCTCTGAGTCGCCTTTAGAAGTGAGGCTAGATAAGAACGCTCCAAGTCTTGCCATGCCGGACTGGAAGGTGGAGACCGCAAGTGGTGAGTAGCGCCCCGTGTCGATCAAGATTCTCAACAGATCCAGACCCTCCAGCGATATTTATAGCGTTGGCGGGTTTTTCGAGGTTTGCGGACTCGGCGGTTAGGAAAACATTTTCGAAGTCTTCTGAAAACTTAAAAATGTGCGGGGATTATGTTAACCCCCCAGTCCGCAACATACTGCAAGATCCCAAAGCCCCCCTTTCAGCAGGCGCGGACGCAATATGGCAGTCCGCTCAGTCCGGCAATATTATCAGTCGGGCGCCAAGGATGGAACCCCAGCAGCGGACGCAAGGACCTGTCCGCTCAGTCCGCCGGCGCTTTGGGTATCAGGTTCTCTACAGCAGCGGACGCAGTATCTCGTCCGCCCAGGCCACCGGCCCCCAGTGGGCGCGGCCAGCAACAGTGGAAGCTCCAGTTCGCGAGCCCAGTCCGCGCCTTCTGCGCGGACTGGCGTGTTCTTTCTTTTTTCTTCCAGTCACCGCTGCCCGGTTCTCCTGTATCCCGGGCAGCCGGTTATTTTAGCCCTGCCCGTTTGGGCAGGCCCCCTATCCTATAAATAGGGGGGAGGTGGTGCACCCAGGGCACGCTGACTCGGACCCAGGAGCCTACTTGTTACAGGCTGCGGACTCGATTCTTGTGCCTTGCGGACTCCCCCTTGCTCAACTTCCCTCAGTCCTTTCTTTTCACTTGTAACTAAACCCTTCGATCAAGAGAAAGCCCGTCGCAAGAGAGGCATTCAGGCCGCGACGGGCGAAGTCTGTTGTTGCCGTGGTTTACGGCCCTGCTCTTCTTTCAGCCCCCATCCGCTTAGTAGATCGCTACTCGCAGTCTCCCTAATTCCCCCTGTGCTCGAACAGTTAGCTGGTTGTGCTCGACCTCCCTTGTGTTTTCGTGCATCAACAGCAGGGTTCCTACGTGAGCCAGCTGGTTGTCGGTACTTGATGAGAGTTTGGTCAGTGAATTGGAGGCATTGGAGATAACTTGCGTCGACAAGTAGTCTAGTGTTGAGGCGAAATTATTTTGGACAGAGGTGTAGTATGACCTAGCTGATAGAGTTCAGCGAGCATTGGTTTAGGATAGCAACATGAAGCATATATTAGATGAATCTTTGGATGGACCAAATTCCCAATTTGCTATTGAGGATGGACTGCTAAGGAGGGACGAACGCCTATGCGTTCCTAGTGCGGGTAATCATCGGGAGGAGTTGATGTACGAGCCTCATCATACCAAGTACTCAATCCACCCGGGGAGCACGAAGATGTATAAAGACATGAAGAAGTTGTTCTGGTGGCCAGGACTAAATAAGGATGTAGCACTTTATGTGGCCAAGTGCCAGACGTGTGCCTTGGTGAAGGTGGAGTGTCAGAAGCCCGGAGGTTTATTGAAGTCCCTACCTATCCCGAAGTTGAAATTCGACGACATTTCTATGGATTTTGTGCATGGTTTGCCAAAGTCACAGAGGGGAAACGACGCCATCTGGGTGGTCGTGGATAGATTGACAAAGGTGTCGCATTTTATCCCGAACAGGAAGGAAGATCCGGTGGAAAAGTTAGCCAAACTCTATGTGGATAATATTGTGCGATTGCATGGTGTGCCCCACAGTATTGTTAGTGACCGAGATGGACACTTCACGTCAAACGACTGGAGGCTGGTGAATAGTCTATTGGGAACTAAGTTGAGTTTCAGCACAGTCTTTCATCCGCGGAAGGATGGTCAGCCCGAGAGGGACAATCGGATGATGGAGGACAAACTTCGTATGTGCGTCTTGGATTTCAAAAATCAGTGGGAAGATCATCTGTACATGGTGGCCTTATATGGTAAAAGGTGTTGCACGACGTTGTCTTGGTTGGAGACAGGAGAGACGAAGTTATACAAATGTCAGGCGGTGGAAGATGCCACTTCGATGATACGTACAATTCAGGAAAGGTTGAATATCGCTCAGGACAGGCAGGAAAAATACTATAATGCCAAACATAGGAAAGTGGAGTTCGGTGTTGGGGACTGGGTGTATTTGAAAATCAAGCCATTCAAGGGTGTCTCACGGGTTCGACGCTTCAAGAAGCTGAGTCCGAGATACCTTGGACCGTTTGAAATCCTAGAGCGTGTTGGCGAAGCGGCGTATTAATTCAAGTTGTCAGTGGAGTTGAGTGGGCTACATGATGTGTTCCACGTATCAGTGTTGCGGAAGGCTGTGCAAGAGCCTTCGCAGGTCGTTGCGGTCGATCAAGTGCCGGTTGAATCCGGGTTGACGACAAAGGTCAAGCCGGTATGCATTGAAGACTTTGAGGTTAAATGACGAAATTCTTTAAGTGGGGGAGATTTGTAATGCCTCGAAAATTGTATCGAGCTGGTCATGTCCAAGAGAATATTTGGTGTCAGTAGGACAAGGGCATGTGACACGGGCGTTTCTAAGGCCGTGTGGTTCTCTGTGTTGGTCGGCTGTGCCCAGAGAAGGACACAGTAGGAAATACGGCAGCATGACACAGGCGTGTCAAGTAACACAGGCGTGTCGATACCCGTGTGACCACCCATGTTCCCATGAGTCGTGTCGGTTGGCGTGGCGGTTACTGGTAACACGCCCCAAGGACACGGACTGTCGGAATCCGACACGGGCGTGTCAGGTTGAGACACGGGCGTGTATTGACCCATGTCCTCTTTTGTGCTCGATGATCATGTCTGGATCGAGTCACGCGGCCTGGAACACGGCCGTGTGCGAGGCCGTGTTCGGCCCAGGTTTGAGGATTTTTGGGCAGATCTGAGCTGTTCGTTTTCTTTAATTAAGATCTGACGGCCCAGATGTGCTCTTGCTCTGTTAAGGTCGGGAATGGAGGTTGTAATCCTCATTTGCTCTTTAACGTTCTCTTTCTAAAAAGTTTGAGAGAAGAGAGAGCAAGGAGGAAGAAATGAGAGGTTTCCGGCCGCCGGCGGAGCATCGGAGCACCGAATCGAGAACCGAGAGTGGATCCGCAGAGGAAATTCCATTTCAAATCCTTTAATCCGTATAGTTTTTCCATGGCGCAAAAGATTGCTACAAGGGTAACAATTCTCTACTTCAGCATGTGAAGCTCTCCTTCTTTTGCATAAGGAAACCCCCTCCCGCATGTGTGCGGTGAGTGTGCGATGTTCCTTGGGGTTGACGGTAATAGTCCCCCTTATGTTGCATATAGAGTTCGGAATCGAAGTATGGACATAAGCATTGTGTGAAGTCTCCCCGGACAGTTGGTCTGAATCGGTGATGTTGCATATTGTATTGTTTGTCGGAGAAGACTCCGTGTTTTGTGTTTTTTGGGTTTCTACACGGTAGATTGCAATAGGGATCCTTGGGGATTAACCTCAAGGCGCACCTGGAAAACTGAGCAGAAACGTAGTTCTGCTAACTTTGTGGCCTGGGAGTCGGCCTTGTACATAACTGGGTTATGTGATGTTTGGAATTGATGCGGGATCCGAGTGAAGCTTGGCTCGTGCGTACGTCTTAAGGTGACTATGTGGTGTAAGCAATGGGCAAGTGGAATCGGACCTGAGCTATGTGGTTCGGTGCGAGAGACCCAAAGAGGGACTGGCCGTTGGCATATTCGGGAGCCTTAGACGTTGGTCAGAAAGGCTAAAATGCTCACGTTGTTGCCATCCTGCGGATGGTGGTGAAGCCACTAAATTGACAAGATTCACCGATAATGTGCCTTGAGTGCACGAGGTGTTAGGCCGTGCTAGCCTACACTTGTGGCGAAGTATGTTTGTACTTTATTGTTTAGCTGGGCTAATGAAATGCAGGGAAGGAGCACCGCTGTCCCAAGTAAGGGGCGGGGTAGTTATAATTTGTTCCGCTTTGGCTGATCGTTACTTTGTTTTCCACCGTGCGGTGGAATGTTGCTTGCAGGTGCTGCGGAGTCGAGTACCAAATAGCGGGTTGAAGCCCATGTTGCTGAGCTGGCCCTCGAAGGCCAAAGCGTATAGTTGTATTTTATATATTTGTCATCTGTGGCCGACATGCTAGCCGATGTATGAAAGACACTACTTTGTTAAGTGAAACTCTTGTAAGGCCATAAGGCCAAGTACTTTTAGTGTATTTGTTGTTTCATTCCGATAGTAGTTTGTGGAAATTCATGATAGTTGGTTTTCAATTTTGGGTTCTTGGGGAGATAAGCCCAATGTGAGCTCGGTTTGAGCTTTGGTTGTGTCACCATGGGTGCCATGTGGCCAGCATACTACCAAAAATTCTCTAGAATATCAGAGGGGGCCGACCAGCACGTGTTGGGCAGAGAGTTGCAACTGAAGGGGTGGCCATGTGGCCACCATTCCCCTTCATCCCCATTTCTCTCTCCTCTTTCTCTCAAAATCCCATTTCTACCCCTTTGCATGCATTCTCTCTCCTGATTTAGAGGGGTAGGGCTGGTCTTGTTCACTTGGGCTGGCCATGGGCCAAATTTGGTGGGCTTGGTCCAAGGAGAGGTGGCTTGGTCTTCATTTTCTTCTTTAGGTCAAATGGTTGACTTGTTGACTTGGAGAGTTGACTTAGTTAACATGGTGGGTGGGCTGACCCTACTTGGTGGTAATGGGTCTAGTGGCACCACCCAGCTCTGGCTTGGGTCAGGGGGGGGGGGGCTACTTAGGCTAATTGGGCTTATGAGTGTGGGTTTGACCAAATTAGGCCCAAGGTTGACTTTGGTCAACTTGGGTCAAAATGTTAACCTAATGGCATGCCCTAGGGTGCACTTAGATTATTTTTAGGGTTAGGGCAATGTGGTGGGGTCATGGTGTGGTTTGGGTCCCTATTTAGGCTAGTTTGACCTAGTTTGACTTGGTCATATAGTGGGCCCCATATGGCTACAACTCACTACCTAGGGTCAAGACTAGCTAAAATCCTTGACACCCATCCCATGCCTAACCAAATCTAAGTGGAAGGGGCCTAGAAGTAACATGGGATGTTACAAATTCCAACAACCAAGAAGAATAATTTCGTCCTCAAAATTTAAGTTCGGGTTTACGAGGTTTATTTGCAAGATTTATAAGAAATTTTTAACGTGTAAACTAAAATATACCTAAGGTGAACAGCTCCGGATGTCGCTCCAGCATTAGATCCCTCGGCTCCCAGGTGTGCTCCTCCCGTCCATGGTTGGACCACTACACCTTCACAAGAGGAACCTTCTTCTTCCGCAACACTCGGATGGCTGTATCGTCAATCCGGATTGGCTCCAATCTAACTGATCTGCCAGGCTCTATCGGTCCGGCTGTAGTAGTAATGTGCTGCTCCGGCCGAAGGAGAGCTCTTCGCAAGGAAGAGACATGGAAGACGTCATGTAATACACCCAACTCCGATGGCAGCTGCAGTCTGTAAGCTAAGGGGCTGATCCGCTACAGGATCAAGTATGGCCTCATGTATCGTGGACTGAGCTTCTTGTGCCTTCGCACCCGAGAGACACCGTGTACTAGACGTATCTTCAAAAAAACTTTGTCTCCAGCCTGGAACTCCACCTTCCGGTGTCGAGCATCGTAATACTTTGCCTGCCTGCTCTGGGCCTCGAGTAGCCGATCTCTGATCAAACGAATCTGAACCTCAGTATCCTCTATATAATCTGATCCAAGAGCCCTGGTATCCACATCCTGAACCCATGATAGCGGTGTCCGGCACTTCCTCCCATAAAGTGCCTCATATGGAGTCATCCTGATGCTAGCCTGGTGGCTGTTATTGTACGAGAACTCAATCAGTGGCAGCAGCCTCTCCCAAGGCTTCCCAGTATCCAATATGCATAGTCTGAGTAGGTCCTCCATGGTATAGATGGTCCGCTCGGTCTGTCCGTTGGTCTGTGGGTGGAAGGCGGTACTAAAAGTGAGCCGAGAGCCTAAGTAAGCATGCACGGCCCTCCACTCGCTCAAAGTGAACCGACCATCACGGTCCGAAATGATCGTCCTGGGAATGCCATGATATCTGATGAACTGCTCCACAAATAATCTCACCAGAACTACAACTGGGGCATCCTTCCGAACTGGAATAAATCGTGCTACCTTGGTCAGTTTGTCTACTATGACCCATATAGAGTCATGCCTAGAGTCGGAGCGAGGTAGTCCGTGCACAAAATCCATAGCAATGTCCTCGAACTTCCACTCTGGTACTGGCAGTGGCTGTAGCAAACCTCCTGGGCTCTTACATTCCGCCTTCACGCGTTGACACGTCTCGCAGAATGTCACAAAATGAGTGATCTCCTTCTTCATCCCAGGCCAATACATAGACCTCCGCAAATCTGCCCACATCTTGGTGATGCTTGGATGCACTAAAAATCTGGAGTAATGAGCCTCTCTGAGTATGTCCTCCTGGATACTGCCTCCTGCGGGTATGTAAATGCGTCCACGGAATCGAAGAAGATCATCCTGTATCGTGTAGTCCTCAATCTTGCCCCTTTCTAGGGCACTAAAAATCAGCTGTAATGCAGCATCCCGCCTCTGATGTGTTCGGATGCGCTCTCGTATGTCATCACTACTGATCACTGAGCTCAAATACTCACGATATACCACTGGTTCGGCCTCAGATACCATGGTAATGTGCATGTCCTCCATCATCCACAGCAGCTCTATAGACATCAATCGTAGCTCCAGTCCAGAAGTGTCGGGCCTCCTACTCAAAGCATCTGCTACTGTGTTTGCTTTCCCCGGATGGTAGTGGATCTTATAACCATAATCGCAGAGGAATTCCAGCCATCTCCTCTGTCGTAAGTTCAAGTCTTTCTGCGTATCGACATATTTAAGATTCTTGTGATCTGAATAAATATCACAATGAATCTTGTATAGGTAATGCCTCCATATCTTTAGGGCGAATACCACAGCCCCGAGCTCTAAGTCATGTACTGGATAGTTATACTGATGCTTCTTCAACTGTCTCGAAGCATAAGCAATAACATGTCCATGCTGCATCAGGACAGCACCCATCCCCTAGTAAGAGGCATCTATGTAAATCTGAAATCCTTCACTCCCGGATGGAAGTGCAAGAATAGGGGATGAGATGAGTCGGTCCTTCAGCTCCTGAAATGTCGCCTCACACTGCTCTGTCCAGGTGAACTCAGTATCCTTCCTCGTCAAAGTGGTGAGGGGGAGGGCTATCCTCGAGAACCCCTCCACAAACTTTCGATAGTACCCTGCCAAACCCAGGAAGCTGCGAATATCGGATGCTGTCTTTGGCCGTGGCCAATCCCTTACTGCCTCTATCTTGGCTGGGTCTACTGCTAATCCAACCCCACTGATCGTGCGTCCCAGGAAAGCCACCTCCTGCAGCCAGAACTGGCACTTTGAAAACTTTGCGTACAACTGGGACTCCCTCAGCCTCTGCAAGACCTGCGCCAGGTGCTCTATATGCTCCTCCTGAGTCCGTGAATATATTAGAATGTCGTCGATGAATACAATCACGAAGCGGTCTAAGAAGGGCTCGAACACACGGTTCATTAGACTCATGAATGCGGCAGGGGCATTCGTGAGCCCAAAAGGCATCACCGTGAACTCGTATAATCGATAGCGTTAACTGAATGCCGTCTTCGGTATGTCTTCTTCCCGGATGTGGAGCTGGTAGTAGCCGGATCGCAAATCTAGCTTAGAGAACCATAAGGCTCCCTGTAACTGATCAAATAGCTCATCTATCCGAGGCAGTGGATAGGTATTGCGGGCCGTTAACTGGTTCAGCTCCCGGTAATCTATGCATAGTCTTAACGATCCGTCTTTCTTCTTCACAAATAGAACTAGCGCTCCCCAAGGCGATGAACTAGGCCGCACAAATCCCGACTCAACTAGCTCCTGAAGTTGAGTCCTGAACTCTGCTAACTCCCTGGGAGCCATCCTGTAAGGTGCCCGGGACACCGGCGTCGCTCCCGGTACTAGCTGGATCCTGAAATCCACGACTCTGGCTGGTGGTAGCCCGGGCAATTTCTCCGGGAATACGTCGGGGAAATCCCGGACCACCGGAACATCTAAAATAGAAGTCTCTGTCCCCAACATCTCAAAGCAGATAAGGTAATCTTCTTCTCCATGCTTGTGGGCCTTCACAGCCTGTACAAAAGATAACAATGTGTGGCAGATAGGCTGAATACCTTCGATGATAACATGAGAGTCGCCATGCCTTAGCATGATCCTCCTGGACGGACAATCTATATGAGCATGGTTCCGATGTAACCATGTCATGCCCAAAATCAAGTCAAAGTCCTGCAGCTTCAGAATAGTTGCCGGCGCCTCAAATGCCTTGCCGCCAATCTCGGCCTCCATATCACAATGTGTAGTGGTCCGCAGCTCTGACCCATCGGGTAGACGCACCCTCATCTCTAGTCCAGGAAATCTCTTCACGCCTTCGAGTCTGTCTATGAAGGCCTCGGGTACGAACGAGTGCGAAGCACCCGTGTCGAAGAGAGTATGAGCGGGCTTGCCACTGATCATAACTATGCCTGAGGTTTGTTTACGTTAAAATTAATTGTTATCCTATAATTCCAGGTACCATATAATTGAAAATTTGAGAAATTTAATAATTAACTTTGAGTACCTGTGATATCTTCCTTGGGGTTCCTCTGCTCTGTGAGGTCCAAGGCGTATATCTGCTCCTGCTCGCGTCTCCTACCGTGATATCCCCAGCCTCGGCCTCATCCTCGGCCTCGTCCTCGACCCTGCTGTACTGGGGCCATTGGAGGTGGATGAGGAGGAGGATGGAATCGATGCGGGCACTCCGACCTAATGTGCTCGGGCTGGCGGCATCCGTAACAAACTACCTGTCGGTGGCAACGGTCATCCTGTCTCCTCGGATCATGCACCTGTAGAGGTGGGGGAGCCAATGCTGGAGGAGGCCCCTACTCCTGCCTGAAGTTGGGACGACGACATCCCCCACCCTTCTTGTATCCGATAGTCCTGCCTCTCTGAGAGCCCCTGCTGCCCTCTCCTGATGTGGACCCATCAAACGGTCTCTTTCCTCTGCCTTGCACCATCAGCAAGTCAGCCTCCAGCTTCTTTACCATCTCAATGATTTGCCTAGAGGTGCCATGAGAAATGAACAACAAGGCCTGCCTCAAATCGTCCCTGAGCCCCCGGTAGAACCTCTTGGCATACCTCTTATCATCGGTATCCTGAATCCCTGCGAACTTGGCCAAATGAGAGAACTCTCGCTGATACTCGATCACTGATCTAGTACCCTACTTGAGGTTCAAAAACATCTCCTCCAAGGCATCTCTGTCCGTAACAGAGACGAAGTGATCCAGAAATACATCGCCAAACTCTTCCCATGATATCTCTGACAGCTCGTAGTCTGCATATGTAGACTCCCTCACTAATTTCCACCATCTCTTCGCATGAGCCTCTAGTGTAGAGGTGGCTAGAGGTACTGCCTCGCCAACCGGGCAGCTGATGCTTGCTAAAATCTCGTGTATGGCCTCCAGCCATTCCTCCGTCTTTACCGCATCCTCTGTCCCACTGTACACTGGTGGGGACAGGCTCTTGAAAGCACTCAGCCAGTTCGACCCCGGATTTGGCTTCGGAGCCGGGACTTGCTGGGATTTGAAGGCGTCCAGAATCGCAGTCAAATTCTGCCCCATCTCCGTATGTAGGAATGGAGTGACAGCTGGAGGGGGAGGAGCCACATTTTGCGGCGCGGCGACCTGTGGAGGTTGCATAAATGTAAGGTTAAAACAAAACTGGCCTAACTCATTGTACTTCGTGGACCATTTTATGTGACTTTTACACATGGTTCACCACGGTTTCCGCTGCATAGTTTGTCCGCAAACTAATGCTCGGGCGGGGGTGATCCGGTGTTGTGGACTTCTTTCTCATATGATCGTTGGTCAAGTGATACCAGTTTGTAAGACCCCAACCTCCCCCTTACCAAGGAGGGCCACCGGGCCTTATGCCCAGAACCGCCGTCTTACGGTGGCACTAACGCAGGGGTTAGCCGACACCGCAACACGCCGATCCTGCCGGCTAATACGATCATATACATAGGCCAAAATGAGAAAGGAAGTGTAACAATGTAACAAATCTACAAGTCCATAAGCCACATAGTACAATCATATAAATGAAATGAAAAGTACATCAATATAGTCCACAGTAGAGTACAAAAAGAAAGAGTAATAAGGGCTTATGCCCAGTACATCAAATCCACTCTCTCTCTCAAAATAAAAGCGGAATCTACACTAGTACATTAGAACTCGTCCCACCTGAGGACACACAGTAGTGGTAGTAGCCTGCTGAAGCGGTATCTGCTCCTCAAGTCCTGCCTCCTCAACGTGCTGGTGCTGCATCTCCACGGGCTCCTAAAATAGTATGGTCACCGACCATTAGTCAAAAAGACTAAGTAGTTTCCTTCACACCTCACCCCGCAGCTCCTAGGCACCGAGCGGGAGGATGAAGTGGAGGACAACAAGGGGTAGCAAAAGTGGAAGTAGGTGACAGAAACTAACTAGCAGTTGTAATAAGTAATATTGTTCTACTCTAGCAGTTCTAAATATGGTACAAATAAGTAAGAGCAGTACAGTAAAGGAAATAAAGAACAGTAGTAAGAGCAAGTAAATAAGCTATTCTACCACTATACTATCATCACAAAAGTACCCTAACTTATATAAATGCCCATACAAATATATAAGTTAGGATTTCCAGGAAATTTAACTTATCATATAAAAGGGCCCATACTAATTTATATGATAAGGGTCTATGAAGTGTATGACCTAATATGAATGAATGTTACGATACAATTTTATGCACAGGCAAGTGCAACTCACACACAATGACTCTGTGATCACAGACCTTTAGTTCCCACTTTTTGAGAGCTAGCATCACTCTCGGGTACCACCGCTGTGGCTACGGCAGCAGCGGAGCGGGCGTCTCCGCATCTAGGCCGGTATGCACACTACCAAGCCTTAGACCCCTCTCATACGCCTCTGTACACGTCCAAGGTGCACTCTAGAGTCTCGCGTACGTACTTTGCTGACAACCCGTCAGTCTTGTTGGGTCGGATGTGCGTTATCGGGGGTCGTCCTCCAGACCGCATTGTAAAACAACCCACTGGCCCCTCTAACCCTCACAACCACCTGGTGCACTGTACTGCCATCGGTGTGATGAACGGCCAGTACCGCATGCCCCGCCACTAGATTTATGCACATGCAAGTATTTTACTCCGAGCCTTCCGCTCGCAGGACCAAACCCGTCCTGAAAACCTCAAACCCAACCCTTGTGAGAACGCACAATTGTGCCTTTATACCAATTCCCTCAAACCCTACACGGGTGAGCATATATCATGAATCTCTCCAACCCTACATGGGTGAGAAGGTACACAATTGTCTTAACCTATTAGACTACTCTTGTCTACAGGTTATTATACTTAGTGTTTTAAGGTTAATCCCAGGACTGCCCCCGGTATTCCCTGTGAAGGTCTCTCAAGGGGCACTAGGAACTGTGTTGGTATTACGCCCAGCGTTCTCTTTCGCAAGGATATTTACTTTCTGCGGCTGAACGGATAGCCATGGAGAATGAATTCCAAAGGCTAACGCAAGGTGATGGCAGTGTTGACGCATACCTTCATGAGTTTACACCCTTGGGGCGGTATGCGGATTCTATTTTTGTTGATGAGCAGAGGAAGACAAATAGGTTCTATGAAGGACTGCGGGACGAGCTCAGATTCCTGGTTTCTAGTTCTATGAACCAAGGCTTCTATGCGTTGGTCGACACTGCGAGCGCGCTGGAAAAAGATATGAAGAGGGTGTAGGGGAAGAGGGCTTTGGCTGTGACGCAACCGGAGTGGAAGGTGCCCCGACCTGGGAAACCATTTTATAAGAAGAAATGGGGAAAGAAGTCCAAGATATATGGACAAGCTCCTTCATCAGTTGTATCGGGAGCAACGTCGGGGGCTACCTCAAGGCCGGATACTCGTACATGCTTCAATTGTGGACTGGTGGGGCATATAGCTCGAGATTGTCGGATGCCGCCAAAGAGTGAAAAGAAGGTGGGAGCGTCGTATGCAGAGAAGGGCAAGGCAGTAGTGGACTCCTCTGCCTCACAGGTGCGGCCCCGGGTCTGCAATCTTGGCCTGTAGGAGGCCATCAAGGAAAGTGACGCCATCACATGGATAAGTTTAGTTTTTCATATTTTATTGCTTGTATGCTTTGCTTAGTACATATGTGTTTGCGGTTTGTGTGTGTGACATGATTGTCACAGGCTTTGTGATGATTCGGGACACGCTGGCACGAGCACTGTTTGATACGGGTGCGTCACATTCTTTTCTGTCTATCGAGTTCATAGCGCGACTTGGGATACCTAGTCATGCAAAGACAGATAGCGTTAGAGTGGTGTTGCCGAATGGCTATTGGATGCTTGCGGATCAAGCTTGCGATGTGGCGGTCCAAATCGGAAGTCGGGATTTCAGTTTGACTGCATCTGTATTGCCGCTATCGGAATTCGATGTGATATTTGGTATGGATTGGCATGCGGAGCAGCATGCATTGATTGATTGACAGTCCAAAGAGATCACATTGGGCCAAAATACCGAACAGGAGACCAAGTTCGCTGGTATGCGGGGAGTGGGCGGAAGGGTGCAGAGTGTTACTTCACACTGATTCAGGATGTTGAGCCTAAGGCCAGTGTGATCGAGGTTCCGATTGTGTAGGAATTTATATATGTGTTTCCCAAGGATCTCCCTGGGCTACCACCCCAGTGGGAGATTGAATTCACGATCGAGTTGGTGCCAGGTGCGAAACCTGTGGCCCGCTCGCCATATCGCGTCGCGCTAAAGGAGATGGCTGAGTTGAAGGTCCAACTACAAGAATTGCTGGAGCAAGGTTATATATGCCCAAGCATGTCACCTTGGAGCGCGCCTGTGCTTTTTGTAAAGAAGAAAGATGGTGGGTTGCGGTTATGTATTGACTACCGTGAACTGAATAAGCTGAGCGAGAAGAATAAATATCCGATACCCCGAATTGATGAGTTGTTCGATCAGCTGGTGGGCTCGACCGTCTATTCGAAGTTGGACCTGAAGTCTGGTTATTACCAGTTGAGAATTCGGGAAAGTGAGATTCCCAAAACCGCATTTGGAACGCGTTACGGGCACTATGAGTTCACAGTCATGCCATTTGGACTGTGCAATGCGCCCTCGGTATTTATGGATTTGTTGCGCCGCATATTCCGAGAGTACCTGGATCTGTTTGTGATCGTGTTCATTGATGACATCCTGGTGTACTCGAAGTCGAACGCTGAACATGAGACTCATTTGCTGTTGGTGTTGAATACCTTGAGGCAAAATCAGCTCTATGCCAAGTTCTTGAAGTGCGAGTTTTGGTTATCGTCAGTGGCTTTTCTGGGCCATGTGGTGAGTGGAGCAGGCATTACAGTGGATCCAGCAAAGATTAGGGCCATACAAGAGTGGCCGGTGTTGTCTTCAGTGGCCGAGGTCAGGAGCTTCCTTAGACTTGCGGGCTACTATCGATGATTTGTTGAGAATTTCTCGCGGATCGCTTTGCCGCTAACCATGCTGACGAGAAAAGATCAGAAGTTCGTTTGGACGCCAGAGTGCGCACGAGCTTTTGAAGAGCTGAAAGTTCAGTTGACCACGGCGCCGGTGTTGTCTTCGCCAAGTGGGACCGATGGCTTTATTATTTATAGTGATGTCTTAGGGAGCGGCTTAGGCTGCGTTCTTCTGCAGAACGGAAAGGTAATTGCTTATGGCTCACGCCAGCTGAAAGTGCATCAGCGGAATTATCGCGTCCATGACTTGGAATTAGCGGCAGTGATTTTTGCACTAAAGTTGTGGAGACACTATCTTTATGGAGTGAAGGTGGAGATCTATACAAATCACAAGAGCCTTAAATACCTGTTGGAGCAGAGGGACTTGAACATGCGACAACGAAGGTGGTTGGAGTTCCTTGGGGACTATACTTTCGAGATTCACTATACGCCCGGAAAGGGCAATGTAGTCGCGGATTACCTGAGTCGGCGGACTCCGACAAGAGCTGCTTGGTTGCAAAGGCATGATGAACATTTCATCCGGGAGTTAGAAGCGTTGGAGATTTCTTGTGTTGACAGGAATACAACTGCCACTGCATGTCTGAACAGTATGGAGGTGCAATATGACCTTGCGGACTGGATTCGACGAGCATCGAGGGGTTAGATGAAGATCTCTTACACTATGTTACTGAGGAGCAAGAGGGCAAGTTCTCCTGGAATGACGGTCTTTTACGAAAAGTGGGCCGTTTGTGCGTCCCGAATGTGGGTAAATTGAGGGAAGAACTTATGTATGAAGCACATTATACAAAGTAGTTCATTCACCCCGGGAGTACGAAGATGTTCAATGATATGAAAAAGCTATTCTGGTGGCCAGGGCTCAAGAGAGATGTTGCCCTCTATGTGGCCAAATGCCAAACATGTGCAATGGTGAAGGCGGAATGCCAAAAGTCGGGTGGTTATTTGAAGTCGCTGCCGATCCCAGAATGGAAATTTGATGATATTTCCATGAATTTTGTTCACGGGTTGCTGAGATCGCAGCGAGGAAATGATTCCATTTGGGTGATTGTTGATCGGCTAACTAAAGTGACACATTTTCTCCCGAACAGGCAGGATGATTCGGTCGAAAGTTTGGCAAAATTATATGTTGACCAGATTGTACGGCTTCATGGTGTTCCTCCGAGCATCGTAAGTGATCGAGATGGGCATTTCACGTCAAATGACTGGAGGCTAGTTCACCGACTGTTGGGCACGAAGTTGACATTCAGTACGACCTTTCATCCCCAAATGGATGGACAACTGAACGTACCAACAGAACTATGGAGGACATGCCTTGGATGTGCGCCCTCGACTTCGAAAAGAGATGGGAAGATCATCTCTACATGGTGGAGTTTGCCTATAATAGCTACCAGACGAGCATTGTGATGGCCCGGTATGAAGCGCTATATGGAAGGAAGTGTCGTAGTCACTTGGCTTGGGTAGAAGCGGACGAAGCTCGAGTGTTAAATTGAAATGAGGCCGATGAAGCAAACTCAACCATTCAGACGATTCGAGAGAAGCTACTCATTGCTCAAGATCAAAAAGCGAAGTACTACAACGCCAAGCACCGGAAAGTGGAGTTCGCGGTTGGCGATTGGGTCTACTTAAAGATCAAGCCCTTCAAAGGTGTCTCCAGGATTCGACGTTTGAAAAAGTTGAGTCCAAGATATTTTGGTCCATTTTAAGTGGTTGAGCGAGTTGGAGAAGCGGCTTATCGGCTAGCTCTTTCGGCATACTTGGGTGGATTACATGATGTGTTTCACATCTCGGTGATTCGGAAGGCCGTAAAAGATCCAGCTCAAGTGATCGCGGATGATCATGTGCCAGTGGAGTATGGGCTAACCACGAGAGTTAGACCCATTCAGATCGAGGATCGAGCCCAGAAATAATTGTGGAACAACACGGTCGGGATGGTTAAAGTCCGGTGGGACAATTGCGGTCGTTAGGAACTTACATTGGAGCGAGAGCAAATCATGCGAATGGAGTTTCCTGAACTGTTTTTGTAAGGAGTGGAGAGTGTGAATATGTTGTTGTAACATGAGATTTTAAATGTTATAACTGTTTGGTTGTTGGTTGTTGGTTGCTGGTTGCCTTCCTGTGTAGTAATTTCGAGGACAAAATTTCTTGTAGGAGTGGAGGGTTGTAACATGCCAATTTTTTTCAGAAGGCAAAATATCGGGTGACATGGCCTGGGACACGGGCGTATCCCAGGGCGTGTCCTGCTCGGGTGCGGAGTCGTGCCGAGATCGACGAAAGTCGACGGAAAGTGTTTTGGCGGTCACGCCCTGGATCACGGGCATGACAGAGGGCGTGTCCCACTCGGGTTCGTCGTCGGGTCGACGAAATGTTGTGTTCAACGAATTGAGCTCTACGATTTAGCAAAGGCTTCGTGGGCAGGCAAATTGTCGAACGGAAATCGTCGAACGCTGGATAAATCATCGAACGCGCGGAATCGCCGAGCGGAGATCGTCGAACGCTGGGCCAATCGTCGAGTGCTGGGCCAATTCGACGATCGCTGCCCGATCGTCGAACGAAAATCGTCGAACGCGCGGGATCGTCGACCAGAAATCGTCGAACGCGCTGTTTGACAATCGCTGGCGGGCTCGACGATTGCTGGTGAACTCGACGATCGCTACCTAATCGTCGAACGCAGATCGTCGAACGCAGATTTGTGTCACGGGCGTGACTTGGCTGACACGGGGCGTGTCCCGTGGCGGTGACCTATTTTGTGGATAAGGCGGGTTGAGCGCCGCTTTGAGGACACGGCCTGCGACATGGGCATGTCACAGGGCGTGTCGGATGCAAAAACCGGTTTTCCCGTTTTTTCATAGCCGTCCATTTTTCTCAGCCTGGATGCAAGGGCTGAGCTTCTTTCCTGCTTCCTTAAGGATGAAAACAGAAAATGTATTCTCATTTTGTTTTTGACTTCATCTTTCTGAAAGTTTAGAGAGAGAAAGGGAAAGGAAGTCGGAGAAGAAGAAGAGGGGTTGTTCGGTGGTGAATCTTGTGAGTGTCCAGCGGTGATCCGAGGACATATTTATGGAGGAAAAGCTCTTCCTCGACAGCTATGAACTTCATGGCACCAAAGCGGCCGTCAAGTGTAACGACTTTTCTTCCTAGACATGTGAAGGCTTCCTTTTTGGCATATGTTTGTGATTCCCCCACCAAAAGGTGGCTGA
The DNA here is from genome assembly GCA_039583875.1 of Platanthera guangdongensis. Classification (NCBI taxonomy): domain Eukaryota; kingdom Viridiplantae; phylum Streptophyta; class Magnoliopsida; order Asparagales; family Orchidaceae; genus Platanthera; species Platanthera guangdongensis. The sequence goes on from CM077156.1 coordinate 90,688,248, forward strand.
TTTTGGTAGTCTTTTGGGTGATTTATTGAATCCCCTTTTGTTGGCATATAGATCCGGAATTGGAGTACGGAATAGGCATGTTGTGTGAAGCCCATCTGGACAGGTTGGTCTGGATTGGTGATGTTGCATACGAATCAGAGAAGACTCCGTGATAAACGTGTAGTTTAAGGAGTCAACATGTTATGCCTGTGAAGGGTAGTAGCAGGAAGTACTAGAGTGGTAGTCCAGGAAAATATCCGTGTTATGCTTGTGCTATTGGGTCGTACCTATAAATGAGTAACAGGAAGTACTAGTATGACCAGGAATGGCCCTTTGTGATGCTTGATGTCGTAGGTGGTACTTGTGAAGAGAGTAGCAGGAAGTACTGGTGTGCCTAGAAAAGACCCCTGACATTTGTGATATTGCGGTGTCGTACATGTGAACGCGTAACAAGAAGTACTGGTGTGCCCAGGAAAGACCCACTGATGGTGTAAGATGAATGGGTGGAATAAATACCCAGGCTTGAATACCAAGAACAGGATTGGTGAGACCGACACGCGCCTTTGATTAAGCCGCGAGTACGCCGTACTCGGTGAAGGCAAGGCGATTTGAGCAACGGAGGGTGGAGGATCCGACCTGCGTTATTTTCGCCCGACGTGGACCAGAAGGTGCGGTCTATTGGAGCGCATAACGAGAGTCTTAGGCCTGCGTGCCATGATACAATGGGGGGCTACGGGCCATCCCGGTGTTTTAAGACTAGAAATCCGGCTGCACGCCACAGAGTAAATGCTCAAGAGAGTTGCCGTTGGGTTATGGCCCTAATACTGTGGTGGGAAACTGGTTCGCTGGTACACCAAGAATGTGCCCTGAGTGCACGGATCGTCGGGTCGGGTGGCTGACGATTGTGATGGCATGTGTGTGCGTGAGAGCCATTTGTATGAATGATATACATGCTTGTGAATGCTATGCCTGTAGGGAAGAATACCGCTGCCCCGAGAAAGGGGTAGGGTGGTTATAATTTGATCAGCTGAATGCTGACCGTTGCTTCTGTTTGGCACCGTTGGGTGGATTGTCCCTGTACAGGTGCTGGAGAACCAAGCGGGATGCATAAAGGTTGATGTCCCTGCTGCTGCTGCAGCTAGCCCTTGAAGGCTATTTGGAATGATGTTGTGTTTTCTTTTATTGTGGCCGGCCTGCGCGCCAATGTTTAGGTCATTGTTTGAAAGCCATGTAAGGCCATAAGGCCAACTCTCGTGTTGTTGTAAGACATTCCTATTATATATACAATGTGGAGTTGTTTTATATGTTGGACATTCACATGTGGAGTTCAAGTGTTAGTATAGGCTTCCGCTAGAATGCAATGTATTAAGGTTCGCTGTGCTACTCTGGTATCATCCGTACCTTCACTGCCTGTTTTGTGATATATGCTGTGGGGCCCCGGCCGGACCTTCTAGTATATACCATATAAACGGATGGGGTTGTTACATGACATCAGTCGCAAACATTACGTACTTGTCCCGATTGACCTTCGTCGCAGACGTTGCGTACTTTTCCCGCTTGACATCAGTCGCAGACAATACGTACTTGTCCCGCTTGACCTTCGTCACAGACATTGCGTACTTGTACCGCTTGACATCGGTTGCAGATATTAAGAATTTTAATCCCGCTTATGTGTTTCTTGTGTGGAAAGTACTGCCACACGCACCTTACCACATCGACACATAAGCGCGTAGCTCCATCTATTCTTACAGGACAACACGAGCCTATTCGCTATCTCGGGCTTTATTAAGCGTCCTGTGCCAATTTATACCATTTAATAAACAGGCCGCGCGATTACTTATTCCGGCTTAAATTATTTAGCTTCCATGTGCCTATTGCCGGTTTATTATTCGTATAGTCGGCCGACCTATTTCTGGCAGATAATTCTTGACATTAGTCCACCGACTTATATGGTATCAATTATATTAGTCAATCTGCAAGCTGCGATCATAAAATTATTTGGCTTCCATGTGCCTATTGCCGGCCTGTATTATCAGAAGCCGTAGAATATTTCTCTATCCTTGTCTCTTTCATTAAAATGGCAATTTGTATCAGAGTTCGCCCAAGCCGCAATTTAATACTTCAATGTTATGGCTTTTTGGCGACTAAGAATATTAGCCGCGCGGCCTATTGGTCGTAGTTTATGCACAAATAAGCCGCGGTCATTTCCCTCTTCCCAGCGGATAATTTGATTACTTCATCAAGGAAAATGGCGGTTTAAATTGTTAGCCGCGCGGCTTATAGTCGATGGGTATTTTGAAATAAGCCGCAAGGATATCTATCTCTCTTGCGGGTAACTTCATTGAAGTCGCACTATGACCTCAGACCGGTTTATGTGTTAACTATTTATTAAATCAAAAGTTATACTGAGATCGCGCGGACTTGAACAAGTAAGAAAAATGAGATGTAAAGTAAGAGACACGTCAAAGGTGAAGTTTTCCTTCATTTCTTTTCCTATTTCATCGAATGTTACAAAAACTTTAATCGCGCGGTTTACAAAAAATAGCGTCGATTTCCCAAAAAGATCAAAATACAAGAAAGAAATTAAAAAATTCCTAATCGGCCGGCTTGAGTTTTTTAGCCACAGGAGGACTTGAATCACCGTCATCATCGATGTCGACGGAGGACTCAGAGTTCCCGCTGCTGCAGGCCGCCGAGCCGCCTGAACCACTAGAAGTCATTGAATCTGTCCGCACGGTCTCGGATTTTTGACCGACGGACTCAGGCGATGCGCCTCCGCTCCTGCTTCCCTGGCCACCCTCTTCCTCGTTGTCTTCCTCCTCTTTTTCGTCTTCCTCTCCGATCTTGCCTTTGCCTTTGATCGCCCTGTAGATGGCGACAACCTTATTTTTCATGGTGGGGTAAATGTCGGCACAGGTGAAGTCGGTGAAGGCGGCCGACAAGCTGCCAAGTTCTCGGAGGCGGTTAAGCGCCCCATCGATCCCCTGGACGACCTGCGGGAAGATGTGGTCTTGGAAGGTGTGGTTGGCCGTCTAATACATTGCTTGCAAAAGAAGTAAAGGTAAGACTGCGCAGTTTCATAATGCTAACCGCACTTGTATCGGGTGATGAATTACCGCCTCCCTTTCTTTCAGTCGCCTGTTTTCTTCCTCTTGTTCCTCTAACCACCTCTCCAGGCCACTCTTCTCCTTCATTCACTACTTGTAGGCAAGGCCCATGAAGTGGCTTGTCACGAAACTCCTTGCCCCGACTTACGCGGCTAGCCGCGGTAGGTCATCTGCGGAACTCGGCGCGGCGCCTTCAGGTTGCGCTTGCCGTACAGCGCAGCGCCAACCACGTTCGCGTGGCGGGTTAATTCTTCCCTCCCCCTGTAAGGGAGGGCGGTGGAGACTATCACGGACTCGCCATCAAGACTCCACAACACAGCCGAGTTGCCATGGACGTCCTTCAGGCCGCTGCCCGTTCCCTGCAGCATAAACTCGCCAGAGGAGGCCGACTCCTCCTCCTCCTCCAATGCCCGCGGCGGCTTGGCTCTCCTGGCTCGCTTCTCTCTTTGGGTGAGAGTCAGGCCACCAGGTGTCAGCGGCTTGTTATGCAGGACCGCCACAACAGCTGCAAAGTTAAAGTCAAAGTCAGTTTCCAGGCCGCGCGGCCAACAGTTCAGTTCAGCTGGTTTGTAACTTACTATCTTCCGCTTCAATTCCTTTTAAGGACGGCAGCAGCGCGATGTAATAGTTTACATCAAGCCACTCCCGCTTGAAGAAGGTGTAGATTTCCTTCTCCATGCCGTCCAGGCCGCCGCTGCCGAAGGCGGCCTCTTCGTGGATTTGCGGGTTGACTGGCAGCAACCCCAGGTTTCCCTCGAACATAAGAAATCTCTCCGACCAGTTGGCAATCTTGTTCGCCAGTTTGACGATCTTCAGCCCCCTGCAGCTGAAGTATAAGTGCCCCCGGAAGATCTTTGTACCGGAGTCCGGGGTAGATCGCACCGAGAAGCATTCCCGGAACAGCCTCATAGAGAATCAGACTATTTCCGACCTCAAGTATGAGATGAAGCTGTATATGGCAGCTATCGAGTTTGGTGGCAGTTTTCCTGGCACATCGCCATAATGGTCGAAGACCGCCATAGACTCCATCAAGACCGAAAAGTGGAAGCCGCAGTCAAAGTGGTCAATGGAGATGGCGATCTAATTTTCGTTGGATGTATTAATCCGCTCATCCTACAGCGGAAGTTGCGCGACTAGCGGGCTTCCCTGCATATGTTTCGCTACAAAATCGTCTAGCTCAGCTTTTGTAAGCCGACATTCTATATGGTCTGCGAAGTGGAATGCGGAGGCCGCATCAGTCCTGACCGCAGAAGCCTTGTCAGACCGCAACGACTTGGATTTAGCCCGCATCCTTTCTATCTTGTGATGAAATCTCCGGTGTCGTCCCTATTTATAAAAAACCTGTGAAAGCACAGTGCTCAACGTCAAATTGCGGCTAGCTATCACGCCGCGCGACCTCAACTTGCATTTAATACAGATCAGTGCAATGACTAAGCCATAGTTTAGTTCGTCAGTCCGCATGGCTACATCCCTGCACTTAGAATAATTTCATGACAAATCATGTGGATATCAAACTTTCAAGCCGACGATCTGTTCGCCAGACCGCACGACTACTTTCCTATACTTGGATATTTCAGAACAAAACACATGTATGGTGATCATAAATACAAACCGCATACGCCGCAAACAGTTCGCAGCAGAGTAAAAATACAACAGTTTACAGAGATTAGATCGTCCAACATCCAGCATAAAAATATATTACAACATAATGTTCAATTCATTCTCGCAGCTTAGACCGCTCAAGTCGCGCAGCCTTGCTTATCGGCATCCAGTCTATCTCGTCCTATTCGCGTGACCTGTTCACCGGTTTGTACAATTGTGAAGTACACCTAGCTAACCATATTATGAAGTCAGTGCAGAGACCTATGGACCCGTGTAGTGTCGCGTTCTACTCTCACAAATGGGATCATTGGAATCGCCTGAACCCCCAGCCCGCTTGAAGCTGCGGCCTGCCCGGGCACCGCGACCTCCAGTGGATTTGAAGTCTCACAGAGGCCGAGCGGCCAGTAACCAGCAACTTTCCAGAAGTCGGCAGTGCAGGCTGCTAATCTCCGTAGTTCTCCGCTGGCAGATTCTGGTCTTCGCCGCCCTCAAGATGTGGAATCTCTTCTATTTCTTCTTCTAGCCGTCGCCATCAGCAAATACTTCTCTGCCCTCTCCTGCTCCAAGGCGGCCTGCATCTCTGCAATCTTCTTCTCAGCGGACTCCATTGTGGTTTGCAGCCTGGATGTCTCTTGCTCCAGCGCGGACTTCAACTTTATGGTCTCGGTTAGCGATTCGCTGAGCCAGCTCCTGAAGGGCATGGAGGCTCTCCAGCGGCAAGACGCGCTGTTGTCGACACCAGCGGCTTCTGAGGAGGTTGACCGCCCGGACATCCAGGTTATTGGGGAGAAGCCTGCCGAACCGGCTTCTGCGGCTTCTGAAGGAGCCGAGAAACTGAAGCTCCGCGAGAAGATGGAGGAGATGAAGAAACTGATCGCCGATAAGCCGGTGGTGACCGCACTTCCATTGCTGCAAGGTAAACACCGGGACGTGAGGCGAATTATTAAATTCTACAAGTCGCGGTCAAGGAAGAAGGGGGCGAATATTATATTAAATCCGCCGGCCAGCTTTTTCCTGACCACGGCTCAACTGAAAAGCCGAAAGGAAACCGAGCGGCTATGGAAAGAAAAGCTGAAGAGGATAGATCCTGAGCGGCTCAGGCGGCCAGTGATTAAAATCCATACCGCGGCCTCTGGAGGAGATAAACATCAAACCGGCGGTCTTATCCTACCGATTTCCTTACAAGAAGGTCGCAATGATCCGGCTGAACCTGACTGCGGTTTTTCTTCTGCAGGTGTACCGGAGACCGCGATGAAACCGGGCGACCTGACGTCGTTTTTGTCTATGCTGCCACCGCCTCCGCCTCCAAGTGTTCGCGAGAAGGAGATGGCCGACTTCCAGAAGGACGTTGGCATGCTGCAGGCGGCTTTGGACGCGGCCACCGAAACCCTGCGGACTAAAGACGAACAGCAACGGGTTGCCCAGGAGGCCGCGGAAAAAAGGATCCAAGAGTTGCAAACCACCCTGGAGCAAGAGACCACAAGGTTGCAAACTGCGCTTGACCAGGAGACCGCCAGGTTGAAGACTGCGATGGAACAAGAGACCGCCAGACTCCAGACCGCGATGAAGGAAGAGACCGCCAGGCTCCAGACCGCGAGGAAGGAAGAGACCGCCAGGCTTCAGACCGCCATGGAAACCGCTGAGGCGAAGATTGCTGAGATGCAGGCTGCCTTGGAGCAGGAAAGGGCGGAGAAGTACTTGCTGATGGCCGCGCGGTTGGAAGGAGACAGAGAAGAGATCCCGCATGCTGAAGGCGGCGAGAACCATGACCTGCCGGCGGAGACCGGCGGAGAACAGCGGCCTGCACTACCAACTCCTACAGAGTTGCCGGGAACTAGCCGCCCGGCCTCTGGCGAGAGTTCGCATCCGCCAGTGGCCGCGGTGCCAACCAGGTCACAGTTCCAAGCGGTCTGGGGGTCCAGGCGATCCCCAAGATACCGTTTGCGAGAGTAGAGCGCGACGCTGCACGAGTTCATCGGTCTCTGCATGCGCTTCATAATCTGGTTAGCCAGGTTTACGTTGCGATTGTGTAGACCGGTGAACAGGTCGCGCACATAGGACGAGACAGGCCGGAGGACGACAAACGATCCTGAGCGACTTGAGAGAACTAAGCCGCGCGGACATTTGAATATTATGTTGTAAAATATATTTTTCTCTGGATGTTGAACAATTTGATTGCTGTAAATTGTTGTATTCTATTATGCTGCGAACTGAATGCGGCTTATGCGGCTTGAATTTATAATCCACATGTCTGCTGCTTTGTTCTGAGAAATTTAAAGTTTTGGATAGTAGCCGCGCGGTCTGGCGAACAGAGCGCCGGCTTGAATACTTGATATCCACATGATTCGCCATAGAATTTTTCTAAGTGCAGGGAAATAGCCGTGCGGACTGACGGACTAAAAGGCGGCTTGATCATAAAGCTGACCTGCACTTCCAGCGGACTTAGGCCGCGCGGCGTGACGACTAGCCGCGATTTGACGTTGGGCACTGTAGTATCACGGATTTTCTATAAATAGAGCAGATCCCGTAGATTTCATCACAAATCAAGAAGGATGCGGGCTAAGTCCGAGTCGTTGCGGTCTGACAAGGCCACAGCCGTTAGGACAGACGCGGCCTCCGCCTTCCACTCAGCTGACCACAAAGAATGTCGGCTTACAAGGGCCGAGCTGGACGACTTTGTCGAGAAACACATGGAAGGAAGTCCGCTGATCGCGCGGCTTCCCCGGCAAGATGAGCGGATCAACTCCTCCAACGCGAATCAGATCGCGGTCCCCATTGACCACTTCGACTGCGGCTTCAGCTTCCCGGTCTTGCTAGAGGCCGTAGCGGTCTTCGACCACTATGGAGTTGTGCCCGGACAACTTCCCCCAAACTCGATAGCCGCAAAATACCGCTTCATCTCTTATTTGAGGTCGGAAAGAGTCCGCTTCTCTATGAGGCTCTTCCGAGAGTGGTTCTCGGTGCGGTCTATCCCGGACTCCGGGACAAAGATCTTCCGGGGGCACCTCTACTTCGGCTGCAGAGGGCTGAAGATAGTCAACTTGGCCAACAAGATCGCGAACTGGCCGGAGCGGTTTCTGATCTTCAAGGGAAACCTGGGGTTGCTGCCAGTCGACCCCCAAATCCGCGAAGAAGCCTCCTTCGGCAGCAGCGGCTTGGACGACATGGAGAAGGAGATTTACGACTTCTTCAAGGGCGAGCGGCTTGATGTAAACCACTACATCCCGCTGTTGCCGTCTCTAGTTGGAATTGAGGCGGAAGATAGTAAGCTCCAAACCGCCCGAACTGCATTCTTAGCCGCACGGCCTGGAAACTAACTTTGCCTTTATCTTTGCAGCTGTTGTGGCGGTCCCGCTGAACAAGCCGCAGACTCCGGGCGGCTTGACCCTCACTCAAAGAGAAAAGAGAGCGAAGCGGGTCAAGCCGGCGCGAGCTGCGGAGGAGGAGGAGTCGGGCTCCTCTGGGGAGTTCATGCTGCAAGGAACCGGCAGCAGCCTGAAGGATGTCCACGGCGACCCGGCCTTGTGGTGGAGTCCGGACGGCAAGTCGGTGACGATCTCCACAGCCCTCCCCTACTGGGGAGCTGAAGAAGTAAGCCGCCATGCGAGCGCGGTTGGCGGCGCGCTGTATGGCAAGCGCAACTTGAGGGCCATGCGACGAGTTCCTCCAGACGACCTGCCGCGGCTAGCCGCGCAAGTCGGTGCGAGGAGCTTTGTGGCAAGTCACTTCATGGGGCTTGCCTACAAGCAGCTGATGAAGGAGAACAGCGGCCTGAAGACACAGTTAGGCGAATAACAAGAAGAGAACAAGCGGCTTAAAGAGAAGGAGGCGGTAAGACATTACCGATACCCGTGCGGTTTGAATTATGTAACCGCGCGGCCTTACCTTTACCTTTTGTTTGCAGGAAATGTACAACCCGGCAAATCCCATCTTCCAAGACCAAGTATTCCCCCAACTCGTCCAAGGAATCGATGGAGCGCTTAACCGCCTCCGGGACATTGGCGGCTTGGCCACCGGCTTTACCGACTTTACATGCGCCGACATCTACCCCTCCCTGAAGGAGCAGGTGGCCGACGTCTATAGGTCAATCAAGGGCAAGGCCAAGGTCGCGGAAGAAGTCGGCGAGGTGGTGGGAGAGGCCGTGGAAGAGGTCGGCCAGGGAAGCCGAGTCCACGCACATCTCCTGAGTCCGGCGGCCAAGAGTCGGAGACCGCGCGGCCAGACTCGACATTTTATGATGGTTCAGCGAGCTCCGCAACTAGCAGCGGGTACTCTTTATCATCTGTCGATGTTGGCGATGGCAGTGATTTGGATGCTCCTGCGACTAAGAAGCTCAAACCGGACGATTAGAAAATTCATAACTTGTTTTATATTTTGAACTTTTTCTTGAAATCGGCGGCATTGTTTTTGTAACCGCGCGATTAACATTTTGTAATACTTGTTGAAATAGAAATGAAGGCATTTTTACCTTTCTTTTTGTTACATCTTACTTTTCTTACTTGACTAAGTCCGCGCGGTCTCAGTGTAGCTTCCGATTTTAAAATATAAGTATGTAAACCGGCTGAGTTTGCGCTGCGACTTCATCAAAGCTATCCGCAAGAGAGAGATATTTTCCCTGCGGTTTATACCGGAGTGCACGTCGACGATAAGCCGAGCGGCTAACCATTTAAACCGCAATTTTCCTTGATAAATTATTCAACGTTATCTGCTAGAAGAGCTGAATTGCAGCAGCTTGCTCATACATAAACCGTGACCGCTAAGCCGCGCGGCCACCTGTTGTAGTCGGCAAACATTCATAACATTGAAGCATTAGATTGCGGCTAGGGCGAACTCTGAAACGAATTGCCCATTTGATTAAAGGAACAGGAATAGAGAAACAAGCTTCGGCTTCCGATAATACAGACCGATATAGGCATATGGAAGCCCGGAATCTTTGTGACGACAGTTCGCTGATTAGCTAATATAATTAATACCATAAGTCGGCAGATCAAGGCCAGGAATTAAGTGCCAGAAGCAGGTCGGGCGACTTCCTTTCCATATGAATAACAAACCGGCAATTGATATATTTAAGCCAAATAAGATACTGAATAGCGGATAGGCGGACGTAAGTCGGCCGAGTTCCCAAATATATTAATGATAATCCGGCCGGTAAGAACTGGGAAGTTGAAAAACTTAAGCCGGAATATGAAACCGGGCGGCTTGTGTAAATAATTATAAAACCTGCACAGGCCGCTAAATAAAACCGCGAGATAGCGGATAAGCGCGTGTTGTCCTGCAAAAATAGGTGAAGACATGCACTTATGTGTCAATGTGGGCAGGTGCGTGTGGCATTGCTTTCCACACAAAGAACACATAAGCGGGATCAAAATTCTTAAATTCGATGACCAATGTCAAGCGGGACAAGTACGCAACGTCTGCGACTGAAGTCAAGCAGGACAAGTACGCAATGTCTGCGACTAAGGTCAAGCGGGACAAGTAGGTAAAGTCTGTCTGTGACTGAAGTCATGCGTGACGGGTACGCAATGTCTGCGACTGAAGGTCAAGCGGAAAACCTACTACACATCTGCGACTGAAGTCAAGCAGGATGTGGAGGGCTTAAGAATTCGAAAGGGGCTCTTGCCCCTACATGCGTGCATATAGGCATAAAAAGTAAAGTTAAAAATAAGCTTCAAATGAAAAAGTAACATTTGCATGATGTTAAGGAAGTGATAAAGGATATATATCTGTAATTTTATCATGCCTTATAGAAAGAGAGAGATGTTGCGTATTATTCTGAACATAAGCACTTTTCATTATAGAAAGAGAGAGGAATAACTGCTTGATCCATTGAGCAAGAAACAGAAGATTGCCTTAGAGAGTCACTAAATGAAATATTCCTGCAGCTTTCCAGCTCTTACAAGTTGATTAGCCAATTCCCTGAGAGCTATGCAATCTTCTGTTAGATGACCAATATCTTTATGATACTTGCAAAAAAGCTGCTCGTGCCGATACTTGATTTTGGATTTCATGCGCCGAGGCTTCTTGAACTCAGGCATTCCCTGAATGATTATCAAAAGATCTTCCATAGGAATTTTGAACTTAACATACTTACCTGAACCTTTTTCATACTTTGGAGTTTTATCCTGGAGAATATAAGGAGACTTGCAATATTCAACTTGCAAAACAGCTTGTGAGGAAATAGATTGTTGTTGACCAGAAGTCCCTTGGGATTGCTTAGCCATTTGATTCAGAAAAGAAACATAACCTTTATTTGCCTCTTCGCCTATTATGAATGTATTAACTATATCAATAAGATCTCCGTAGCTTTTGGGATATTTTGTGGTGAGCTTGAATTTTAATGGGCCCTCTTGAAGGGCATTTATGAAAGCATGCAAGCAATAGTCTTGATGGACGCTACAAATATCTAGAACCTCCTTTTGAAACCGATCAACAAAATCTGAATTAGACTCGTCAATTCCTTGCTTGATTCGGAAGAGAGCTCCAACGTCTCTTTTCCGCTTCCTGTAAATAGCGAATCTAGAAATAAATTGACTTCGAAGATCCTTAAAGCTGGTTACTGATCGAGGTGGGAGGCTATAAAACCATTCTCTTGCAACATTGCCAAAGGATATAACAAAGAGTTTGCATTTTACTCCATTTGACACTTTTCTTAGTGAAATAGCTGATTCAAAAGCTTGCAAATGAGAAAACGGATCATCACATCCAGAATACTCCGGGAGACGCGGTACTCTGAAGTTATCGGAGACGGTATCCACCTGAATTCGATTAATGAATGGAGAAGGGGCCTCTTCTTCGTCCTCACAAAAAGGTTCATTTGCAACAGATTCTAATGCACGCTCAACATTGTTTGCAAAAATTTCTTTATGAGGGTCAACAACCTCACTATTAAAATACAAACAGTCCTGCATTTCTGAGAGATTTGTAATAACTGAGGTGCGGCTCGATTTATCATGACCCTTTGCAGGATTCATCCTGAAAAGAAAGAAATAGCCGAACTTTTTCAAGAGACCGCAGAACAGCGGCGGCTTAACGTGGCGGCTAGATGATTATGCAAACCGATAAGAAGACCGGCTTTAAAGAGAGCGGATAGAACGCAAGGTTCCACAGTGCAGGAGGCGGGCTGAAAGCCTTAGCCGGCGAAGTTGCGGCTTGCTCGACAGGCCGCCGAACTCTATAGGATAGAGCGATCTGGATCCCTAGACCGCTGACTTCATCGATTAGTCGAGATCTGAAGGTCGCGTGTTAACTGTTGATGCACGAAAACGGACAGGGAGTCGGGCACCACCAGCTAACGGTTCAAACACCGGGGAATAGGGAAGGAAAGGAGGAGACTATCGACTAATCGGTTACTAGCGGTCGCGGCTAAAGGGCAGAAAAGAGGAGGGGCCGCTGGCAGCGGCAACAGCAGAGTTCGCCCGCCGCGGCTTAAATGCCACTCTTGCGGCGGGCTTTCCTTTACTTAAAAATGAGAAACAGTTACAAGAAGTAAAAGAAGAAGCCGGCCGGACTACAAGCCGCAATACACTAGACTTGAGACCGCAGCTCTTAATAGGCGAGCTTCTGGATCCCAGTCATGGTGTCTTGGGGAGTGCACCCACCCCCTATTTATAGGCTCGGGGGCCTGCCCAAACGGGCAGGGCTAAAATTACCGGCTGCCCGGGGTACAGGAGAACCGGGCAGAGGTGAGGGGAAGCAAAAGAGAAAGAAACAAGAAAGGAGGGAAGTCGCGCGGCCTGGCGGATTCCTCCTGGCGAGCTGACGGCTGGGTCCTTGGGCCTTGCCGCTGAGCAGGGTCGGCGCTGGCAGCGGCATGACATGGAGACCACTCGGCTTGGGAGGCTTGGCGGCTTGACTACTCAGACCGCCCGGTCTGGAAAACTGCGCGGGCAGGTCGCGGATTCCGGGCTTATCAGGACCTTTTCAGATTCTTGAATGCATCAGAGTTTCAGCATATAGGCTGGAGTTGCCTGCTACTTCCTTGGTGTCCATGATGTGTTCCATATGAGCTAGTTGCAGAAATGTATTCGTAATGATCGTCAAGTACTCGACTAGGTGCCCCAGATTCAGCCTAACCTTATGTATGTGGAAGAACCTGTTCGTATTCTGGATTCTCAAGATTGAGTGTTGCGGAGAAACACCATCCCTATGGTTAAGGTTCTCTAGTGAAATCAAGACGTCAAGAGCGCGACGTGGGAATTGGAGTCGGTAAGGAGGGAATCTCATCTGCACCTCTTCTCTTAGTCCTGGTATGTCTCTATGTTTTTGGTGGTGTTTGATTTTCTCATTTTTAGTTTGGTTTTGGAGTTGTGTTAAGTTTCGAGATGAAACTTTTTTTAGGCGGAGTGATTGTAACACCCCTGATTTTGTTCGATGATTTTTTTTTATTTGATATCGTCATATTTATGAGGTCATGACGTTACTTTTAAATTCGAGTTGACGGCGCGATGTCGTTATCGTATATTCGCATCCGTTCGGTCGAGTCGGCCAAATTCTCGAATTCTTGTGTAATTGGAAAAATTTTCATTTGGAAATGAAGTTAAATAATTTTGGATTTGCTCGTCATGTTTCGTCGCGATCTGAGCGATATTCGAGCCTCGAAAATTTTCCGGAGTTTTGTGGAATTTATGTTTGTCGTAGACTTTGAAAATTTATATCTCAAGAACACTCGTCGAATTTCGTTTGATTCGGCACGCATTTGGGCCTCCGTTCTGAACTCGTGTTTCCTTTTTAAAAAATATATAAATATGATTATTTTAATATTAAAGCACTATTCAAAAATGTCATTTACTATTCATCTCTTTAGTTTGATTTTTTGGATATATTTGTAAATTTTACTGTTCATGCAATTGAATTCTCGAATACCAGCAGCACTCTTCTCGAGTACTCCTTCCTGTTCTCGAGTACCAGCAGCTTTCTTCTTGAGTACTTCTTCCTGTTCTCGAGTACCAACAGCATTCTTCTCGAGTAAAATATTTCTTGTTCTCGAGTGCCTGTTTTTCTCTTCTCGAGTACTCCTAAACATGTTCTCGAGTACTCGGCCATCCTTTCCGAGAAATCCGTTCCAGTCTACGTTAAGGTGCCAATTTGAGGGTCAAAAAGGTGTCGTATAAAAACATGGATAACATGAAATTTGTTTGTCTCGACGAGATCAACAACTTTAATGCTGAGCACTTTTCGATTTGAAGCCATTATAAACCTATATTTTCGTTTTCCGTGCGCTTATAATTAAATTGACGGTTTTCTTCCTATTTAAACAAATAAATTTTATAATTACATGTATTTATATAAATACCAACATTCTTAAAACTTCATCTTTTTCCTTACGTTCGGACCGAACCGAAACAAGAGCGACGACTTCCTCTCATTCATGAATCTTCTGGTGGCCGCCGACGGAGCTCCGGTGCTCGAAATCTTCAAACGAATATAGATCTAGAAAGCACTCATCGAGAGCTACACCATCGTGGTAAAACATTCCCCATTTCTTGAGTTTCTCGTTAGGGTTTTTGGCCCTAACTCCTATTTTTGGCCTTTTTTGTTAGATTTTGACTTCCCTCGTCTTCTCTAGCCCCGATCTACGTCGAGGAGTGATTTGGGCATCTTTCTCTGGTAAAATCAAGGCAAGTAATGGTCTCCTTTTTCACTTCCCTTCTTTACCATAATGTTTGCAGAAATTTCTAACTGCTGGATATCATGATTACATTATATTTTTTTGTTGATTATAACAATATTGACATCTCATGCCTAATCCTATTCATGATTTTCCTGTTCTTGATTATTACTATCTGACCCTGTAAATGCCTAATGTATTTGATGAAGTGATGAATACCACTTTTATTACCATTCCGTAATTTTTCACGTTGAGTGCGCTAGATTTTCTTTAGGATTGTAAGTTCTTCCTCAAGATTGATCAATCGCTTCTAATCTAGAATTGTTTAGTAAAATCTGATGTGTCATTGTTGACTTGAGATGTCTATCTTGGTTTTTATTCGTGGCGATGCTGTGGTGCGAGACACGCAATCAGGCCCCAATTGGGTTGTGGTGTGCCTCTGATCTCTAAACCCGGATCGTTACAGGGTCTTCCTTCTGGGTTTTCATTGTTTCGAGTGTTATTAGTGGGTGAAACCACCACCACAACATTTGATCTCCCTATTAGCACTTTGTGGGGCTCTACCGAATTTTTTGGGGAATTTGCGGTGTTTGGTGGAGTGTTTAGTCTCCCATGCATTTAGACGGATAATTGTCTTTCGGGTTGTGTCTAGGTAAGTTGACCACCATTCCCGTTTTGGATTGTTTGGTGGAGTTGAACACAGGTGGCTAATAGGGGTTTGTTTCGCTTCTTGTTTGTTTAATCTTGACTTTTTCCCCTTATAGACTTGTGCGTTTGGGGTATTCTTGTTGTACGTGATGCTTCACATAAGTTTTTTCCTCTTTTTTTTACTTTTGTATGTTATATCCCTAGTTGATTTGGACTAGGTTCACTAACTTAGGATGATGTGACCCAACATGTATAGTCAGGGTCATAGTTGTGTCGTAGAGTCTAGGCCAAGTCCTTAGAGTCAACATCAGATGGGCCAGCTATCAACAAGACTATCAGAGACTCAATTCTTAGAAGATTTCAAGACCAAGTAAAATGAGTTCGACGTTCATCGAACTCAGGTCGATGAAAGATGTTCTCAGCTCGACGATCTTGAGATATTTCTCTGAGCTTAGATCGACGATCTTCATTCTCTAGTCGACGAAAATTAGGATACTTCAACAAACTAAAGTCAGGATAACTCTAGATTATTCTAAATCCAACTTCAGACTTTGGTCGACGAACAAGATTCTGAGCTCGACGAACTTGGATCTCAAGTTCACAACTTCTCAGGTCGACGAAATCAACTTCTCAGGTAGACGAACTCAGTACTCTACTCGACGAATTCAGGAACCAGAAGATTTGTATCGACACTTAGGGCATGTGTCGACACCAACATTGTCGACACCAGAAAACTTGTGTCGACACCAAGACTAATCAGTCGACACCCACCCTATGTCCACACCAGAAGATTCATGTCGACACACAGAACATCAGTCAACACAAAATACTCGACTAAGTCTAGAATGGCTGCTGAACTCCAGTCGACGAAGTTACAAACTCAGCTCGACAAACTTCAGACAGAAAAGGCAAAGGCTCTGAAGCATGTAGCTCTGTTATCAGCTCGACGATCTTGGAACTCAGCTCGACGAACAAGAAGTCGTATGGTCGACGAATACAATATCTCAGCTCAACGAACTGGTAATTTAGTATGACGAATTCTGCCAACTGTTCGACGACTCCAGACTTAGCCATTTCCGGCATTCTTTCCTCACTCAATTGTGATAATTCCTGAAAAATTAATGCTCTAACATTCTCTGAATTTATCCGTTAGAGGGAGCATTAATTACAGTCTTCCTCAGGAATATTACTTGCCAATTTTCCACAAGACAGTTAGTAAATTAATCAATGCTGATTATTCTCCAGGCGGTCAGCATTAATGACTGAGGTATTCAAAATTTTGAATGACAGAGAAGAAGAAATACACATACAGAGATAGAAAACTAAGAGAGAATAACAGGAAAAATTACTCAGAGCTTACTGTGACAAGCAGAGATTATTACTTAGTAGAAGAAGAACAATCATATAATAACAAGAATCTTCTTCTCTCTCATACTCTCCAGGACTTCCAAGGACAACTACAATCAAATCAGTAAAGAAGTTCATGAATGTCTGCTAGTTAAGAACTCGGCTTGAAAGCCTATCACCCTGTAGCAAAGCTCCAAATCTTCCCTGAATCATTCTACATCTCAGGGGGAGCTGTTTGCTAACATCATTCCACATAAGTCTTCTCTCTGATTGTTGACAGAGAAGTCATAATCAACTCTCTCACCCCCACCTCTGTAAACGGTTGTCATCTACCTCAAAAGTGATTATTGGTTGCAATTCTCCTAACCAAAAGACTTGAGTTGTTTTTTGGGGACCGGATCAAAATCCATTGGTGTCAGGCACCTGATCAAAAATCTGAGTGGATTCCTACCATGGTGGTAGAAGAGTGGACTACCCAGATTTGGGGAACCACTATAAATTTCTTGTGTTGTCTGGTTACCTATCTTTTTATTTTTGTTCTTGTTGTGTGGCTGTGATTAGGCTTACTATTTTCTGTTTTCCAGTTTCCTAATTACTGCACCTTTTTAGTTTTAAGCAAAAGCTGTAACAACACATTTATAGGGACCTAACAAATTTTAAATATACTCTATTCACCGCCCCCCCCCCCACCTCTAGAGTATTGTAGACCTAACCCTCACTTTCAATTGGTATCAGAGTAGGTTCCTTTGGTTGCACAAGTTAAATCTTGAACAAAAAGATCCCTTGTTAGATCTACACATCACCTTCATTCACATTTAACTTTTAAAGTAGAAACACATCCATGACACAAAATAAAGATTATGAAAGCAACAGACCTCCAGTTTGCAACTTGCAAAAGTTTGGAATCTGGAAGGCAAGAATCAAGCTATATATGAATTCTATTGATGAAGATATCTTTGCTTCCATCGTAACAAGAGTACCTCCACCACCTGCAACTCCTCCAAGTAACTTTACAAATATGACTGCAGTGCCTCCTCCAGATTATAATGATGCTTACAGGAAAGCCAAGATGGCTGATGCAAAAGCCATGAACATATTGACACAAACAATGTCTGATGACATTTTCCAGAAGGTTGCTGAGTGCACATCAACAAAAGCCATTTGGGATTCCCTAAATAAAATGGTTGATGGATCAGCTGATGAAAGGAAGGATATGAGATCAAATCTCATATCCCAATATGAGAATTTCAAGAAACAGGAAGCTGAGACAGTTTCAGAGATGTATAATAGATTAAGCTCAATTATTAATGAGCTAAAAACTCTGGACAAGGTCATCACTCTCACTGAAGTGAATGACAAAATTATGATGTGCTTCCCAAGCCCATGGGACACAAGAATTTAGCCCATCAAGGAGGCCAGATGCCTAAATGAGATTTTATCTGAATCTCTATTGGGTAAACTAAAGTCTTATAAGCAGTTAGTAAAGACAAGGGAGGCTGCTGAACAAAGAACACCTCCAATAGCTAGAAGAGGACAGAGCATAGCCTTCATAGCCTCAGATGAATCAGAATCTTCAACACCAAATGAAGAACTTATAAGTCTCTTGGCTAAGAGATTTTTCAAGATGGCTAGAAAGGACTTCAGAAGAAAGTCATCAAGAAAAGATGACAGGCCAAATTATGATAAGACACCAACAAAAGAAGTGGTGTGCTATGGATGCAGGAAGCCTGGGAACTTTCTCTCTGAGTGTCCAGAGAACCAGAAGAAAGTGAAGAGAAGAGAAAAGTAAAAGGATTCCAGGAGACAGTACACCAGCAAACCTTCTTCTAGCAAACACAAGAGGGAGAAAAAGAGGTTTGTGGCTGAGACCTGGAGTGAGACTGAAGAAGAGTCAACATCCTCAAGCTCCAGTGAAGATGAGGAAGAAGAAAGAACAAAGGAAGTTTGCCTCATGGCAATTGATGGCTCAAGAAGCCACTCAGAAGAAGGAGATTCAGAAAATGAGGAAGCTTTTGAATCAGAAGCTGATCAGGTATTATGATGGTTTGATTATAGTTCAGAATCTTTTAAATCAGATTTTAAAATCATGTGTCTAGATTTAATAAACTCTGAGAAGGAAATCAAACTTCTCGGAGATAAACTAGTTAACTATGATAGCTTAGCTTTATAAAACACTAAATTAAAAAAATGAAATAGACATGTTTAGTGAACAAATCACTCTTCTGAAAGATGAATTAAGTAAAGCAAAACAGCTAGAAGAATGACTAAATGGAAGAAGCAAACAACTAGTAGCAATGACCAACATATCTAATGCTAGATTTAATGGATGTAAGTTAGGATTAGGTGCATCATCTAATGAACCACCTATTATTCAGAAAAAGCACTTGTCACAACCCATAAATTTTATTTCTGAGAAAAGAAAGAAGAATAATAATCAAGTATATAAGGTAAATAAAATTCTTGAATAAATTAAAACTAAGGAAAAAATTGAAAAACAGAAAACACCCAATAAAAATAAAGTTCAGCAATTTTCGTCGACCTCAGATCGACGAAAAGGGGCCAGTTTGTCGAACCCAGATCGACGAACTCTGAACGCCAACTATAGTTATCATGGTTCGTCGAGCAAAGCTCGATGAACGTGGGGTACAGAGAATGAACATATTCATTCTCTAGGCAGAGATCAATGATCTCAAACCAATTCATCGAACTCTGATCAGCGAACTTACATAAATTCATCGAACCAAGGAAGACTTAGTCAAAACTAAAACTTCAACAGAAACTTAAATACTTCTAGGAAACAATTTAATCCATTGGCTGACTGGACCATTCCACCTAGGAGATATCACCCACTAGGATATAAATCCCAGCCAGAATTTTCTGTTATTTCTAGTTTCTCTTATCAGCCATACAAAGGGCCCAAGGTAACCTGGGTCAAAAATCATTAACTGTTTGTATTGCAGGTGAAAAATTGCCCAGGGGTAAATCAAACATGGTACCTGGACAGTGGCTGCTCCAAGCATATGACTGGCAGTAAGGACATCCTATTCAACTACAACTCCAAACTGGGGCCAAAAGTTATCTTTGGTGACTCAAAATGTGGTCAGTTAGAAGGACTTGGAGAAGTGTGAATAAGGGCTGTCACATTCAGAATGGTGACATATGTAAGTGGACTGAAGTATAACCTCATCTCCATAAGTCAATTATGTGATGATGATTATCAGGTATACTTTAACCAATCTACTTGCTTTATTATTGATAAAATAACCAAAATGTTTTAACTGGAAGTAGACAAGGAAACATTTACTTCGTAAATTTTCTTTCTGCCACAACTGATATCTGTTTACTGAATTTAACTAGTAATCAGAATAACTTATGGTACAAAAGACTAGGACATGTAAATCTGAAAAACATTGCTAGGTTATCTAAGTACAACCTTATTAGAGGTCTACCTTCTGCTCCCTACAAGAAGGAAGGTCTCTGCAGGGCTTGTCACTAGGCAAGCAAACTAAAACTAGTTTCAAATCAATTAATAAGAGTGATTCACCTAGGATCTTGTACTTGCTATACTTGGATCTTTTTGGACCAATTTCTGTACAAAGCCTAGGAGGGAAATCTACACTTTAGTTATAGTGGATGACTTCTCCAGGTTCAGGTGGCTATTCTTTCTGAGAACAAAGTCAGATACATTCAAGGTTCTTACAGATTTTCTCAGGACCATACAGATTGAGTTCTCTACTCATGTTGCATTGATCAGAAGTGATCATGGCACAAAGTTTGATTTCTTCTTATGCATGAATTTGGTGAGAAGAAAGGTATCAGGCATTGCTTCTCAGCTCCTAGAACTCCCCAATAAAATGGGGTAGCTGAAAGGAAAAATAGGACACTCATTGAAGCTGCAGGTACATTGCTTGCTGATGCATACATGCCACTAAACTTTTGGGCAGAGGCTGTAAGCACTACAAACTATGTCCTGAATAGGAGTTTATTTCACAAACTGAAGAACATGACTCCCTATGTATTGCTCAAAAGGAAGAAACCTAAAAAAAACTATTTTAAAGTTTTTGGTTGTACATGTTATATACATAATAACAACATGAAATATATTAGAAAGTTTGAAGCTAAGGCTAAAGTGGGAGATTTTCTAGGATACTCCCAAGTAAGCAAGGCCTATATGGTATTTAATAAATCAACATTAAAAGTAGAAGAGTCAATTCATGTTTCTTTTGATGAAACTAACATGTACTGCAAGGAGAAAGAAGTTTCTACCAGTAGCAACTTGCAGGTACCGCACGTGTGTGAGACATTTGATGGACTAAACCTCACCCAAGATGTCCCCACTCATCCCTCTCCACAAGTCATTGAATATAGTGAAGAAGATGAAGCTGAAGAATATGAGCCTCAACCAACAACAAATATAATTCGACAAGAGGAATTTATTCAAATTGCTATTACACAACCAACTCCGCCCATTGATTTTGTCACACTTAGGGATCACCTCAGATCTCACGTAATTGGAGACATATCAGCAGGTGTACAGACATGGCATCAACTCAACCAAGACCTGATGCATGCCTGTTTTCTCTCTCAGGTTGAACATCTAACCATTCATGATGCTGAGCAAGATCCCCACTGGATCCTTGCAATGCAAGAGGAACTAAGCCAATTTGAGAGATGTAGAGTTTGAGATTTGGTTCCAAGACCCCAAAACTACCCAGTTATTGGAACCAAATGGGTTTTCAGGAATAAGCTTGATGCCCAAGGAGTCATTGTGAGGAACAAGGCTAGGCTTGTTACTCAAGGATATAGGCAAGAGAAAGGAATTGACTATGATCAGACTTTTGCACCTATTGCAAGGTTGGAAGCTATAAGGATCTTCCTTGCCTATGCAGCATTCAAAAGGTTCAAAGTTTTTCAAATGGATGTGAAAAGTGTTTTCTTAAATGGAGTGTTACAAGAAGAGGTTTATGTAGAACAACCTCCAGGTTTTGTTTCTCCAACTTATCCCTCTTATGTTTTTAAATTAAATAAGGCTCTTTATGGTCTAAAACAAGCTCCAAGAGCTTGGTATGAGACCTTAGCAAGTTTCTTATTAGAGCATAAATTTACAAGAGGAACTGTAGAATAAACCCTTTTCACTAGACATCATAAGCACCAAATCTTGTTAGTGCAAATCTATGTAGATGACATTATATTTGGCTCTATAGATTCAAAATTATGCAAGAGGTTTTCTGACCTCATGCATTCTAAATATAAAATGAGTAGCATGGGAGAGCTTTCATATTTCCATGGTCTCCAAGTGAAACAGCTCCCTGATGGCATCTTCATCTCTCAAGCAAAATATGTTAAAGAACTTCTAAAGAAGTTTGGGATGGCTGATGCCTCAGCTAAGAAAACTCTCATGGCCACCAACGTTGTTGTAGACTCTGATATACCAGGAAAACTTGTATATCAGAAACTTTATAGGGGCATTGTTGGGTCCCTATTATACATCACAGCAAGTAGGCCAGATAATATGTTTGCTTACATGCCTTTGTGCTAGGTTCTAAGTAAACCCTAAAGAATCTCATCTAATTTTCTTAAAAAGGATTTTAAGATATATGAAGAGTTGTCCTAATCTAGGCCTATGGTATCCTGCTGAATCAGAATTTGAGTTTACTGGATACTCTGATGCTGATTTTGCTGGATGCAGTGTTGATAAAAAAAGTAATTCAGGAACTTGTCAGTTCCTAGTTATGAGATTAGTATCATGGTTCTGTAAAAAGCAAACATCAGTGTCAACTTCAACTGCTGAAGCAGAATATATTACAGCAGACAGCTGTTGTTCACAGATGCTCTGGATACAGAATCAGTTTCTAGATTATGGGTTCAACTTAAATAATTCAACCATATTCTGTGATAATACTAGTGCTATAGCCATAGCACAAAATCCAGTTCACCATAGTAGGACAAAACATATTGACATAAGACTTCATTTCATTAGGGAGTGTGTAGACAAACATAAAATTAGGCTTGACTATATCTACACTGATTTACAAAAAGCTGATATATTCACCAAACCTCTGGATGAGAATAATCATGCTTTCTTTCTAAATTAGCTGGGAATGATCAATGGAGAAGACTTAGTTTAAGTTGTGTCAGCATTCAACGAATTTTCTAGAGCTCGTCGAACGGAGTTCGACGAACCAGGGAAATTTTGAGAGATACTTGTTGAAAGGAGATCGACGAACTCTCTGTGAGTGATATAATTTTCGTTGACCAGTGATCGATGAACTTTGCTTCAAAAGATATTCGTTGACCTAAGTTCGACGAACAGTCTTCAATTCTTTTGATGAGCTCGACGAATTATTTAACTCTAAACTATTTCGTCGAGCTCTGTTCGAGGAATTAATTTAATTTTTGTGGAACGGAGTTTGTCGGTTCATATTTGGAAAACCTTATATTTAGGTTTTCTTCGACATCCATCTCGCACTTTCTGTTCCCTTACACGTGATTGCCATTTCTGTGTCTTTCTTAAAGTTGATTTCAATGGCGACTCTGGCAAGCAATCTCACAGGAATGAGTTTGATACAGGATTTGATGTGTATTTCGATTCGTTTTAGCATTCCGATCCAATCTTCCTGTATATCCTAGAACTTCTTGAATAACAGGAACTAAAAACCCTGATGACGAAAAGGATCAAACTGCACAGCATGGAAATCAGGGAATGTGTATACACACTATCGTCCACAGAAGAGAACACCATGACAGGAACTATCGCGGGTAACTCTATCTCTTTAACCCCAGCAATCTTAACTGAGATTTTTGGATTGAGAAATGGTGAAGAGGACCTCGAAATTGAACTAGAGGAGTCTGATGTGATGTTGAGCCTCATGGATTATGCTGGAGACATTCCCAACAAACTGTTGAAGAAACACTTGTCTGCTCCCTATAAATTTTTAGCAGACTTGGTTGGCAAAGTGCTACTTGGAAAACACACTGCACACGATTATATCACCAGACACCAGTTTCTGGTTATGTGTGCAATCATCAACAAGAAGCCAATTTACTGGGCACCACTTATGTTTGATTTGATAAAGAAGAAGAACACTAAGAAGGAAGTCTGTTTTGGAAGAATTCTAGGAATCTTCCTACAAGAAAAGGCTGTTGAATCCCTGGTCTCCCAGACCATATTCATATTATGCCAGTAAAAGGCTGACATGTGCATTATTTGGCAGATGGGAGAGGACCATCACTAAGCCCTCTACGGCTTCCACCTCTTCCACCAAAGCTTCTGAAGGCACAAGGGCTATTAAGGCCACTCCCCACCCTGCTGAAGCGAACATTCCTTCAACACATTCTCTTCCAGCCCCCCTTCAAACAACAACAAAATCCCCAGTCACTCTATCTTTATCAATCACCATCACTGACATTCCCTCTTCCCCCCTTCAGGAGAATCAACCACACACACCTCCTGAATCCCCTCATGACACATACATTTCTACACCACCACAGTCTCCACTTCCCCCACATCTATCTTCCATACCATCTTACATCCTACAATCAGACACCATGATGCAAGATGCCACCCTTCTATACCCATCAACATCTAACCTTCACATACCTGATGTTCCACCCTCTATTCCATCAATAGTTGTCATCTCTTGCACACCAACTGCAACATCATCTACCACTTTATCATTGGACCCCTCTACCATCTCCTCTATCATCACTATCATCACTCCCCATTATAAAATCACTTATAGCAGAGGCCATTACACCTCTTGCTACCACCATTACATCTTTATCTGCCC
Source organism: Platanthera guangdongensis (assembly GCA_039583875.1). Lineage (NCBI taxonomy): Eukaryota > Viridiplantae > Streptophyta > Magnoliopsida > Asparagales > Orchidaceae > Platanthera > Platanthera guangdongensis. The sequence continues at coordinate 90,712,328 of CM077156.1, forward strand.
AAATATCTGCTCTCACTGCTGCCCCCTCCTCAGTCAGGGGCATGGCCTCAGTTCCCACTGAAACCAGGCATGTGGAGATGCCTAATGATGAAGCAACTACAGCTTCAGAGTCTTCAGCTGCAGCACCAGCAGATACTCCAATCTTCACAACAGAATATACAGATTGTATAAGTAAAGAGTTATTTGATTTCATTGATACTGATATGGATTGTGATGAGTAAGATTTTGAAGGATTCAAAACTATTGGTGACTTTATCCTAAATCCCACAGTTAACTTAGAAGAATTGCTGAAAAATTTTGATACTGTATATATGCATCTTCTTCCAGAAGAATTTACTAAGCCACATTTGGCTATTACTCCTTATACCTCTCCTATCAGTCCAGCAGTTGCTAAGCAACTATGTGATAGCTTTGTAATTCTAGTATCTGCACCAACATTGGCAGTCATTCCATCCCTTCCAGTAGCTATCTCTGCAACAACTTTTTTAATGGATGACTCCCTTAAGCTAGATCTAGATGAGCTGATCTTGGCTGACATTACAGAAGAAACAAAAGCAGCAGAAAGCTCAGTTCAGGTTCCAACTGAAAAACTTATTGTATATGAGGACATCTTGAGAGATATAGATGCTTTATATGATAATCCTCTGGATTCATATGATGATGATGATGATGAAGATTCAGATGAAGAAGCTACTAAGAAAAATAAGAAACTTTTGCCAAAGAAAAGGAAAGCCCCTCCTCCTCCTGCTGCTAAGCCAAGCCCAAAGAATGACACGCCATACTATATCCTCCAAAATATTACTCCTTACAAAGGAATACCAGCATGGATGTGGTTGTCTAGAAATCAGCAAAAGGAGAAGAAAATAAGCAGAAAATATTCTCCTCCACCAGTTCATCAATACAGAAGAGATCCACCTCCTCCACCTCCTCCAGCAGCTGGTGCTACTGGCTCTAGCTCTCAGAGGTCTGCCCCTTTTCAAACCTATCAGAGAAACCAAGGGAGACCTTCTGGAAATAGTCATCAAAGGAACTACACTTCTGAAAGACAACAACATCAACAACATCAACAACATCAACAACAACAGCAAAATATCTCTGCAGAACAGAAGGCTAATAGTCCTGAAAGACCATATTCACCTCCCGTTCCTTTTGAGGATCCTGAAACAGCAAACACTACTAGAATGGCTAGATTCCAGGAAATTATTGGTCTTTCTTTGATTAATAATGCAAAAGCTGAAGGCAAAGGTATAGCAGGATATTCAACTATGTCCAAATACAAAAAGGAAGAACTCAAAAGATTTGATAAAGAAAATAAATTGTTCAATGTTGATGATTACATGAAGCTACATCCTGAAGCAGTTGTTCCCAGAACTACATCTCTAAAGATTATTGGAGTAGATGACATGACAATGACACAGGCAGAGGCTTTGGATCCAAAAAGAGAAATTATCTTTACAAAGCCAGGTGAAAAGACCAAAGAAGATAAGCCCACAGATAAGGAAAAGAAGAAGTAATCTTTACATTGCTAAATTTTTTTTACTCTCTGCATTAGCCTTAAAATTGATTTGTCTGTTTAAAACAAAGCTCATGTACAATATATCTAATGCATGTGTTAGTAAATCTCTGCCAGATATACCTTTTTCGCTGCTTTGTTTATTTTTATGTTTTTGTTTTGAGTCTATTAGTGACCTCAACCAAATAGGGAGAGATTGTTGGATCCATAGTTGATTTGGGCTAGGTTCACTAACTTAGGATGATGTGACCCAACATGTATAGCCAGGGTCATAGTTGTGTCCTAGAGTCTAGGCCAAGTCCTTAGAGTCAACATCAGATGGACCAGCTATCAACAAGACTATCAAAGACTCAAGATTTAGAAGATTTCAAGACCAAGTAAAATGAGTTCGACGTTCGTCGAACTCAGGTCGACGAAAGACGTTCTCAGCTCGACGATCTTGAGATATTTCCCTGAGCTGAGCTCGACGATCTTCATTCTCAGGTCGACGAAAATTGGGATACTTCAACAAACTAAAGTCAGGATAACTCCAGATTATTCTAAGTCCAACTTCAGACTTTGGTCGACGAACAAGATTCTGAGCTCGAAGAACTTGGATCTCAAGTTCACAACTTCTCAGGCCGACGAAGTCAACTTCTCAGGTTGACAAACTTAGTACTCTACTCGACGAATTCTGGAACTAGAAGATTTATATCGACACTTAGGGCATGTGTCGACACCAACTATGTCGACACCAGAAAACTTGTGTCGACACCAAGACTAATCAGTCGACACCCACCCTGTGTCGACACCAGAAGATTCATGTCAACACACAAAATATCAGTCAACGCAAAATAGTCGACTAAGTCCAGAATGGCTGCTAACTCCAGTCGATGAAGTTACAAACTCAGCTCGACGAACTTCAGATAGAAATGTCAAAGGCTCTGAAGCATGCAGCTCAAACAGAATCTTATTAATCTAGAGAAGATGTCTGGTCGACGAATACAATATCGCAGCTCAATGAACTGGTTGTTTAGTTCGATGAATTCTGGTAACTGTTCGACGACTCCAGACTTAGCCATTTCCGGCATTCTGTCCTCACTCAAATGCGATAATTCCTGACAAATTAATGCTCTAACATTCTCTGAATGTATCCGTTAGAGGGAGCATTAATTACAGTCTTCCTCGGGAATATTACTTGCTGATTTTCCACAAGACGGTTGGGAAAATAATCAATGCTGATTGTTCTCCAGGCGGTCAGCATTAATGACTGAGGTATTCAAAATTTTGAATGACAGAGATGAAGAAATACACATACAGAGATAGAAAACAAAGAGAGAACAATAGGAAAAATTACTCAGTGCTTATAGTGATAAGCAGAGATTATTAATCAGTAGAAGAAGAACAATCATACAATAACAAGAATCTTCTTCTCTCTCATACTCTCCAGGACTTCCAAGGACAACTACAATCAAATCAGTCAAGAAGTTCTTGCATCTCTGCTAGTCAAAAACTTGGCTTGAAGGCCTATCACCCTGCAACAAAGCTCCAGATCTTCCCGGAATCATTCTACATCACAGGGGGAGCTGTTTGCTAACATCATTCCACATAAGTCTTCTCTCTAATTGTTGACAGAGAAGTCATAATCAACTCTCTCACACCCACATCTGTAAAGGGTTGTCATCTCCCTTCAAATGTGATTCCTGGTTGCATGTCTCCTAACCAAAAGACTTGAGTTTGTTTTTGGGGACCTGATCTAAACCCATTGGTGTCAGGCACCTGATCAAAAACCTGAGTGGATTCCTACCAGGGTTGTAGAATAGTGGACTACCCAGATTTGGGGAACCACTATAAATTTCTTGTGTCGTCTGGTTGCCTATCTTTTTCTTTTTGTTCTTGCTGTGTGGCTGTCATTAGGCTTACTATTTTCTGTTTTCCAATTTCCTAATTACTGCACCTCTTTAGTTTACAACAAAAGCTGTAACACCACCTTTATAGGGACCTAACAAATTTTAAATATACTCTAGTTACCCCCCCCTCTAGAGTATTGTATACCTAACACTCACTTTCATTGTACCTTATTACTGTACTTGTTTATGTACCCTTTTCTTTGGTCTTGGGTTGCTAATCCTAGACTTTTGTACTTGTGGCCTTCTTTTTACCATCACTTGTACTTTCTTGCTGAGGTATTCTCTCTTTGGAATGCCTCAGGTTCGGAGCTATAGCTGAGTTCGGTGTTGGTTTTTGGAGTGCTTGAGCGGCAATGATGGACGTGGTTGTTTTCTCATCTTAGCGAGATAGATTGTTGTTTATTTTTGTTTTACTGGTTCAGAGTTACTTTACTATATGTATGTTCGTGTTAGTTTGTTGACGCTCACAGGGTTGTTATTTTTGGATACTTGCTAGTTGCTTAGTTTTCTTTTTGTGGATGTGGATTACTTGCTCTCTGGGATGTTTTATGTTAGGATTGCATGGTATTTATTTTCAAGTATAAAAATTATTATTATTACCGCATGCATTGCATAACTCAAAATGTTAAATCACTATATTTAACGACCGTAAAAAAATCTACTTTTACTTTTACTATAAATTTAGAACTTGGATGCCTTGAGGTGTCCCTTACGAACCTCTATGTTTTTGGAGGATGTCTAACTGGATAAAAGAAGTACTTTTCACACCGTTTAATTACTTTTCTAGTGGACTAAATGAGCCACTAAGTTGAAGGATATGGCTAACTACTATACTTAAACTGATTTCACCTCTTAATAACTTAAAGAATCTTTCTTCATGGTTAAGTAGGAGTTTTGCCTGAGCGTCCGTAGTTTTCCCCTGCTGACGTGCCATCATGACGTGCATTTTACCCTTACTCTGATATACCTTTATTGGCGGTGAAAAATGCGGGTTGTGACAAAGTCCCCAATTCAGCCTGATATCTCCTTTGAGAAAGTTGTGCTGCCATCCAACAGGTATGACCAAAAAATCATATATGGTCACTGGTTGAATGGAAGATCCACCAGTGTGAACAAAAATGTTCACAGCTTTAGTGGAAGGAAGAGAATGCGTTTGAGATCCTTTAAGGCTCCCCATGAGGAAATTCAGATGGCCCACTATGGAATAATTGTTTTTGGTGACCAGCACCCACTCTTAAGAGTAAGACAATGGCCAATAGTGTTGGGTACATTGGTCAAATGTACCTGATTTGAAGAAGCCTCACCTAACTCAATGATATACATCATAATGTATTTGATGTGTGTTGAGTTACTTGTGCAGGTTAGGTATTTACTGGACTGAAGCTAAGAATTTCTAAGTCCATGTGTCGACACCCAGAGGGAAAGTGTCGACACTTGAGAAAGCTTGTGTCGACACCCAGACAAGCAGTGTCGACACTTGGAGTCATTGTGTCGACACCTGGGAAGAAGAGTCGACACCAGTCAGAAAGTGTCGACACTTGGAGCTGTGTCAACACTCAGTGTAGAAGAATGCAGAAAAGCTGTGTCGACACTTAGCAGAAGTGTCGACACCTAGAAGAGCTGAGTCAACACCAGAAAGTGTCGACACTTGGAGTTGTGTCGACACTCAGCAAAAGTCTGCAGAATCTAAGTACAAGTGTCGACACTCAACACAATGTGTCGACACTATGCAGAAGAGTCAACACTTAAAGAAAGTGTCGACACCCAGCACAATGTGTCGACACTTAGCTAAAGACTCAGTATTTGAAGTAAGTGTCGACACTCAACACAATGTGTCGACACTATGCTGAAGAGTCAGTAGTTGAAGAAAGTGTCGACACTCAGCACAATGTGTCGACACTTAGTTGAAGACTCTACACTTGAAGAAAGTGTCGACACAAGGAGCTGTGTCGACACTTAGCAAAGAACAGAAAAGTTACAAAATATTCTAAGTACAAGTGTCGACACTAAGGGAATGTGTCGACACTCAGCTGAAGAATCAAGATTGAAGACTTGTGTCGACACCAAGAAGTAGTGTCGACACTTGACAGTTTCAACACATAAAGATGTGTCGACACAAAGAACATGTGTCGACACTTAGAAGGATACAGTTAAAGAATGAAGTACAAGTACTTGTGTCGACACTCAATTTCAGTGTCGACACATGCAGAAGAATCTGTGTCGAGACATACAAGGAATTGTGTCGACACCTTGTAGACTTGTGTCGACACTTACACAACATGTGTCGACACTTGGTCTATAAGTGTCGACACTTAAGAACAGAAAGTCTCGACACTATCTGACAGTTAGAGAATTTCAAGAAGTGACTGATTGACAAGACAGCTGCCGATCCAGCCGGTCTACATCAACTGTCAGAGATATCAGAAGTCTGTTATGAACCGGACCAGCCGGTTACCATGAAGGAAGCCTATAAATAGGCACCCATAGTTTACAGACCAAGATTGATGAAGTGATATAGAAGTGGTTGAAAAAGTTTTTGATAGAGAGAGTTCAGATCTTTGTAAAAGTGGTATATTGAGTATCAACACAAGAAGATCTTGCTGTGCATCGGCAGATCTAAGAAGTTGGAGAGAGAGAGCTCCAACCAAGTATTCAGTCTTTGGAACTAAGGCTGAGAAGAAGAATTCAGAGTCATCTGGATTTCAAGAAGCAGAGGTCAAGGAACAACTGCAGAAGATTCAGACTAATTCAGTTCTAATCAAGAAGCTTTGAAGGAAGCTAAGTCAGTTTGGATCTAACTGAGTTCTTCCAAGAACTCTTCAAGAATCTCTCAACTCCTCTCTTATTTTCTGAGTTGTAGAGTTAGCTATTGTACTTTCTATTTTAACTTGTAGGATCCATTGGATCTGAGAGAATTGTAAGCCTATATTATAAAGGCTGAGGGTAGGGCTTGGTTGCCTGAGTGTAGGAGTTGAAGAACTCTGAGTGTAGGCCTTAATTGGCTGAGTGTAGGCCTGGGTGGCTGAGTGTAGGCCTTTTGGCTGAGTGTAAGGCTTTGGGCCTGAGGTAGGAACCTAGTTGGCTTCTGAGTTAGTGGAGAAGTTTGGCCTAATCTAGTACACTGCTAGATAGGTGAAGGGGGAAAGTGGATGTACCCAAAGATTGGGGAACCACTATAAATTAGTGTGTCTTCTGTGCTGTGCTGTGCTGTGGAATTACTGTTTATATGCTGTAATTGCTGTTAGCTGTAGAATTCAGTGAAATAGCTGTTGTGCTGCCAAACAAAAGTCAAAAAGGATTAGGTCAACTATTCACCCCCCCCCCCTCTAGGTGTTTAGGTACCATATCTTTCAAGTGGTATCAAAGCGAGGTTACTCAAAAAGGACTAACTGTCTGAGGAGATCCAGGTTGGCAGAATCAGTGTAAGTCACAACACAGTTTCAAGAAAATCAAGAAACATGGGTTCTTCAGAGAATCACAAGGAATTGGGTTCAATGAAACTGCCCATATGCAGAAAAGAGATTTTTGGAATCTGGAAAGAAAGGGTAAGGCTGTTCATGGAAGCCTCTGACCCTAGGATCTACATCACAGTCAAAGAGGGGCCTTATGTGCCCATGAAGATTTCAGTTTTGGATGCTACACAGAGAACTCCAAAGGATTTTTCTGAGATGACCAAGGATGAGATTGTCCTAGCTACAATGGACAAAAGGGCACAGAACATCATAGTTAGTGCAATTGATGATGCCACCTTCCAGAACCATATTCACTGTAAAACAGCAAAAGAAATGTGGGATACCCTCATTGTCTACATGGAAGTTTCTGAAGAAGTAAGACAAGATAGGAAGTCCTTGCTTAATCAAGAATATGAGAGCTTTAGGCAAGGAAGAGGAGATAACATCACTGAATGCTACAAGAAGTTTTATAGAATTGTTAATGAACTCATTTCCTATGGAAGAGAGTTCACAAACTATGAATTGAATGATAAGTTCTTAAGGTCCCTAACTAAAGATTGGGACACCAAGATCTGTGCCATAAGGGAAATGACAAAGTTGGGAGAAATTCCTCCTCCCACACTGTTTGGCAAATTGTTATCTTATGAAATGCAGTTGTCTGTGAGAAAAGAGGAGGAAAAGTCAACAAGGACTAAACACAGGGAAAGGACTGTTGCATTTAAGTCAGAAGTACCTAGAAAGAACAGGACTAAGTCATCAACTCCTCCTCCAGAGGTAGTTGAATCAGAATCTGATGAGTCTGTTAGCACTAAATCTACAAGCAGTGAAAGTGATGAAGATTTTGCTGCATTCACCAGACATTTTCAGAAATTCCTTAAGAAGAAACAGTGGAGGTCCAGACCTTCATATTCCAAAGGGAAAGAAGTCCAGTATCAGGAGAAGAAGCCTTCAAAGAAGGATAAGAAAAAGACAAAGACTAGTAAGGCAACTGGGTCTAAGATTGTGTGTTACTGCTGCAATAGACAGGGTCATGTTATTGCAGATTGTCCTGAAATAAGGAAAGAATCCAGTGACAAAAAGAAGACTCACTTCAAAGGAAAGAAGGAGAAGTCCTTTGTTGCAAAGAATGAGAAGACTCTTTCAGACATTTCTTCTTCAGACACTGAGACAGATGCTGAAGCCTATATAGGGCTATTTGCTGAAGAAGAAGAGTTTATGCAGATCATGGAATCAATCTATGAACAAGAAGAGTGTCAGTGCCAAGGACTGATGGCATTGACTGAAAGTACCAAAATCCTGGAGCAGCCAGGACCTAGTCAGGTACAATGCCCAACTCCAAGTTCAGATTCCAGTTCTAGTTCAGAGTCAGAATCATCTTCATCAAGTGATGGAAGTGTTTCTGAATCTGAGGGAGATATTCATCAGCTCTTAGATGAATACCAAGTACTGTTGCAAGCCTATAAGAAAAGCAAGATTCTAGCCAAAAGTCAGGCAAAGGAGATTGCTGATCTCAAGGCAGCTGCAACAGATTTTGAGAAGCAGTATGATAAAAAACTGAATGAAGTAGCCAGGCTGAAATACATTACTGTGATTCAGATGGGTACTATTACATTTAAGAATGATCAAATTAAGAGACTGGAGACAAATCTCCAAAAGGAAAGAGAGCTAGTTGCTAGGTTTTCAAAACCTAAATCAGTACTACCCTTGATTGATGAATTTGTTCATCATAAAGGAAAGGCTGGATTGGGTTTTATTAAACCAGCTAGGACTGTTCAGGATCAGTCCAAGTCCAAGGGCAAAGCCCCAACATTCAACAAGCCTGCTGTAGTCAAAACAGCAAAGGTTGTACCTAAGCAAAGGTACAACAAGTTTGAATGCTGGTGTTGTGGCAATGTTGGCCACTTTGCCTTGGATTGTTGGCACAATGCCAGTGCCAAGTTGAGTAGCAAGTTACCTGGTGGAAAGTCAATAGGTAGCTTTGTCAAGTTACAAACTAACAATCACCAAGGACCCAAGTTTACTTTGGGTTCTAAGGTTCATTAATTTGTTTTGCAGGTGAATCCAAGTGGCCATACCCCAACATGGTACTTGGATAGTGGATGTTCCAGACACATGACTGGAACTAGGGGACTACTGAAGGACTACATTCCAATCAAAAATGGTCCAAAGGTGACCTTTGGTGGTTCAGAAAAAGGAATCATCAAAGGGTTTGGTAACATTTCCTCAAACTTAGTTACCATTACTCAAGTGGCTTATGTTAAAGGGTTGAAACACAACCTCATTAGTATAAGTCAGTTAAGTGATGTAGGGTATGACATCTCATTTGTTAAAAATGGTTGTCATATCAAGAGATCAAGTGATCAAGAGATCATTTTGACTGGATATAGAAAGATGAATGTCTACTGCTTAGACATTATGATTGAGAACAATGGTTCTCCTATGTGTCTTGTAGCTGATGAGACAGTCTCTCAATGTGTCAAATGGCACAAGAGGCTTGCCCATCTTAACTACAAGACTATTAGCAAACTCTTTAGTAAAGAGTTAGTGAGGAATGGTCCTCAAGTTAAGTGTGTCAAAGATGGCATTTGCTCAGCTTGTCAAAATGGCAAGCAGACTAAATCCACCTTTAGAAGCTTAGACAACAAAGATGCTGTGAGGTGTTTATACCTCTTGCATATGGATCTATTTGGTCCAATTCCAGTTCACAGCTTAGGGAGGAAGGTCTATACCTTTGTAGTTATTGATGACTACTCAAGGTTTTCCTGGGTGTTCTTCTTAAAGCAGAAATCTGAAACACCTAGTGTCTTCTATAGTTTTGTTAAGCAAATTCAGAATGAATTGAACTGTACAGTGGTCAAAATTAGAAGTGACCATGGTACTGAGTTTCAGTCTGAAAGCATGACAAAGCTGTGTGAAGACTATGGGATATTTCAAGAATTCTCTTCACCTAAAACACCTCAGCAAAATGGCATTGCTGAAAGGAAAAATAGGACCTTGATAGAGGCTGGTAGAACCCTATTAAGTGATTCATCACTGCCAGAGTATTTCTGGGCTGAAGCAGTTAACACTGCATGCCATGTGATAAATAGGGCTACCATCACTAAAAGGTTAAACAAGACCCCCTATGAAGTTGTGAAAGGCAGGAAACCAAACCTATCCTATTTCAGGATTTTTGGTTGCAAATGCTTCATACTTAACAATGGAAAGTCTTACTTAACTAAGTTTGCTGCCAAATCCCAAGAGGGAGTATTTGTTGGGTACAGCAATAATAGTAAGGCTTATAGAGTCTACAACTTGACTACACAAGTTGTAGAGGAGTCTGTGCATGTAGTGTTGATGAGACACAACTAATTAACAATGAGTTGTCTAGCAATGTATGCAGCCCCACAGGTCTTACTAAGAAGATGGACAAGCTAACCATAGAAGATGTACCTGCTGCAAGACAACAAGTAGAAGAAGATGGCTTATGTCCAGGGGGAGAACTACTTGTACAAGGAGCTGAAGAAGTACAAGGAACTCAGCATGATGAAGATGCTGTAGAAGTACAACCAGAAGCAAGGATGCCTCCAGCCAACAGGCATCTAAGAGATCATCCAGTAGAGCTGATAATTGGAGATCCAAGACAAGGTGTTCAGACAAGGAGCAGAAATCAGAATGCTGTAGTATATTCAAGTTTTCTGTCTCAAATAGAACCAAAGAAATTTGAAGAAGCTATACAAGATCCACAGTGGACTGAAGCAATGCAGGAAGTGCTTAATCAGTTCAAAAGGTGTAAGGTTTGGGACCTGGTTCCTAAACCTAAAGATCACAATGTGATAGGAACAAAGTGGATCTACAGGAATAAGTTAGATGAACAAGGAGTCATCATTAAGAATAAAGCAAGACTGGTTGCAAAAGGATATAGGCAAGAAGAAGGTATTGATTTTGATCAAACCTTTGCTCCAGTAGCCAGACTGGAAGCCATAAGGATGTTCTTGGCCTATGCAACCTATCAGGGATTCAAGGTATACCAAATGGATGTGAAGTCAGCATTCCTAAATGGTAATTTGAAAGAAGAGGTGTATGTGGAGCAGCCTTCAGGTTTTGTTGATCCAACTTCACCTCATTATGTGTATAGACTTAGGAAAGCATTATATGGGTTAAAACAAGCACCTAGAGCTTGGTATGAAACCCTATCTAGTTTTCTCATTGAGAACAAGTTCTCAAGGGGGAAAATAGATAAGACTCTATTCCTTAGGGAATCTAGAGGCAAAGTAATACTTGTCCAAATATATGTAGATGATATTATATTTGGGTCTACTGAAAGTAGCCTTTGCAAAAAGTTTGCAAAGCTTGTGCAAAGTCAATTTGAGATGAGTAGTATGGGAGAGCTGAAGTTTTTCTTGGGTCTCCAAGTTAAACAGACTGAAAGTGGCTTGTCCATATGTCAGTCAAAGTTCACCCTAGAACTCATAAGGAAATATGGTATGGATTCATCCAGTACCATGAAGACTCCTATGGGGTCAAGTATGTCTCTTAGCAAGGATGATGCAGGGAAACCTATAGATGAAACCTTGTATAGAGGGATAGTTGGCTCCCTACTATACTTGACTGCAAGTAGGCCTGACATTATGTATGCTACATGTGTTTGTGCCAGGTATCAAGCCTGCCCTAAAGAGTCTCACTTGACTGCAGTCAAGAGAATCTTGAGAAAGGTACTTCAGCTACCTAAAGTCAAGGGTGCATGGCACCAAAGGGAGCAGTAAGAAGCAAGTGTGGCTATTTCACCCAAGTCCTTGAGAAAGGTACTTCAGCTACCTAAAGTTTCCTGTAAGAAACTAAACATATTGAAGAGGAGGTGACCACATCTAAGACCAGAGAAGCACTTACCTGGTGTGGTCTAGACAAGTGATCCTAAGATGAAAATAGGATCAGTTTTCAACAGGAAAGGAATGAATAATCAAGGCAAATTCCTGTCTGAAGTGAAGGAAAGTCTGATTGTACTTGAGATAGTACTTGAGAAACAAGCTGGTCTATGATTGTATTTGAGAAAGTGAAGGAAAGTCTGAAGAAGCCCAATCTGGGCAGGATACTAAGTCTCTACCTGGCTGGATCAATTCCAGAGGTAATGAGCACTGCTGCTGGAACTAAAATCAATCACATGAGGAGAATGGATTCAAGGATATTCTCCAGGTGGGAAAGGGTGCTGTCAAAGGAATTGACCACCCCTGAGAAACAAGCTTCTAAGAAGGATTCCCCTCCAAGGAAGAAGAGAAAAACTGCTGTTGTGGCCCAAGTGTCCTCAAACAGTTCTGGAAGTGAAGAACAGGTGGTGTTCACACCTGATAATCAAGAGGAGGAGATAGTAGAAAAGACCCCTGCTGCTAAAGATGTGGCTGAGACTCAGGGGGAGCCTCCAGCTGTAGAACAACCCTCTACACTGGAGAGTGAGCAAGCTACTCTCATTATCCAAGAGGTACTTTCTGACCTCAATACTTTAGATTTTTCTATAATAGATTCTGATTTGTCTGATATTCATCAGCAAACTCAGCAAGCAAACTAAGCACCAGATGTTGTTCTCCAAGACACATCTGCTGTTGTGCCACAAGTTCCTGATAAAGTACTTGATGAAACCAGTACATCTCCTGCACAGTCACCCCCAGAATATACAATGGAAGATCTATTTCTGAATTTAGATCAAGAAGATTTTGACATGGACAAGACTGCTGCTGATGAAGAGAAGAGTGCTGCTATTGAGGGGGAGAACATGGAAGTTGTGGAAGAGCCTATTAGGCTGGAAACTGAGCAAGCACCTGGTGTGCAGACTGCAAGGCCTGAAAGCCCTAAGGATAGGGTGAATATTGCAAGTACATCAGAGTCTGAGGATGATGAAACTGAGCAAGCTAAGAAGAGACAATAAAGACTCAAGTGGATGATATAGCACTAAAGCAAGGCTATGTGCTGGAGAATCAATTGAGGATGAATGATAATTTGACTGCATCTCACAATGCAATAGTCACTAAACTCAAGAATAAGTCTGATGAACCTTCAACATCCACTGCTGCTGCCACAGCTGAATTTGATAAAGCTTTTCAAGCAGAAATTGCTGCTGTCAAGACTGCAATCAAAGATTCACAGAAGGTCATTTCTGAACAGCTTACCAAGCTTAGACCTTATTTTAAGGAAGGAATCAGGTACTTGGACAGTCAGATAAGATTCCAAAAGGATGATGTAAGAGACCATGTTGAACAAGAAGTCATAAAGGGGGAGAGGGTGTTAGTCAAGGCAAGTTCTGAGCATGCAAAATGGATATCCAATTCCATCAGGGCTACACTGGGCTATCCTCCCCTGTGTGATGATGATAATGTAGCTGAATCTGGTATTCAAAGTGCATATCTTGGAGGTGAGCAACAGGAAGTAGCTCAGGTGATCTATCCACCTCCAGATTTTGAAATGGTTCATGCTGATGTAAGCACAATGTATAGTCCAACTGCTGGTAAGCCAAATGTTATTCTGGAAAAGGTTGTTCAACCTATTACAGCAGATATGCAAGAGGCTTTGGACAAAGAAGAAGAGACTAGGCTATCAAAGAAGAAGTTCAGGGAACTGGCTGAGCAAAAACCAGATTTTGAACAATGGAGCCCTACTTCTAGGAACATCATTCTCACAGCCTGGAAAGCGGCCAAGGACAATGCCCATGAGAGGAACAAGTGGTTCTCAGAGGCAGAATGGAGGAAGCATGAGAGTAGGTAGGAAGCCATTGTCTAACATAGAAGGAAGGCTAAGTTAGGAAAGCTACCTCCAACAGCTGTGGAGCCTAGCAAGTACTTTCCTAAGCCCTATCATTACTTTGAGAGGCAAAAAATCAAGGCTGAAGAACAGAAGAAGAAGGACTCCAAAGGGAAGAAGACTGCTGAAGCTGAGCCTGCTGCTGCTGCTGCTGTAAAGGCCAAAGTGCAAGCTGGAAAAGGCATAGTCATAAAAGAACCAGAGCAGAATTAGACTAAGCTTAGACTGAAGAATGTTGTACTCTGTTACATCTAAACATTATTGTAAATCTTTGAAAATATATTGCAAACAATGTATGAACAATTTTTGATAAATATATATTTCATGATTGTTTAGTAGAATGTGTCTAATTCTTGTTTGTTCTGTAATGTTGTATGAGTATACATGTGTGCTTTATTACATGTTTAAGTTTAACTCTGTTGACATATACCTGTTTTACATCATTTTATAATTTTTAATTATGAGTGGTGTATATCATTGACTAAGGGTTATGACTTCTTCAAATAGGGGGAGATTGTTGGGTACATTGGTCAAATGTACCTGATTTGAAGAAGCCTCACCTAACTCAATGATATACATCATAATGTATTTGCTGTGTGTTGAGTTACTTGTGCAGGTTAGGTATTTACTGGACTGAAGCTAAGAATTTCTAAGTCCATGTGTCGACACCTAGAGGGAAAGTGTCGACACTTGAGAAAGCTTGTGTCGACACCCAGACAAGCAGTGTCGACACTTGGAGTCATTGTGTCGACACCTGGGAAGAAGAGTCGACACCAGTCAGAAAGTGTCGACACTTGGAGCTGTGTCGACACTCAGTGTAGAAGAATGCAGAAAAGCTGTGTCGACACTTAGCAGAAGTGTCGACACCTAGAAGAGCTGAGTCAACACCAGAAAGTGTCGACACTTGGAGTTGTGTCGACACTCAGCAAAAGTCTGCAGAATCTAAGTACAAGTGTCGACACTCAACACAATGTGTCGACACTATGCAGAAGAGTCAACACTTAAAGAAAGTGTCGACACCCAGCACAATGTGTCGACACTTAGCTAAAGACTCAGTATTTGAAGTAAGTGTCGACACTCAACACAATGTGTCGACACTATGCTGAAGAGTCAGTAGTTGAAGAAAGTGTCGACACTCAGCACAATGTGTCGACACTTAGTTGAAGACTCTACACTTGAAGAAAGTGTCGACACAAGGAGCTGTGTCGACACTTAGCAAAGAACAGAAAAGTTACAAAATATTCTAAGTACAAGTGTCGACACTAAGGGAATGTGTCGACACTCAGCTGAAGAATCAAGATTGAAGACTTGTGTCGACACCAAGAAGTAGTGTCGACACTTGACAGTTTCAACACATAAAGATGTGTCGACACAAAGAACATGTGTCGACACTTAGAAGGATACAGTTAAAGAATGAAGTACAAGTACTTGTGTCGACACTCAATTTCAGTGTCGACACATGCAGAAGAATCTGTGTCGAGATATACAAGGAATTGTGTCGACACCTTGTAGACTTGTGTCGACACTTACACAACATGTGTCGACACTTGGTCTATAAGTGTCGACACTTAAGAACAGAAAGTCTCGACACTATCTGACAGTTAGAGAATTTCAAGAAGTGACTGGTTGACAAGACAGCTGCCGATCCAGCCGGTCTACATCAACTGTCAGAGATATCAGAAGTCTGTTATGAACCGGACCAGCCGGTTCCATGAAGGAAGCCTATAAATAGGCACCCATAGTTTACAGACCAAGATTGATGAAGTGATATAGAAGTGGTTGAAAAAGTTTTTGATAGAGAGAGTTCAGATCTTTGTAAAAGTGGTATATTGAGTATCAACACAAGAAGATCTTGCTGTGCATCGGCAGATCTAAGAAGTTGGAGAGAGAGAGCTCCAACCAAGTATTCAGTCTTTGGAACTAAGGCTGAGAAGAAGAATTCAGAGTCATCTGGATTTCAAGAAGCAGAGGTCAAGGAACAACTGCAGAAGATTCAGACTAATTCAGTTCTAATCAAGAAGCTTTGAAGGAAGCTAAGTCAGTTTGGATCTAACTGAGTTCTTCCAAGAACTCTTCAAGAATCTCTCAACTCCTCTCTTATTTTCTGAGTTGTAGAGTTAGCTATTGTACTTTCTATTTTAACTTGTAGGATCCATTGGATCTGAGAGAATTGTAAGCCTATATTATAAAGGCTGAGGGTAGGGCTTGGTTGTCTGAGTGTAGGAGTTGAAGAACTCTGAGTGTAGGCCTTAATTGGCTGAGTGTAGGCCTGGGTGGCTGAGTGTAGGCCTTTTGGCTGAGTGTAAGGCTTTGGGCCTGAGGTAGGAACCTAGTTGGGTTCTGAGTTAGTGGAGAAGTTTGGCCTAATCTAGTACACTGCTAGATAGGCGAAGGGGGAAAGTGGATGTACCCAAAGATTGGGGAACCACTATAAATTAGTGTGTCTTCTGTGCTGTGCTGTGCTGTGGAATTACTGTTTATATGCTGTAATTACTGTTAGCTGTAGAATTCAGTGAAATAGCTGTTGTGCTGCCAAACAAAAGTCAAAAAGGATTAGGTCACCTATTCACCCCCCCCCCCCCTCTAGGTGTTTAGGTACCATATCTTTCAAATAGTCTAACTCCTCAAGCAAAGACTCATACCAAAAGTAAGTCAACTAGCAAACCTAACTTGGATATCTCTGATGCAATCAACAACTTTTATTTTGTAAAGAAGACTATTACAAGTGGCATTCACTGCAAGCCAAGTACTTCTACTTAAAGTCTTACTTCTAGTCAGATACTTGCTGAAAGATATATGAAGATGGATGTTGCTCTCCCTTATGAACAATCAACTGGTTTCAGATTGTGTACAAGAGCTGTTCAAAAAAAAGAGATATAATATTCATGTGTGTTGGTGATGTGACAAAGTAAGACATTTTGCGATAGATTGTTGGCACAACCCCAATGTGCCAAGTGCAAGTGAAAGTCTACCTATCAGAAATGCTGCAGGCAGAGAGGCTAATTTTCATACAAAACAAGAAACTTGGACACAAACTCTTTTGCGGTCCTAATGTAAACTGAATTGTAGTTGCAGCATAGTCCAAGTACCATTACATAAATTTGGTACTTGGACAGTCAATGTTCTAGGAACATGACTGGAATAAGAATCCATTTAAAGGAATACACTCCTGTGAAGAATGGCATAAGGTGATATTTGGAGTCTATGACAATGGGGTCACCAAGGGTTATGGTATGATCACCAATGACATAGTCACAATCACAAAAGTGGCCTTTGTGGAAGTTTTGCAACACAACCTAATAACAATAAGATAACTTTGTGATATTGTCTATGTCATTGTCTTCCATAAAGATGAGTGTCTAATCAAAATGTCAAGTGACTAAACGGTTATGTTAACAGGAACTAGGAGTGGAAATATTTACTGTTTAAACTATGTGTTTTTAAGTTCGGGCACCCATGTATGTCTAGTTGCTAATGAGAAAGTTTCACACTATGTGCAATGGCATAAAAGACTAGCCCACTTGAACTACAAGTCCTTTATCAACTCTTTAGTGAAGAGCTAGTCAGAAATGGTCCCATCATCAAATGCCCTAAGGAGAGAATTTGCTTTGCATGTCAAAAGGACAAGCAGACTAAAGCTTCCTTTAAGAGTATTGAGACCAATGATTATGTGAGGTGCTTGTACCTCCTGTACATGGACATGTTTGATCTTATGCCAATTCACAGTCTAGGTAGGATAGTATACAAACTTGTGATAGTTGATGACTTCTTCAGGTTTTCTTGGGTTTTCTTCTTGAAGAAAACGTCAGAAACCATGGACACATTTGTGACCATTATTAGGCAAGTTCAGAATTAAAAAGGCAGCTCTTTGGTCAAAATCAGAAGTGACCATGGTACTGAATTTAAGCATGAAGGCATGACAGAATTCTATGAAGATCAAGGGATTCACCAGGAATTTTCTTCACCCAGAACTCCCCAGGAAAATGGGATGGCTGTGAGGAAAAATGGAACTCTCATAGAGGCTGGCATGACCGTTCTCAGTGACACTTTTGTCCTAGAATATTTCTAGGTTGAGGCAGTGAACAGTGCACGTCATGCCATAAATAGGGCCTCTATCACAAATACTATAAGAAGAATTCCTATGAGATTATGAAGGGATGAAAACCTAATCTAACATATCTCGGGATCTTTGGTAGTAAATTCTTTGTGCTCAATAATGGAAAGTACCATTTGACTAAGTTTACTATTAAATCCTATGAAGGGATATTTGATGGGTACAACAACCATAGCAAAGTATATATAGTCTATAACTTGAAAAATCAAGTTATAGAAGAGTCTGTTAATGTAGCTTTGATGAGTCAACAATGAATAACAGTGAGCTACCCAGCTCCTTTATATCTATAGGTGTAGAGATGAAGATGGACAAACTAACAATCAAGGAGAATCCTCCAACAACCCTAGTAGAAGATGATGGAGTATGCATTCTAAAAGGAGATTAAAGTGGACCTGATATGGATGAAGATTAGCAAGATCCAGCAAATGAAGTTCATGATGCTGAAGTGAGAATGCCTCCAGCAGTCAGGCACTTGAGGGATCATACCTGAGATCAGATAATTGGAAATGCTATCCAATGGGTTACAACAAGGAGAAGAATCCTAAACACTGCAATGTACACCTGCCTCCTACCTCACGTGGAACCCAAAAGGTTTCAAGATGCCAACATTGATCCATTTTGGATTGTGGCTATGCAAGAGGAACTGAACCAGTTCAAGAGATGCAATGTCTAGAATCTGGTTCCCAGACCATAAGGACATCGCATCATTGGAACCAATTGGATCTACAAGAATAAGCTTGATGGAAATGGTGTTATAGTAAAGAATAAAGCTAGACTAGTAGCCAACGGATACGAAAAGAAGAAGATATTGATTTTAATCAAAACTTAACTCTAGTAGATAGATTGAAAGCCATTAGACTATTCCTTTCATATTTTGCTCCCAAGATATTTAAGGTCTACCAAATGGATTTAAATTAAGCTTTCCTCAATAGTGACCAAAGGGAAGAGGTCTATGTTGCGCAACCCTCAAGTTTTGTCAATTCTAACTGACCTGATTATGTTTATAAGCTTAGGAAAGCATTTTATTGGTTGAAGCAAGCCCATAGGACAAGTCACTATTCCGAAGGGAAGTCAAGTGCAAGATCATCCTAGTCTAGATTTATGTAGATGACATAGTCTTTGGGTATACTGATGATAACCTCTGCAAGAAGTTTTTTAAGCATGTGCAAGGGAGATTTGAAATGAGCAGTATGGGTGAGATCAAGTACTTCTTGGGGCTCCAAGTAATGCAGTCTGGGGATGGATTATCCATTTCTTAGTCTAATTTCACTACGTACTTAATAAGAAATTTTGGAATGGAGATTGCCACAATAATGAAAACTTCTATGGGGTCAAGTGTGTCAATAAATAAGGATGAGACTTGAAAACCTATTGATGAAACCCTATATAGAGGAATTATTGGCTCCCTCCTATATCTTACTGCTAGTAAGCCAAACATCATTTGTGCTACATGTACTGTGCTAGATATCAGGCTTGCCCTATGGAGTCTCATAATTATGCAGCAAAAATAATTATGTGATATCAGAAGGGGACACCAGATATTGGCCTATGGTACCCCAGGAATATTGATTTTGAACTAACTGGGTATTAAGATGCAGACTTTGCACGCTGTAGATGACATGAAAAGCAGATCAGGCTCCTGTTAATTTCTTGGAAGAAGACTTGTGTCTTGGTGCAGCAAGAAGCAAACCAGTATTATAATCTCAACTGCAGAGTCGAAATACATATCTGCTGGAAGTTGCTGTACACATATGTTATCGATCCAGCATCTGCTCCATTACTATAATCTTAAGATAAGTAGAACTCGTATGTTTTGTGATTCTGCTAGTGTAATCTCTAATACTAGGAATCCTCCATCTCACAAAACATAGAGATTATGTGTCACTTTATTAGAGAGCATGTGGAATGTGAAGTCATCTGTCTGGAACTTTTCCCTATAGACAAGCAAGTGGCTGACATCTTCACTAAGCCACTTGATGAAGACAAGATCAACACCTTTAAATTTGAGTTTGGTATGTTGAACTTAGTCTAGCTTCAGTAATAATCCATATATTCTTGTTGTAGGTAGTGTTACTCCTTGCAGGACAACATAAAAGAAATATAATAAGTGTTCAGGCGTCGAGTGCGCAGAGACAAGTCAGTTGTTGAGTGCGCTGAGTCTACGTACTCTGGCATCGAGTGCGTCGAGATAAAAACAATTGTTGAGAGCATTGAGTGCGCCGAGTCCACTCAATGCATACTCCAAGGATTGTCTATTTGCGGATAACTGTAACACCCTAGATTTTTCGGTATTTTTTTCCCATAGTGGTGTAATTTTGGCATCAAGGCATTACGTTGACGTGTGTTTGGCATGTGTCATGGTTAGAGCATGGATTTTGCTCTGTATATTTTTCAGTGTGGCTGTGTTTAGCCTGTTTGCAAGATTCCCATGCGATCCAGGTCTATTTTGGTGACTCGGTGGAGCCTTTTTGGGAATGCTTGTGTTTTGGCTTTGGGAGGTGTTTGCCCGAGTTTGGTTTGTTGAATTTGAATTTTGACTTCGCCGTTGGAATCTTAGCGTCAGTATTTAGCTACGGTTAGAATTTCATTAAATTCCGAGTTGTTTTGGGTTTCAGATCGTTTTGGGATTAAATAATATTGAATCTAATGTATTATTATAATTAATTATATACATATATAAATAGCCAGAATTAGGTCACTCGGTTTTCTATTCATCTCCTTCCATAAACCGAGCTGCGGACATTTCGCGAAAGAGGGAGTTCGACAGATGGACTGTGCGTTCGGACGACGATAGGAAGAGCTTCGATGGTCAGTTTCATCATTTGATTAGAGATTTGTGAAGCTCTAGGCAAGGGCTTCGCGATCGTGGTAAGATTTCCCTGATTCCTCTATTTTTATAGGTTAGGGTTAGAGATTTTGACTCCTTTTCCCATCCAAAAGTTTTAGGAAACGTTGCTCGGGCCGTTTTACGGCCGATCCTTGTCACGTTGCGAGCGGGTGGCATTTCTTCGAAGGTTCATGGCAAGTTGAATTTCCCCCTCTTGCATGCACATTTTGTTGTTCATTTTCTTCCCTTTTCCCCCTTCCTTAGAGAATAAGAGTAGTATAGGTGGATCTTGAAAAGAACCCCTAAGTTAGGGGAAATATTAAGACATGAACTGAAGAATAGGAATTCGGGTTAAGAAGAATTCGACATATACCGTGAAAGAATTCATCGAGTATCATTAGGACCCTTTTTCTCGAGTATTGGTGTGGAGAACCTTAAATTCATCGGGTTTAGGTAAGGAATTTTAGTCGAGTGTCGGTATTGTTAACCCCTCAGTCCGCAACATACTGCAAGGTTCCAAAGCCCCCTTTTCAGCAGGCGCGGACGCAAGTTGTCAGTCCGCCCAGTCCGGCAATATCACCAATCGAACACCATGGTACCCCAGCAGCGGACGCAATATCCTATCCGCTCCGTCCGCCAGCGCTTGGTGTCTTCTCTACAGCGGCGGACGCAGTGTCTCGTTCGCCCAGGCCGCCCCCTCAAGCGGGCGCGCCCAGCAGCAGTGGAAGCTCTAGTCCGCGAGACCAGTCCGCCCCCTCTGTGTTGACTGGCGTGTTCTTTCTATTTGCTTCCCGTCATCGCTGCCCGGTTCTCCTGTACCCCAGGCAACCGATTATTTTATCCCTACCCGTTTGGGCAGGCCCCCTATCCTATAAATAAGGGGAGGTGGTGCACCCAAGGCACGCTGACTCGGACCCAGGAGCGTACTTGTTACAGGATGTAGACTCGAATCCTGTGCTTTGCGGACTCCCCCTCGCTTTGCACTTGTTCAGCTTTTCCTTTCACTTGTAACCCAATCCTTTTTCAATCAAGGGAAAGCCCGTCGCAAAAGAGGCATTCAAGCCGCGACGGGGGAAGTCTGTTGTTGTCGTGGTTCACTGCCCTGCTCTTCTTCCTGCCCTCATCCGCTTAGTAGATCTCTACTCGCAGTCTCCCTATTCCCCGGTGTTCGAACTGTTAGCTGGTTGTGCACGACCCCCCTTGTGTTTTCGTGCATCAACAGTTAACACGCGACCTTCAGATTCGAGTAGTGTTTTGAAATCAGCGGACGGAAATATCAGACCGCAGAGCCTGCTCCTCAGACCGCTCCAGCTCTTTAGAGGGCTCTCTTTGGGATGCGATTGAGCAAGCTCGCCTTGAGGCCGAGCAGTCCCGCCAGTACACTGACCAGCGTCTCGACGCAATCAGCCAAGCTCTGCTCGTGCTTGCCCAGCGACTTGCTCCTCAGGCCGCAGCGGACCCCGCGGACTCGCCAGTCCGCCAGACCCCAGCTCGTCGAACTCTGCTTCGGCACTCGCCAGCAACTCCTCGGAAACCATCTCAGTCTGCTGCCCCTCTGCGCCCTGAGGAGGAGCAGTTTGCTTTCAGAGATTTCTTCAGAGAAGCTGCCAGGGGCACTCCTGCCCGCCAGCTTCATTTTGCTGATCGCCAGTCCGCCGAGCCCATGGACTCCCCAGCTCCAGTCCACCCTTTCCACCCCGCAGAGTTCGAGACCCCATCTCCCTTTGTCGACCGAATCCGATGAGAATCGGCTCCGAGCAACTTCATGGAGCCTCGCATCCCATTCTATTCAGGAGCGACAGATCCAGTTTCCCACCTCCAAGCATTTGAGGGGGCAGTTGCTTTGAGATGCCTCTCAGATGCAATTAAGTGTAAACTGCTGGTTACCACTCTCGAAGGGCAAGCGAGAGAGTGGTTCTATGAGCTGCCTTCGGGCACTATCTCTTCTTTAGCAGAGCTTCGTAGCCAGTTGTTGCTGAGGTTTGCTACCTCAAGGAAGAGGAAGAATGGGCCAGCTGCCCTATTTTAAATCAAGCAAAGGGATAATGAATCGGTGGCATGATTCGTTGATCGCTTTCAGAGAGAAATTCAGGGGGTCAGGAATGTAAACCCCGAATATTATAAGGTCGCTTTGATCCATGGCCTCCGGGAGGGCCCTCTGAAGTTTAAAGCAACGACCAAGGCGGCTGAGACTTATCAAGAGTTGATCGCCATGGTCAACCATTTTATTGAAGGAGAAAATGCCAATCCGTTTTATGTCTCATCCCTGACAGCTAAGGCTGAAGGAAGGGATGCCTCCGCTTCTTCCTCTCGTGGCAAGCCCCCTCGCCCAGATTTTC
Source organism: Platanthera guangdongensis (assembly GCA_039583875.1). Taxonomy (NCBI): domain Eukaryota; kingdom Viridiplantae; phylum Streptophyta; class Magnoliopsida; order Asparagales; family Orchidaceae; genus Platanthera; species Platanthera guangdongensis. The sequence goes on from CM077156.1 coordinate 90,735,230, forward strand.
AGCATCCGTCTCAAAGAGGCAAGAACTTCCGCAACAAGAAACCTTTCCAAGGCCATCAACAGTTTCGTAAGCAGAGACTGCCGTTGGCCGCCACTCCCGCCGTTCCATTGCAAGCTCTTCCCATCCTCCAACAAGCAGCCTTGCCTGCTCCGATGCAGTTTGATGAAAGCCCTGTGGAGGGCGTTGCAGATCTGGACCTTGACGAAGTCATCCAGATCTTGCAAAGGAGATCAGAAGAAAAGAGGCAAGAGCCTCAGAAGATGTGGAAGCCGTGGAATAATTCATAATATTGCCAGTTCCACAAAGAAAAGGGTCATCTGACTGAGGACTGCAAGGCCCTTCGAACGCTGATAGAGAAGTTACTTGCCGAGGGCAAGATTGACCTGGTCAAGAAGGATTCTCCTTCCTCTTCAAAGCCATCCACCTCAAAGGGCAAAGAGGTAGCTGAGGCATACCAGGAATGTGTGGATGTGGAGGACGAAGGCCGTCTGGGGCCGATCAACGTCTCGGTGGAGTGCTTCGATACAGATGATGAAGGGGATCTGGGACGCCTCTTCTTCATCCACGGTGGAGCAGGGACCGAGTCCACTCAGAAATCATCAATTTTAAGGGTCACCCAAGCAGAGGTGGCTTCTTCTTCCGTTGCTCCTCCAAGAGAAGTCGTCACCTTTGGTCCAGAAGATCTACCTCAAACAGCCAACCCATTTGATGATGCAGTTGTAATCAAGGCTGTGCTTGGAGACTTCACAGTAGATAGAATTCTGGTTGACACAGGCAGCTCGGTCAACCTCCTGTTTAAGTCTACTTTTGAGGCCCTGAGGACCGGAAAGCCTCTACTTTCCACTGAGGGGCCACTCTATGGTTTCTCAGGAGAGAGGAAAGAAGTGGAGGGCAGCGTCATCTTGCCAGTGAAGCTTGGAGGGGCAACTAAGCAGATACAGTTCATAGTGGTTGACGCCCCCAGCAGCTACCATGCCATCTTCGGCAGGCCCCTGTTAAACAAGTATCGAGCAGTGATTTCCACTTACCACCTTGCCATCAAGTTCTTTGCCGATGGGAGGATGTGCCGGTTCAGGAGTGACCCAAGAAGAGCAAGGGAGTGCTACGTCCGCACTGTCAACATGGTTGAAGCCAGCCCTTCCCTTGCTCCAACAGAAGCTGTAGAAGCCTCTCCCAGTTCGGAAGTTGCTGCTGATGAAGGTGCTCACCTGGAACCTGCCCAGGTGACGCAAGGAGTCCCCATTGCTGAAGGGGAGGAGAGGAAGCTCTCCATCAACTCGGAGCTACCTGAAGATCAAAAGGCTGAGTTGATTTCCTGCCTGATGAACAATCTGGATGTCTTCGCCTGGTCAGCAGAAGACATGCCAGGGGTGGATCCTGATGTTGCCTGCCACCACCTGAATGTTGATCCCGGCTGCAAGCCTACACAGCAAAAGAAGAGGGACATCACCACAAAGCTTGCTGAGCCAATAAGGGAGGAGGTCGCAAAGCTCCTCAAAGCAAATTTTATCAAAGAAATTCAATATCCTACTTGGATTTCTAATGTTGTAATGGTTAAGAAACCAGGAGGGAAATGGCGAATGTGTGTAGATTTCAGCAAACTTAATAAAGCATGCCCTAAAGATTGCTACCCATTGTCTCGGATAGATTCTTTATTTTATTCCGCGGTAGGGTACTCTTATATGAGTTTTTTAGATGCGTTTTCTGGTTATCACCAGATAAGAATGCATAAGCCTGACGTTCCTCACACGTCATTCATTACTAATGATGGTTGTTATTGCTACCTTGTGATGCCCTTTGGGCTTAAGAATGCTGGCGCAACCTACCAACGGATGATGGACCGTGTGTTTAACCATCAGAAGGGAAGGAACCTATAAGTGTATGTAGACGATCTCTTGATTAAGAGTAAATCATTTTCGCTGCACTTGCGAGACCTAGCAGAGACGTTTGCTACTCTGCGTAGGTATAAAATGAAGCTCAATCCTATGAAATGTACGTTTGGAGCGAGTAAGGGGAAGTTTCTTGGTCATCTCCTTACTCTGGAAGGACTTCCCCCAATCCCGATAAAGTAAAAGCCATCCTCAATATGCCCGCCCCTCGTTCGCCAAAATAAGTTCAGCAGTTAGGGGGGAGGCTAGCAGGCCTTGTGAGATTTCTCTCTCGGGTTGGAGATAGGAGTGCTCCATTCTTCAAAACTCTCCGAGGGGCATCCAAGTTTGAGTGAACGGAAGAATACTCACAGGCTTTTGAACAGTTAAAGATGCAATTGACCTCAGCACCCCTGCTTCAGAGTCCGCGGCCAGGAGAGATTCTTTTCTTGTACTTAGGGGTTGGCCCTGAGGCCGTCAGCTCCGTTCTTCTTCGGGAAGAAAGCCGAAAGCAATTCCCAATCTACTATGTTAGCCATATCCTGAAGAGTGCCGAGACACAGTATCCGATTCTGGAGAAGTTAGCCTTGGCACTGGTCATGTCAGCTCGCAAGCTTCGTCCGTACTTCCAAGCACATTCAATTCAAGTCGTTACCGATCAGCCTTTGAAGGGTGTGTTGGAAAAACCAGAACATTCTGGCAGGCTAGCTAAGTGGGCAATAGAGTTGAGCGAATTTGAAATCTCTTATGTGCCCAAGACAGCCATTAAAGCTCAGGTTCTAGCAGATTTTCTAATCGACATGCCAGAGTCCAGTCCTGATCGGGCAGAAAGGTCACCTTTGGCTTGGACCATCTATGTTGATGGTGCCTCGGGCAGAAGTTCTTCTGGAGCAGGAGTGGTTCTCATCAATCCAAACGGAGTCAAGTTGGAGCAGGCCATCAAATTCTACTTTCCAGTAACCAATAATCAGGATGAGTATGAATCTTTGCTAGCAGGCTTTAGGCTCGCAAGAGAACTCGGAAATGATCATGTTCACATCAAAACTGATTTTCTGGTGATGGCGTCACAAGTTCTCGGTAACTTCGAAACAAGAGAGCTCTTCCAAGTATGGGATGCCTTCAGGAGGAACAACTTCTGAGCTCTTCCGCCCGGCAGTGATGGAAGGAGATTTGATGCAAGTAGACCAACGTGCCTTTTGGATGGAACCATTCATCCTCTATCTGTCAACGGGAAACTATCATCACACAGTCAGGGATAAGAAAAGGTTCAGAATAAAAGCAGCTCACTACTTCCTGTTGGCGGGAGTTCTTTACAGAAAAACTTTCCTCTCTACCATGGCCCGGTGTGTTTCAGAAGAAGAAGTTTTTACTGTTTTGCAAGAGGTTCATTCAGGAGAGTGTGGAAGCCACTCGGGAGCAAGAACTCTTGAAAAACGAATCCTGCGGCAAGGATATTTCTGGCCCACTATGAAGAGAGATTCTGAGATATATGCCAGAAAGTGTGTTCAGTGCCAGAAGTTTGCTCCACTTCAGCACCAAGCGGCTCAGTCCCTCAGATCGATTGCAACTCCTTGGCCCTTCGCAGTTTGGGGAATGGACCTCCTTGGTCCTTTTCCCATGGAAAGCAGTCAGCGGTGTTTCATCATCGTAATGATCGACTACTTCAGCAAGTGGATCGAAGCCAAGACATTGGCAAAGACAACTACTCAGGTCGTCAGAAACTTCATTTGGGGGGAGATCGTCTGCCGACATGGAATTCCAATGGCTATAATCACTGATAATGGGCCACAATTCAACAACTCCGAGATGATAGATTTTTGCAGGCAGATCGGAATAGAGCTACGGTTTGCATCAGTTCATCATCCCAGAAGCAATGGCCAAGTAGAAGCAGCAAACAAGCAGATCCTCAATTTGCTCAAAAAGAAAGTGCAGAATCTCAAGGGCAGCTGGGCTGATCAGCTTCTATCAGTTCTCTGGTCCCTTAGGACAACGCCATCATCCGCAACTGGGGAGACTCCATTCAAACTTTCTCATGGCTCAGAGGCACTTATTCCAGTTGAGTTTGAAGTTCCGTCACCCAGGGTTCTGCTTGCAAGAGAAGGCGTTGAGGACTGGCTTGAGTTGAACAATGAAGAGATGAGGTTCAGCTTGGAACACGTCGAGGCCATCAGAGATCAAGCAGCCATACGACAAGAAGAGGTCAAAAGAAGGATGGCCCGCTACTTTGATCAGAACGTGAGGATCAAACACTTCCAAGTGGGAGATCTCGTTCTAAAGAAGATTGATGCTGCTGCAAGAGCTGGTTCGATTGGGAAGCTTAATCCAAATTGGGCCGGCCCTTTTTTTGTCAAAGAAGCATTAAAGAGCGGCGCTTACCGCTTGCAGACATACAAAGGAGAGGATATACCACACACATGGAGCGGGGATGATCTCAAACGGTTCTATTCTTGAACCTCCTCTCTACTTTGTGTATCTTCTTCAAGAGTTATTATGAATAGAAACTGCCTGCTAACGCTTCTTCAAGTGTTTTGTTTATGTAATCATAACAGATGAAACGCTAAAAGAGATTCCAAAAAACGGTTCTGCGCCTGAACTTCCTTTTCTTTCTTATGCTTGCTTTGTAAATATATTCTGTAATCCATACTGACACCGTTTTCTAGTGTTTTCTCTCTCCCAAAAACCTTCAACGGTTCCCTGATAACAGGAGACATCGCCGAGTTCAACAAGACCTCCCCTAGAGCTGTTGTCATTACCGTAACACCACAAAGACCACGTGTTGCGAGGAGATTTCGCACCGTGTAGTGGGAGCTTGCAGGCTCTAGTGCGGTTTGATTCTGGACTTCAGATCCCGGCAAGTACCTGACCCCACCTCTGCATTATGGAGGGCTGGGTGGGAAAAGCTCTACCATGCCTCATTAGGGATATCGTTACAACTTCGATGATCGCGTGAGGAAAGTATGCCATTCTGGCTCACCTGCCCGCGGGTCATCTTAGCTTGTTACCCTCGAACACTCCGTGGTACCCTCGAGCAGTGCCTGCAGGAGACCCACAGCTTAGACTGTACTCCAGGCAAGAGGGTAGGGAACCGTTCCGCCAAGTGAGCATCTTGCTCTTCGCAGGGAATTACGTGCGGATTGGTTTTTCTCTATCTGCTCAGTCCGCCTATTTGGGTTGGTTTTATAGCTTGTATCCCGGTGAGGAAAGTATGCCGCTCCGGCTCACCTGCCCACCAGGTCGCAAGCTATGAATCATTTCTATTGTAAGCGGATTGGTTTTCTGTGTCCGCCCAGTCCGCCAGTTTCTGTGGGTTGACTATAGCTTGCAGCCCGGTGAGGAAAGTATGCCGCTTCGGCTCACCTGCCCACCGGGTCACAAGCTATAGGTCATTTCTATTATGAGCGGATTGGTTCTCTGTATCGCTAAAGGTTATTTCTATCTTTGGCGGACTGGACTTATCTATCCGCGCAGTCCGCCAGTGACCTTGGGATTATTTTACATTCTATCTTCGTCGAACTGGTTTTCTGTATCCACTCAGTCCAACGGTTTTCTTGAAACCATGAGTGTTGATGCACGAAAACGGACAGGGAGTCGGGCACCACCAGCTAACGGTTCGAACACCGGGGAATAGGGAAGGAAAGGAGGAGACTGTCGACTAATCGGTTACTAGCGGTCGCGGCTAAAGGGCAGAAAAGAGGAGGGGCCGCTGGCAGCGGCAACAGCAGAGTTCGCCCGCCGCGGCTTAAATGCCACTCTTGCGGCGGGCTTTCCTTTACTTAAAAATGAGACAGTTACAACGAGTAAAAGAAGAAGCCGGCCGGACTACAAGCCGCAATACACTAGACTTGAGACCGCAGCTCTTAACAGGCGAGCTCCTGGATCCCAGTCATGGTGTCTTGGGGAGTGCACCCACCCCCTATTTATAGGCTCGGGGGCCTGCCCAAACGGGCAGGGCTAAAATTACCGGCTGCCCGGGGTACAGGAGAACCGGGCAGAGGTGAGGGGAAGCAAAAGAGAAAGAAACAAGAAAAGAGGGAAGCCGCGCGGCCTGGCGGATTCCTCCTGGCGAGCTGACGGCTGGGTCCTTGGGCCTTGTCGCTGAGCAGGGTCGGCGCTGGCAGCGGCCTGACACAGAGACCGCCCGGCTAGGGATGCTTGGAGGCTTGAATAGGCAGACCGCCCGGTCTGAAAACTGAGCGGGCAGGTCGCGGATTCCGGGCTTATCATAATCCCCGCACATTTTTAAGTTTCCAAAAAACTTCGAAAATGTAGAACTAAGCCGGAGACCGCGACTGCTTCATCGTCGTCTATAAAATCCCCTGACTCTTGACATTCTTCAGGATTCCTGCCAAGCACGGGTCGCTACTCGCCACTTGCGGTTAGAATTTTGCAAGCCGACGCGATTTCTTTAGCGATGGATGTGATGTCATCAATGTTAGCCCGCAATAAGAAACCGCCAGAAGCGAAGCAGAGCCGAAGCGAGAACTCGAATGATTCTGCCCGTCCGACTGCCAAGAAGATTGGGAAGCCGGAGACATCAGCGGCTTCTGGAGCTGAAAAGAGGCCGACAGAGATCGTCAGCGGACCATCGCAGGCCGCAGCCGATCCCAAAGCGGTTTCGAAGGCTGTTCCACTGCAAACCGGAACTGCCAAATCCTTCGATATGACCTTCTCTCCATCAGGAGAACCACTCCTAAAAATCGGTGGGACGGAGGAGAAGAGTGTTGAATCTGGGAAACCGTCCGAATTGTCGGGCAAGGTCGACTTAATCGTTGTGGATGACAACGAGCCAGAGAAGGCGCAGGAACCCGAGCGGACTGAGGTTGAACAGCGCAAGCGGACTGAAAAGGTGTTCGGCTCCCTGAAACGGCGGAAAGAAAGGAGCGAAACCCTTGATGAAAGGATGAAGAAGAAGATGAGGAAGCTGCATGCCAGAAACCGGAATTTCTCTGAAAAGACCGGCGCGGACAGTCTTCAACACAGGCCGCACGAGAAGGAGGTGCCCGAGGACCCGTCCACACCGGATTACAAGCCGAGCGAACTGGAGGGTACACCGGCGGCTAGCGATTCGCTTAGCGAGCTCCTGAAGGGCATGGAGACCCTCCAGCGGCAAGACGCGCTATTGGTGACACCAGCGGCCTCTGAGGAAGTTGACCGCCCGGACATCCAGGTTATTGGGGAGAAGCCTGGCGATCCGGCCTCCGCGGCTTCTGAAGGAGCCGAGAAACGGAAGCTTCGCGAGAAGATGGAGGAGATGAAGAAACTGATCGCCGATAAGCCGGTGGTGACCGCACTTCCATTGCTGCAAGGTAAACACCGGGACGTTAGGCGAATTATTAAATTCTACAAGTCGCGGTCAAGGAAGAAGGGGGCGAATATTATATTAAATCCGCCGGCCAGCTTTTTCCTGACCACGGCTCAACTGAAAAGCCGAAAGGAAACCGAGCGGCTATGGAAAGATAAGCTGAAGAGGATAGATCCTGAGCGGCTCAGGCGGCCAGTGATTAAAATCCATCCCGCGGCCTCTGGAGGAGATAAACATCAAACCGGTGGTCTTATCCTACCGATTCCCTTACAAGAAGGTCGCAATAATCCGGCTGAACCTGACTGCGGTTTTTCTTCTGCAGGTGCACCGGAGACCGCGATGAAACCGAGCGACCTGACGTCGTTCTTGTCTATGCTGCCACCGCCTCCGCCTCCAAGTGTTCGCGAGAAGGAGATGGCCGACTTCCAGAAGGACGTCGGCATGCTGCAGGCGGCTTTGGACGCGGCCACCGAAACCCTGCGGATTAAAGACGAACAGCAGCGGGTTGCCCAGGAGGCCGCGGCAAAAAGGATCCAAGAGTTGCAAACCACCCTGGAGCAAGAGACCACAAGGTTGCAAACAGCGCTTGAGCAGGAGACCGCGAGGTTGAAGACTGCGATGGAACAAGAGACCGCCAGACTCCAGACCGCGATGAAGGAAGAGTCCGCCAGGCTCCAGGCCGCGAGGAACGAAGAGACCGCCAGGCTCCAGACCGCGATGGAAACCGCTGAGGTGAAGATTGCTGATATGCAGGCTGCCTTGGAGCAGGAAAGGGCGGAGAAGTACTTGCTGATGGCCGCGCGGCTGGAAGGAGACAGAGAACAGATCCCGCATGCCGGAGGCGGCGAAAACCAAGACTTGCCGGCGAAGACCGGCGGAGAACTGCGGCCTGCACTACAAACTCCTGCAGAGTTGCCGGGAACTTGCCGCCCGGCCTCTGGCGAGAGTTCGCATCCGCCAGTGGCCGCGGCGCCTAACCAGGTCACAGTTCCAAGCGGTCTGGGGCTCCAGGCGATCCCCATGATACCGTTTGCGAGAGTTGAGCGAGACGCTGCGCGAGTTCATCGGTCTCTGCATGCACTTCATAATCTGGTTAGCCAGGTGTACGTCGCGATTGTGCAGACCGGTGAACAGGTCGCGCACATAGGACGAGACAGGCCGGAGGACGACAAACGATCCTGAGCGACTTGAGAGAAACAGCCGCGCGGGCATTTGAATATTATGTGTTGTAATATATATTTTTTCTCTGGATGTTGGACAATTTGATTGCTGTAAACTGTTGTATTCTATTATGCTGCGAACTGAATGCGGCTTATGCGGCTTGAATTTATAATCCACATGTCTGCTGCTTTGTTCTGAGAAATTTAAGATTTAGGATAGTAGCCGCACGGTCTGGCGAACAGAGCGCCGGCTTGAATACTTGATACCCACATGATTCGCCATAGAATTTTTCTAAGTGCAGGGGAATAGCCGTGCGGACTGATGGACTAAAAGGCGGCTTGGTCACTAAGCTGTTCTGCACTTCCAGCGGACTTAGGCAGCGCGGCGTGACGACTAGCCCCGATTTGACGTTGGGTACTGTAGCATCACGGATTTTCTATAAATAGCGCAGACCCCGTAGATTTCATCACAAATCAAGAAGAATGCGGGCTAAGTCCAAGTCGTTGCGGTCTGACAAGGCCACAGCCGTTAGGACAGACGCGGCCTCCGCCTTCCACGCAGCTGACCACAAAGAATGCCGGCTTACAAAAGCCGAGCTGGATGACTTTGTCGAGAAACATATGCAAGGAAGTCCGCTGATCGCGCGGCTTCCCCGGCAAGATGAGCGGATTAACTCCTCCAACGCTAATCAGATCGCAGTCCCCATTGACCACTTCGACTGCGGCTTCAGCTTCCCGGTCTTGCTAGAGGCCGTAGCGGTCTTCGACCACTATGGAGTTGTGCCCGGACAACTTCCCCCAAACTCGATAGCCTCAATATACAGCTTCATCTCCTATCTGCGGTCGGAAAGAGTCCGCTTCTCGATGAGGCTCTTCCGAGAGTGCTTCTCGGTGCGGTCTATCCCGGACTCCGGGACTAAGATCTTCCGGGGGCACATCTACTTCGGCTGCAGAGGGCTGAAGATAGTGAACTTGGCCAACAAGATCGCGAACTGGCCGGAGCGGTTTCTGATCTTCGAGGCCAACTTGGGGTTGCTGCCGGTCGACCCCCAAATCCGCGAAGAAGCCGCCTTCGGCAGCAGCGGCTTGGACGGCATGGAGAAGGAGATTTACGACTTCTTCAAGGGCGATCGGCTTGATGTAAACCACTACATCCCGCTGCTGCCGTCTCTAGCTGGAATTGAGGCGGAGGACAGTAAGCTCCAAACCGCCCGAACTGATATCTTAGCCGCACGGACTGGAAACTAACTTTGCCTTTATCTTTGCAGCTGCTGTGGCGGTCCCGCTGAACAAGCCGCTGACGCCTGGCGGCTTGACCCTCACTCAAAGAGAAAAGAGGGCGAAGCGGGTCAAGCCGGCGCGAGCTGCGGAGGAGGAGGAGTCGGACTCCTCTAGAGAGTTCATGCTGCAAGGAACCGGCAGCAGCCTGAAGGATGTCCACGGCGACCCGGCCTTGCGGTGGAGTCCGGACGGCAAGTCGGTGATGATCTCCACCGCCCTCCCCTACTGGGGAGCAGAAGAAGTAAGCCGCCATGCTAGTGTGGTTGGTGGCGCGCTGTACGGCAAGCGCAACTTGAGGGCTATGCGACGAGTTCCTCCAGACGACTTGCCGCGGCTAGCCACGCAAGTCGGCGCGAGGAGCTTTGTGGCAAGCCATTTCATGGGGCTTGCCTACAAGGAGCTGATGAAAGAGAACAGCGGCCTGAAGACGCAGTTAGACGAACAGCAAGAAGAGAACAAGCGGCTTAAAGAGAAAGAGGCGGTAAGTCATTACCAATACCCGCGCGGTTTGAATTATGTAACCGCGCGACCTTACCTTTACCTTTGCTTTGCAGGAAATGTACAACCCCGCCAACCCGATCTTCCAAGACCAAGTCTTCCCTCAACTCGTCCAAGGGATCGATGGAGCGCTTAACCGCCTCCGGGACCTTGGCGGCTTGGCCACCGGCTTCACCGACTTCACATGCGCCGACATCTACCCTTCCCTGAAGGAGCAGGTGGCCGACGTCTATAAGTCGATCAAGGGCAAGGCCAAGGTCGCGGAAGAAGTCGGCGAGGTGGTGGGAGAGGCCGTGGAAGAGGTCGGCCAGGGAAGCCGGAGTCCACGCACATCTCCTGAGTCCGGCGGCCAAGAGTTGGAGACCGCGCGACCAGACTCGACATCTTCTGATGGTTCAGCGAGCTCCGCAACTAGTAGCGGGTATTCTTTATCATCTGTCGATGTTGGCGATGGCAGTGATTTGGATGCTCCTGCGACTAAGAAGCTCAAACCGGACGATTAGAAAAATTTATAACTTGGTTTTGTATTTTGAACTTTTTGAAATCGGCGGCATTGTTTTTGTAACCGCGCGATTAACATTTTGTAATACTCAATGACATAGAAATGAAGGCATTTTTACCTTACTTTTTGTTACATCTTACTTTTCTTACTTGACTATGTCCGCGCGGTCTCAGTTTAGCTTCCGATTTAGAATATAAGTATGTAAACCGGCTGAGTTTGCGCTGCGACTTCATCAAAGCTGTCCGCAAGAGAGAGATATTTTCCTGCGGTTTATACCGGAGTGCACGTCAACAATAAGCCGAGCGGCTAACAATTTAAACCGCAATTTTCCTTGATGAATTATTCAACGTTATCTGCTAGAAGAGCTGAATTGCCGGGGCTTGCTCTTACATAAACCGTGACCGCGAAGTCGCGCGGCCTCTTGTCGCAGTCGGCAAACATTCATAACATTGAAATATTAGATTGCGGCTAGGGCGAACTCTGAAACGAATTGCCCATTTGATTAAAGGAACATTAATAGAGAAACAAGCTTCGGCTTCCGATAATACAGACCGATATAGGCATATGGAAGCCGGGAATCTTTGTGACGACAGTTCGCTGATTAGCTAATATAATTAATACCATAAGTCGTCAGACCAATAGCCAGGAATTAAGTGCCAGAAGCAGGTCGGCCGACTTCCTTTCCATATGAATAACAAACCGGCAATTGATATATTTAAGCCAAATAAGATGATACTGAATAGCGGATAGGCGGACATAAGTCGGCCGAGTTCCCAAATATATTAATGACATTCCGGCCGGTAAGAACAGGAAAGTTGAAAAACTTAAGCCGGAATATGAAACCGGGCGGCTTGTGTAAATAATTATAAAAACCTGCACAGGCCGCTAAATAAAATCGCGAGGCAGCGGATAGGCGCGTGTTGTCCTGCAAAAATAGGTGAAGACATGCACTTATGTGTCAATGTGGGCAGGTGCGTGTAGCATTGCTTTACACACAAAGAACACATAAGCGTCATCGAAATTCTTAAATTCCATGACCAATGTCAAGCGGGACAAGTACGCAACGTCTGCGACTGAATTCAAGCAGGACAAGTACGCAATGTCTGCGACCAAGGTCAAGCGGGACAAGTACGTAAAGCCTGTCTGTGACTGAAGTCATGCGTGACGGGTACGCAATGCCTGCGACTGAAGGTCAAGCGGAAAACCCACTACACATCTGCTACTGAAGTCAAGCAGGATGTGGAGGGCTTAAGAATTCGAAAGGGGCTCTTGCCCCTACATGTATGCATATAGGCATAAAGAGTAAAGCTAAAAAATAAGCTTCAAATGAAAAAGTAACATTTGCATGATGTTAAGGAAGTGAGAAAGGATATATATCTGCAATTTTATCATGCCTTATAGAAAGAGAGAGATGTTGCGTATTATTCTGAACATAAGCTCTTTTCACTATAGAAAGAGAGGAGTAACTGCTTGATCCATTGAGTAAGAAACGGAAGATTGCCTTAGAGAGTCACTAAATGAAATATTCCTGCAGCTTTCCAGCTCTTACAAGTTTATTAGCCAATTCCCTGAGAGCTATGCAATCTTCTATTAGATGACCAATATCTTTATGATACTTGCAAAAAAGCTGCTCGTGCCGATACTTAATTTTGGATTTCATGCGCCGAGGCTTCTTGAACTCAGGCATTCCCTGAATGATTATCAAAAGATCTTCCATAGGAATTTTGAACTTAACATACTTACCTGAACCTTTTTCATGCTTTGGAGTTTTATCCTGGAGAATATAAGGAGATTTGCAATATTCAACTTGCAAAACAGCTTGTGAGGAAATAGATTGTTGTTGGCCAGAAGTCCCTTGGGATTGCTTAGCCATTTGATTCAGAAACGAAACATAACCTTTGTTTGCCTCTTCGCCTATTATGAATGTATTAACTATATCAATAAGATCTCCGTAGCTTTTGGGATATTTTGTGGTGAGCTTGAATTTTAATGGGCCCTCTTGAAGGGCATTTATGAAAGCATGCAAGTAATAGTCTTGATGGACGCTACAAATATCTAGAACCTCCTTTTGAAACCGATCAACAAAATCTGAATTAGACTCGTCAATTCCTTGCTTGATTCGGAAGAGAGCTCCAACGTCTCTTTTCCGCTTCCTGTAAATAGCGAATCTAGAAATAAATTGACTTCGAAGATCCTTAAAGCTGGTTACTGATCGAGGTGGGAGGCTATAAAACCATTCTCTTGCAACATTGCCAAAAGATATGACAAAGATTTTGCATTTTACTCCATTTGACACTTTTCTTAGTGAAATAGCTGATTCAAAAGCTTGCAAATGAGAAAACGGATCATCACATCCAGAATACTCCGGGAGACGCGGTACTCTGAAGTTATCGGAGACTGTATCCCCCTGAATCCGATTAACGAATGGAGAAGGGGCCTCTTCTTCGTCCTCACAAAGAGGCTCATTTGCAACAGATTCTAGTCCACGCTCACCATTATTTGCAAAAAGTTCTTTATGAGGGTCAACAACCTCACTATTAAAATACGAACAGTCCTGCATTTCTGAGAGATTTGTAATAACTGAGATGCGGCTCGATTTATCATGACCCTTTGCAGGATTCATCCTGAAAAGAAAGAAATAGTCGAACTTTTTCAAGAGACCGCAGAACAGCGGCGGCTTAATGTGGCGGATAGACGATTCTGCAAACCGATAAGAAGACCGGCTGAAAAGAGAGCGGATAGAACGCCAGGTTCCACAGTGCGGGAGGCGGGCTGAAAGCCTTGGCCGGCTAAGTCGCGGCTTGCTCGACAGTCCGCCGAACTCTAGAGGATAGAGCGGTCTGGCTCCCTAGACCGCTGATTTCATCGATTAGTCGAGATCTGAAGGTCGCGTGTTAACTGTTTATGCACGAAAACGGACAGGGAGTCGGGCACCACCAGCTAACGGTTCGAACACCGGGGAATAGGGAAGGAAAGGAGGAGACTGTCGACTAATCGGTTACTAGCGGTCGCGGCTAAAGGGCAGAAAAGAGGAGGGGCCGCTGGCAGCGGCAACAGCAGAGTTCGCCCGCCGCGGCTTAAATGCCACTCTTGCGGCGGGCTTTCCTTTACTTAAAAATGAGACAGTTACAACGAGTAAAAGAAGAAGCCGGCCGGACTACAAGCCGCAATACACTAGACTTGAGACCGCAGATCTTAACAGGCGAGCTCCTGGATCCCAGTCATGGTGTCTTGGGGAGTGCACCCACCCCCTATTTATAGGCTCGGGGGCCTGCCCAAACGGGCAGGGCTAAAATTACCGGCTGCCCGGGGTACAAGAGAACCGGGCAGAGGTGAGGGGAAGCAAAAAAGAAAGAAACAAGAAAAGAGGGAAGCCGCGCGGCCTGGCGGATTCCTCCTGGCGAGCTGACGGCTGGGTCCTTGGGCCTTGTCGCTGAGCAGGGTCGGCGCTGGCAGCGGCCTGACACGGAGACCGCCCGGCTAGGGATGCTTGGCGGCTTGAATAGGCAGACCGCCCGGTCTGAAAACTGAGCGGGCAGGTCGCGGATTCCGGGCTTATCAATGAGCTATATAGGTTCTGTTATGAGCGGCTTGGTTTTCTGTATCCGCTCAGTCCGCCGAATGGTTTTCATGTTATAATTCAACAAGTTAATAAAAAGAATTGCGGACTCTACAAGAACTCAATGAAGTACCATCAGACATTGTTATCAGCTGGCTATTTTTCGTCATTTTTAAGGCGGACATGGAATGGATTGATTGAATGAATTCTCTAATCAGCAAGATTCGTTATAAATGATATATCGTGCGGACTGCAATTGAAACTCTACAGAGTCCGCCTAACAATTTCTTATTCCAATGACGGACAATAATTGTCTCTAATCAGCAAGTTAAAAAGCTCAGATTTATCAGCGTGTCGTGCGGACTGCTAAGTGTCGGTGCGGTGAGCGTGGAAAAAGAACATTGCAGAAAGCACACATGCCAAAAATATCCTTTCTATTTCATCAAAAATTGTTTACATCATTTTGTATGTTGGGCGGACTGCGATCTTGCATCCGCCCCCTTTTACAAAAACCAAAAAAGGAAAATACATTGATCAATCTATAGTCCTTTGTTTCTTTTCTGGAGGCGCAGGGCTGTCACCAACAATGTCAACTTCTGGAGAGTAACCCCCCGAGCCGCTCCCGCTGCTATCCGATCCTGTACTTGAGGCGGACCCGCTATGCGAGCTCCCGGTCACAGAGGAGGATGCAGAGTTGTCGGACTCGGCGGACAGTTCTTCTACTCGTTGGCTTGAGGCATCGTTGTCCGCTGCTTCCATGGCACTTGGCTCTTCGCCCTGCTCTCCGTCTTTGTCTTCTTCTTCTTCTTCTTCGCCTTCTTCCTCAAAAATATCTTTGCCTTTTTTAGCCCTTTCCATCGCCGCGACCTGCGGAGCCAACTCGGGGAAGATCTCCAAAAAAGGAACGTCATCCACTCCCTCTTTTATGAAGCCATCGCGGACAAGTCACTCAATGGCGACCTCGACGGTCTCCTTTACGAAGGGGAGCATGGCGGACTGGAAGTTGTTGTTTTCCAAGTCATAGGCGACCTGCGCAAACAAAAGCAAATTAGACAGATCGCGGCGTATAGAAAATCAAGGCCGCTGCGAATTCAACTCACCCCCAGCTCCTCTTTTTGCTGAGCAACCCTTTTTCCCAGCCGCACGTTCCTTTCCTTTAGCGCTTCATTATCCTTTTGAAATTGTTCGTTTTGCCTCAACAGGTCTCTGGCCAGAGTGGCACAATAGTGGTTTGTCACCGCGCTGTTCGCAGAAGCCTAAGAGGCCAGCAGAGGGAGGTCGGCGGCGGGCACCTTCTTGAGGTCGCTCATGTTGCGCTTTCCGTAAAGCGCGGAGATCATAATGTGGGTGTGGCGTGTTACCCGCGGACTCTTCCACGAAGGAAGCGTGGTGGATAGGCGGACGTGCTTATTCTTGCTGTGCCAGTGGACCATAAGGTTCCCCCTAAGTTCCTTCTGGCTGATGCCGAAGCCGGTCATGGAGAAGCTTTCGGAAGAAGAGTAGTCCGCGGCGGGATCTCCTTCCTCCTTCCTTTTTCTCGCGACTGCTTCATTCTTTTCTTTCTGTGTAGGAATGAAACCGCTAGGCGTCTGCGGCAAGTTGGCGGGTACCGCCAAGGTCGCTGCAAAAAACAAATTGGTTAACATCAAGGTCGCGGCGGATGCTAAAGTAGAGTTCGGAAGCCACTTACTCTCTTCAGGAGTGACGTCCGCCAAGCTCGCCAGCATCGGAATATAATGCTCGATGTCGAGCCTAGCATTGGCCAGGAACTCGACGATGGCGGACTCAAGGCCATCCAGCTGTACACTTTTGAAGGCGGAGTCCGCGCGCACCTGCGGATAGGTGTGCGCGAACCCCAGGTCGCCCTCAAAAATCAGGAACCTAGAGTTCCAGTTGTGGATTTTGTTGGGAAGGCCCACAACCTTCATCCCCCTGCAGTAGAAATATATTACCCCCTTGTAGGGGCGGCCTCCAGAAGCAGTGATGGAGCGGACATAGAATATCTTACGGAAGATATTCATTGAGAAAGCAATCTTTTCAGATCGCAAGTAAGAAACAAAGCTGCAGATTGCAGCAAGTGTATTCGGCGCGAGATGTCCAGGCACCATTCCATAGTGCTCGAAGATCGCAGCGAGTTCCCATAAAAGCAGAAACTTGAATCTGTTGTCGAAATGGTCCACTGGAATGGCGATTTGGGTCGCAGTTGAGAAGTTCAATCTTTCCTGATGTGCGGGAAGGCGAACAAGAATATTCGAGCTTGCCATCTTCTTTTCGACGAAGGCGTCCCGGTCGGCCTCTGTCAAAGTGCATTTGCGGTGATCAGCAGAGTGGAAGGCGACAGCAGCATCAGTCCGCGCGGACACCATTTTGCAGGCCGCAGGGTTAATAGAGAAAGCGGTTTCCTGCATAAGAGAAAGCGGAAGGCCCTATTTATAGATAAAGAGTCTGACAGCTTTTTGGCCAGGCCACAGAGCTCGCAAATCCAATCCGCACAGTCCGCAAAAAATTAAAAGCACAACCAAACAATAACGCGGATACAAAACACAGATTCAAATGCCAAGGGAAATTCAAAGCAAAGAGTTCTGGTCGGCACAATTTGTTGTCCGCCCAGATCGCGCTTTTTCTCCCGGAAGGTCACAAGGAGCGGATACATTTTCAATCCGCTTAGTGTGCAATATTTCCCCAGGTTAAAAACGAGAAGCGGACACAGCATTAGTCCGCACAATTCGCCACATCACAAGGATTAAGCTACATATATAGCAGATATATAATCTGAGTCCGCACAGATCAAATAGAATTCAGTTTATAGTACAGCATTGTTTGGAGCAGTCATGCAAACAAATATACAGTTAATCAAATAAAAGCTCAAGGCATTGCGGACTCAGCGGACCCTGTTGTTGGTCCGCGTCGGCCTTTCAGCCCTGTCTCTACATAGATGAGTTGCTTGATCGCTGATCTGTAGAATTTCACTGTACACACGGCAGAGATGATGATGAATGACATTTATGGTCCAGTGCATGTGAGCGGCCTCCCGATCTACCCGGCTGAGAGGCACCATCGGCTCCGCCGCCGGCATCTGCTCCTCATCCGCGGGCTGTTGGGCACCTGCCGGAGCAGCGATCTGGCGCCCGCGGCCTCTGCTCGGCGACCTCGGCAGTCTGCTTCTCCTTTCCTCCACGCACTGACGCCAAGTGCTTGCCTTTGTAGTATCGGACATCATCCGCGAGCCTCTTCTTCTCCCTTTCAGAGCTCTCCAGCGCCTGCGAGATGCTGGCGATCTGGTCTTTTAGGGCCTTCTTGCATTCCGCGGACGCTTTCTCACGCGCCGCGGACGCCCTCTCGCGCTCCTCTGCTTTTTCTAACTCTGCTTTGACACACTGCATTTCGGCTTCAAATTTCATCTCTAAATCTTTCATATACAGGCTGGGCGGCTCATCCCCCGCGGGTTCCACATGCGAGACCGCGTCGGCACCGGTGTTGGGCGTGACCGCGATCTCGCCGCTCTCGATGGAGCCCGGCGGCGACTTTCTACCTGCAACAAACAAAGACAACTTCACATTCAAATGCAGCTCGCGGCGGACGCAAAGAAAGGATGAAAGATCACTTTTAGACATAGCAGCAGCGAGTTGCCGACTATCGAAGATGATTGGCCGCCTTTCCTGCTACGGGTCAAAGGCGCTTAACCGCTTCCTCCATTCGCGGTGGACCTTTGCTCTTTTCTCGGCAGCCGCACTTGTTGAGACCACAATGTCGTCCGTCTCGGTGATGATTCTGACTGGTCTTGACTTCCGCGGCGGCGACCTGTAAAGCCACTTACGCTGAAAATATTTAGGCGCCGGTTGAAGTTTACCTAACCGCAGCAGCTCCGCGGCAATCCGCAGATCCTCAGCGGCTTTATCCGCCGCGACCTGCTTCGAGGCCGCCCCAACCGCAGCAACATGAGCAACAATTTGTTTCTTTTGCCCCTCTATCTTCTCCTTCAGTCTCTCTCTCTCCTCTTCCTCCACAGCGGACAGGGAAGGGAGTTTGTCACCCTTATCTCCAGTAGTCTCCGCCTCAGATTGCTGCAGTACAACCAGCAAGGAGTCGTTGATTAAGTCAAGTTGATCGATGTCTATGGAATCAATTATCTCATCCGTGGATAGACTGACCGTTGAGAGGGAATTATCTCCCTGTATTTGGGCCACCGGAGTAACCAGATCGTTATTTGGAACTTCTTTGTTGTGCGGCCGGTATTGTAAGTCCGCTTCCCCAGTCCGCTTGGAGATGTTCTTCTCCTTCATGGCGCGCAGCTTATTCTCAACCCGCTCGGCGACGGTCGCTCCGTCCCTCTTCCTCTTCCTCCTCTTGGCAGTCTTCTCAGCAGAATCCGCGGCGGACCCCCCTAATTCGGGCTGGTTTTCGCGGACAGGTTCAGGATTCATAGCAGTCAATGCCTTGGAGGGCGCATTGTCCTCTTCCTCAGTCCGCCTATCATCCTCATCCAGGTTAACAATAGGCACCTGGGCATGGGGAGAAGATACGTCAGCCCCAAGGTGTTCGCCAACAGTGTCCGTCGAGGTTGCGGTTTTCTGAGAAGGGGAGGAATCCGACGTCACCATCTTCTCACTTCTCAAGAGCTCGGCGTCGACTGTGGCATTCGCGCGAGCAGAAAAATCGGCATGGCGGACTGTTTTCTCCGCAGTCTTCTGGCTATGGTAACTCTCTCCTGAGGGGAGGACAAGATCTTTTCTTGTCGATCTCTTTACAATCTTCTTAGTCCTCATAGGCGTCGACAGTTCGGGGTCGCCCTTTGCAGTAAGACTAGAGAAGAAAGCTCCAAGCCTAGCCATGCCGGACTGGAAAGTAGAGACCGCAAGTGGTGAATATCGCCCCGTGTCGATCGAGATTCTCAGCAATTCCAGGGCTTCCACTGATATTTATAGCGTTGGCGGCGTTTTCGAGGCTTGCGGACTCGGCGGTTAAGAAAACATTTTCGAAGTTTTCTGGAAACTTAAAAATGTGCGGGGATTATGTTAACCCCTCAGTCCGCAACATACTGCAAGGTTCCAAAGCCCCCTTTTCAGCAGGCGCGGACGCAAGTTGTCAGTCTGCCCAGTCCGGCAATATCACCAATCGAACACCATGGTACCCCAGCAGCGGACGCAATATCCTGTCCGCTCCGTCCGCCAGCGCTTGGTGTCTTCTCTACAGCGGCGGACGCAGTGTCTCGTCCGCCCAGGCCGCCCCCTCCAGCGGGCGCGCCCAGCAGCAGTGGAAGCTCTAGTCCGCGAGCCCAGTCCGCCCCCTCTGTGCGGACTGGCGTGTTCTTTCATTTTGCTTCCCGTCACCGCTTCCCGGTTCTCCTGTACCCCGGGCAGCCGGTTATTTTATCCCTGCCCGTTTGGGCAGGCCCCCTATCCTATAAATAGCGGGGGAGGTGGTGAACCCAAGGCACGCTGACTCGGACCCAGGAGCCTACTTGTTACAGGCTGCGGACTCGAATCCTGTGCTTTGTGGACTCCCCCTCGCTTTGCACTTGTTCAGCTTTTCCTTTCACTTGTAACCCAATCCTTTTTCAATCAAGGGAAAGCTCGTTGCAAGAGAGGCATTCAAGCCGCGACGGGCGAAGTCTATTGTTGCCGTGGTTCACGGCCCTACTCTTCTTCCTGCCCTCATCCGCTTAGTAGATCTCTACTCGCAGTCTCCCTATTCCCCGGTGTTCGAACTGTTAGCTGGTTGTGCTCGACCCCCCTTGTGTTTTCGTGCATCAACAGGTATCTAGCCTAAGAATAATTCGGCGTGTATCTGCGGTTAGGAATCGTCTGGATGGCCAAGTTTAAATCCATCGATTATCATAGGTCGATTCGTCGAGTATGGTAGTAAATTGTCAAATATCGTTGTTGGTCGAGTGTTGCAAATTTGATAAGGACAATTCGGCGTATATCATTTAAATTCGTATAATATCGTTAAATCTCTTTCGCCGAGTATTGTAGGATTCATCGAGTATCGCTAGTCCTTTTTCGCCAAATAGTTTAGAATTCATCGAGTATCATCATAGTTTGTCGGGTATACTCGCCGAATGGGCTAGGACAGAAATTTTCGCTGTTTTTGGCCCGATTCGTTGTGTATGGTCCTTAGAGTGGTTTTAGGACATGTTTAAGTTTTTCTTTGGGTTTAGACTTGGGATTTGGTTTGGGTTTGATGTTTCTTCGGATATGAAGGTTGGTAGTGGATAAAGGACCGCTAACTTGACGTCGGTTTGTGGATCATTACACTTGGTGGTTGTTTGGCTCTGTTATGAGGACTGTTGGTTTGGGTTGGGAAAAATGGTCACCACCGCAGGGCCTTCTTTTTTTGATAGATTTGTGTCTGGGAGCCTGGCATGGGACAATTGGTCACCGACTCCGGCCCGGTTGATATTAACAAGTGTTAATGATTCACGTTTTCGAGCTATTTTGTGCTCAATTTGCTTCGTACATCAGTCAATGCTATTTATGCTAATACTTGAAGATTTTGTCGAAGCATGGCTACATTCCGCACTTGGTGCATATATTCAATCATCACCTTTATTACAGACATTTACTATACTTGTATTTATTTTGATAATCAGCTGTGGTTTTCAACATTTCTTATACTCGGGTTTGGTAAACCCTTCCTTGCCTTTGTACTTATTATCAGATTATTTTCCTTTGCCACTTGTATTTTCTTGCTGAGGTGTTCTTCTTTTCTGTGCGTTAGGTTCCGGTTAGTAGCCGGTTGAGTGGCTAGGTTCGGGTGTTTGCTATTGGACTGCTTTGTTGTAGAGCTTTTCGTCACACTTGAGGTAGTTTTTGGTTGTTTCCTTATCAGTAAAGACATACATGCCTTCAGTGGGTTCGTGTCAGGTTGTTGACACTCACTGGTGGTTTTCTTTCAAATTATCAAAAACTTTGCAAAACTGCGAACGTTTGCCCTTTTTTGTGGTTGTTTATTCTTGTTCTTTGGGAAGGCTTTATGCTAGGTTGCACTGTTAGGTATTTTAAAATTTAAAAACCATTATTATTACCTCATATATGTCATATTTGAAAACCTAAATCACTATATTTAAAGGGTCGTAAAAGGTACTTTTACTATTATTATAAATCTAGAGTCTTGCATATCATGAGTTGTAATCTGGGAAAGTTTATACTCATGTAGGATGCTAAATCAATCTGATCAAAGTATTTTGGTGCCGTATAACTATATTTTTCAAGTGGACTAGTTGATCCACTGAGCCGATGAATGTGGCTAACTGCTTAGCTTGAGTTTCTCTAAATAACTCACAAATCTTTCATAAAGGTGTTTAGTTGGAGTTTTGCCTGAACGTCTGCAGTTATCCCCTACTGACGTGGCATCATGATGCATATTTTCCTTACTATGATATATCCTTTAATGCGGAGAAAATGCGGGTTGTGACACTAACTTTAGGGATTAATCACAATCGTTGATCACTTCATGATCATAACAAATGGTACATGCCTCTCTACATTCTCTACTTAGAGGCAATTTTAAATAGACCTTATTGTGCTTAGAATAAGAAACACTATTCCAGGCCCTTTGCGAACTATTATCTCTCTGCAACGAAAGATCGTCAATTCTTCAGAAACTCAGCAAATCAATGGCTCCGAAAGGATTGGATTTCTTGTTTGAGGGATTTGAGCTGGTTCGAAATAGCTTTAACGATGATCCTGAGGAAGTCATGCAGGTTCTGCAGTTACTAGCGGTCGCTGACCTAAACTTCGTCCTGTCCGAGACAGTCTTGATTTTGAAATGAGAAGTTCTAGAATTATATTCAAATTGCAAAGTGGAATAATACTCATCCAAAATCAAATCCTTAATCACAACCAAAAGGTTATGCAAGGCATTCCATCTACCCAAGGTAAAGGAGTCTGATAAAGACATAAATTTATTTTAGAATGATATCAAGACAACACTAAAGTGGTGTGGACTCTCCAAGCATTCAACTGGTTCTGTATTGATAAGGGAGATGAACAACGGAGGGAAGTTATTTGATAACATTCTAGAAAAAGCTCTGCTTTGCAAAACAGGTTCTCATGATAAGATATCGACGAAAATGCTTGAACTTATGACAAAGATTATTCTATCAAAGAAAACAGTCTGGAGCAAAGTTCTGTTTGATAGAATGGTAGAATACATCCTTGAGCCCAACCTGCGAAGAATCTTGTCTTTGTATCTACATGATATAGTCCCAGGAATCCTCAACACGAGGCTAGGGACTAAGATGCATCATATAAGGAGGATGGACTCCAGAATGTTTGACAGATGGGAGAGAGTTCTACAACCATACCTTCAATCTATTAAGAAGACAAAGAAGAAGCTAGTTCAAGATGTTAGCAAAAAAAGATGTTCATCAGAGAATAGTGAAGAAGAGCCACATGACCCAAATCTGACCGAGTCTACTGCAGAAACAAGAAGAGACATGAGTGCTCAAGTCTCCAAATCTTCTGAACCTCCTGCAAGGGTCCAGTTAGCCAGAACTCAATCTGAAGAAAACCAAGCAGGATACATGGTCTCACTGGAAGGTTTACAAGTGGGAAATACATGTGCTGATGTTTTGGGGGAGAAATCTAAAATGGGTGCCGAAGTTAATGGGGAGAGTCACCAGATACCTGTTCAAACTAAGGGGGAGACCAACTAGTCTGTTCAAGAGGATTTAGACAACTTCATTGAGAATTTGGAGAAGAGGATTGCTGAAACTTCAGAGGGTCCTAAAGTTGTTCATTTCTGCACTCAATCTTAGAGGGAGAAACTTCTTGAGAATGTTATGGAAGATGCTTTTGCTGAAGTGGACCAAAACAAGTTCTTGAAGGAGAGTAATCAAATTCCTGCTGAGAAAGTTCAACCTTCGGAAATAATGGAAGAAGAACACAAAATCAACACTGTTGAAAATCTAAATGTCACTGTGGTCACTTCAATAGTTGCGGGGGAGAGAGTCACATTTAACTCCATGCTCCAAGTACTGTAGTGGAGATAGACTCCTCTAAGTCAAACAAAGACAATGTTGTTACTAACATACCTGATGATTCCCATTCCTCAGAGTATGTAAAGCTTGATTCAGATGTCAGATAAGAAGAAAGGCCAGTGCAACCAATGAAAGGACATCTCATTAGACTGATCAGATGTCAGCATTTCTTCTAGCACAACTGATAGGATTGCTGGATGATCAAAAACAACAATTAGTGAACTTTGTGGATGATTCTATCAAGAACTTAAGAAATGATTTGACAACAGAGAATAAATCGATAAGATTTAAGGTAAACTTACTAAAGGCCAACACTATTGCATTCTTCCTTAGGGTTGCACCTGCAGTTAACTTTACAGAAAGCAAGCTGGCAGAAATCAGAAATATCCATAATGTGATTGAGGAAAATCATAATATTACAGCCGCAACATGCTAGAAGTTCACAATGCAAAAGAGGAATTGATGGAGATACACACGAATATTCTTGAAAGAAGAATGGTTGTATGTGCCCAATTTTTATATTATCACTTACTCAAGCTCAAGGGACAATCAGCCTTGGTGTTAACTATCTGGATGGTCAGTTAACAAACGCAAGCACCTCCCAGACTTTAAATATCTCTGAAGAAGTCAAAAAGGGGGAGAAGGAAGTGATAAAGAATAACACTGAAAATGTTGTATGGACTATAATTCTGATCAGAGGATCTCTTGGTATTGAACAGATAACATATAATAGCATCCTTACTGTGTCTGCCTAGATTCATCAAGCACTACAAGTTGGAATGATGTGTCAATATGATAGTTAGTTTGCAGAGCAATATGATTCTCAGAAATATGACATTCAATAAAGTACTCAGTGGGCTTAACCTGCAACTGATGTTGAAATTCCCTCTTTCAGCCCCACTGTTGAGCAGATTGTCAGGTCCAAAGGCAACTTTATTACTGAAGAGGAAGAAGAGGTCAGGCTCAACAAGAAGAGGTACAAAGAAGAAATGGAGTCCATGCCAGACTTTGAGCAATGGAGTCCTCAATCTAAGACTATAATTTTGTCTTCTTGGGACCAAGTTAAGTCTAAGAAACTGAGAGGGGAATGCTCTACAGCTCCCTAGAATGTGTAAAGCTAGAGTGGAATGAAGAAGCTAGGAGGAAGTATATAAGGGACAATAAGTCAGGTGTTCTGCCACTAGATCCATTAGAGCCAAGTAAATACTTCCCATGCCTTACTGCTACTTTAATATCCAGAATGAAAAGAGAGAAGGTGAAGCAAAGACTGCAAAGATTCCAAACAGGGGAATATTAATTAATGAACCAGAAACATGTTATGTTTTTTGCAATTTTTCTTTAAGGGCCTTTTTGGAATGTGAATAATATTTTAAAAACAATGGATATTTATCCTTAATTCCATTAAGTATATTCATATGTTCACGTGTTCTTTAATTAATGTTCCTAAATCATCTGAGTATAATTAAATTTCTATGTTCGTTAGTGCATATAATTGTCTATGGTTTTGACTTCTTCAAATAAGGGGAGATTGTTGGGTCTTTTGATCACTATGTCCCAGATTTGAAGAAGGCCTATAAGATAATGGTATACACAGTATTGCATTTAAAGCATGATTTAAGTTCTATATATGCAGGTTGCTCTTTGTTCACTAGTTAAATAGGTTGTCTAAGCAATAATGATAGCTGAATATAAGACAGGATGCTGACAGGGCAGAAATCTGCCTAAGTTCAGATGCGTTGAGTGAAGGCAGTTCACTCAATTCCAGATGTCTTTTAGTTTTGAGTAATGCCTCAACAATTAAAGCCTCAGCATTGTCAATGTAGAAATCTAGTAAAGTCCAGAAGCGTTCAGTGAAGGCAGTTGACTTAACACATAGAGCCAGAAGTGTTGAGTAAAGCTCAAATAGTTAAAGCCAGACAAAAGCTGACATGAATTCTAGCTAAGTCCAGAAGCATTGAGTGAAGGCAGTTCACTCAAAGCCCTCAAGAGAAAGCAATGACAAAACACCATTCAGTCAGAGCTGTAGTACTGATGTACTTGGAAATCTATCTAATGACAGATGTGTTGAGTGAAGACAACTCACTCAATGCCTATTCGATAGAAAATCTGTCTAAGGACAGAAGCGTTGAGTGAAGGCAGTTCACTCAATGCCTCTTCAATAAAACTTGCAAAGGCATAAAGCCTAGAGTGATGACAACTCACTCAACTCCTTAATTTAGGTTAAATCTATGAAGTACATATTCGTTAGGTGATGAAGGCTCAATCAACAGCTAGACAGTTAGGTTGCAAGAGTCGATATTCATTGAGTGTTTAATGATCACTCAATGCTTGGTGGTGCAGAATTCTGCTTAAGTGTTTTGGCATTAAGTGACAAGTCTTCACTTAACGCCTATACGGAATTTTTTGAATTTGGCTAAGTACACATGTGCTAAGTCAAAATAACGTCAACAGGATTTCAAATGTTGCGGGAATGGAACAATAGATGACAAATGGCGCTATGTTCCTATTGTACAATAATTAATGCAAAAGTGAAGTTGCAGCTACCAACTCCATGTGGTCCACTGCTCAAAGAACCAACGGACAACGGTATACAAAAGAGATATTCCAAGGAAGAAGAGATTAACATTTTGAAATTGATTGCTTCGTCTTCTTCCTCTGAAAAAAGGTTATAGAGCTTGAAGAAACAACTTTTGTTGTTGAGCTGAAAGTTCAAGGAAGATAGTTGTTGTCATTCTGACCATCAACAACAATATTATGGAGTGATCTCTCTAAGGTAGAAGAAGGAACAAAGCAAGACCTAGCTGCAGTACCTTCACAACTCAAGCTGAACATTCTTGAAGATCCATCCTTAGAGTTGTGAAGAAGATCAGATTGAGTCATCTAAGTTCATGAAGAGGTAGAGTCAGAGATTATTTCTCTAGAGACAATAAACACCAACAATCATCCTTTATTTTTGTAGGATCTTTACTAATCTGAGTGTAAGACTAAACTATAAAGGTCGAGGTTGGATCTTTTTTGTAGGTCTAAGTTGTAAGGCCCTTGGTTCTGAGTTGTAGGATTCTGGGTGAGATTCTGAGTTGTAGGAGAGTATCTCTATAAGTTAGGATCCAAAGGTGGATCTATGTGTATGGCTAACCTCCTAGCCTGAGTGTAGGACATTGAGGTAAAGTCTGAGGTAGGTGTTCAGGAGCAGATCACTGAGTTGTAGGAGAATATTTCTCTGAGTGTAGGGCCTTGGGCCTAAGGTAGGACATTGAGGAGTCTGAGAAATCCTGAGGGATCTGTGTTGTAAGCTCATTGAGCTAAGTATAGAGAAGTTGGCCTCGTGTAACATATTGTTAGAAAGTTGTGAGGGGCGTTGTGTGTACCCAGACCTTGGGGAACTACTATAAATAACTTGTATGCTGATTATGTGATCTTGAAAGCTAATCTAAACATTAATCACAACTCACCTAAGTAAAAGATTATCATAAAAGACACTAAAACCTATTCACCGCCATCTAGATGTTTAGCTACTCTTGAAAACAAAGTCTTTCATTTCGTCAAGAGGTCACGCAAATACTCGTGGAATTGGTCGAGTTTACTCTGGAAAATTTCTGACAGTTTCTTAAACTTCCTTAGAATCGTCTAAGTTAAATTTTTCATGTATATACGTGAAGTCTCGTGTCATTCATCGAGACATCACATGAATACTCATAGAATTCATCGAATATACCCGAGTGGTCTAGTGACGGTTATCAGAAAAATTTCTAAGTCAAATTTGTCATATAAACTCGTGTAATTCGTCGAATGATCAAGTGAAATCTAAGTAATTCTTCGAGTGTTTTAGCTATTACTCGTGTCATTTCGACGAATGGAGTTAACATTTTTCTGGATCGATTTGTTTTCAACGGGTTTTGTATCAAATGATGATTATGTAAAGTGCATGTTGAAGTTTATTATTGGAAGGAAATTTCTATTTGTTGGATATTGATTCCACATAAATTTCAAGGATTCATTTTGACAAATTTTTAACAATAAGAATCAAAAAATTCTTTTGACCTAATTTTCAAAATCGTGAAGGACCGAAAAGTTTCTTCTCCGGTCATCTATTCTCAGAAACACAACTCGACCGAAAAGCTTTCAGATTCTTCAAAGGTGCTTTCGATCTAGTCGGATTTTAAGATTTCAGATAAAGGTTTTCAAGACCTCAAGTCTTCTCCTTAAACTTTATTTTTACTTCTAATATCTAAGAATGAAGAAGATCAAATCCATTCAGATTTGAAGATGAAGATTGTTTTTAATCTAGAAAGTTGTAAACACCATTTTTCTTATTGTAGGAAGTTTCTACTTCCGAGTTTATAGATTCATGTTGTTGGACTGAGTTGTAAGAGAGTTGCCTCTGATTGGTAGGAGAGATTGTTCTCAGAGTTTTTGGAGTATTGTCTTTGAGTTGTAGAAGTTGAGGCTCCGAGGTATAAAATTTGTATAATCTGAGATTTGGTGAAGTAGCCGAGACAAGCCTGAAGTGCTAGATAGGCGTTGCGGGAAAGTTGACGTACCCATCTTGGGGAACCACTATAAATCCTTGTGTCTGTGTTGTACCTTTGTGTGGTTTATTTATCAACATTTTTAATCCACAAATAGACGCAAAAATCACCTATTAACCCCTTCTCTGTGATTTAGTTAGACAATTAGATAATTTCAATTTTTATTAGAGAGTGGTTGTTCGTTAAAAGGTTAATTCCTTAAATAAGATCTTCATCTAGTTATCAAAGCACAAGAGTTTTTGTTATGTATAGAAGCAAGGATATGTCCCCCATGAAGCTGTCTGTATGCTCCGAGGAAAATTTCCCCACGTGGAAGGAAAGAGTCAGGTTCTTCATAAAAGCTATAAACCCTAGAATCTTTCAGATTGTTGAAGAAGGTCCATATATACCCATGACTGCTTCAACCATCAACCTAACTCTGATGGTTCCTAAGAAAATACTAGATCTAACTAAAGATGATATTTCTCTTGTCTCTATGGAGAAGAAAGCAATGAACATTATTGCAAGTGTTGTAGAAGACTCAATTTTGCAGAATCTAATCTACTACAAGACAACCAAAGATATGTGGACTTCTTTAATTGTCCTCGTGGACGGTATGGAGGAGTTTATGGATGGTCG
This sequence comes from Platanthera guangdongensis, assembly GCA_039583875.1. Classification (NCBI taxonomy): domain Eukaryota; kingdom Viridiplantae; phylum Streptophyta; class Magnoliopsida; order Asparagales; family Orchidaceae; genus Platanthera; species Platanthera guangdongensis. The sequence continues at coordinate 90,763,530 of CM077156.1, forward strand.
AAAATCCCTCCTCAATCAGGAGTACGAAGCCTTCAAACAAGACAGAAGAGACTCCATAGCCGACTGCTATGAGAAGTTCTTCAGGATTGTCAGTGGGCTAAGGAATTATTGTTGCAAGTTTACGAACGGTGACTTAACGACAAAATCTTAAGATCCCTGACGTAAGAATCGGATAACAAGATTCGTGTAATAAGGCAGTTTGGTAGACTTACTGATACTGACCTCAGAATCTGTTTGGGATGCTGCTTTCCTATGAGCTTCAAATCAACACGAGGAAGGCTGAGGAAGAAGGATGCAGATCTGCAACCAGAGAAAGGTCAGTGGCCTTGAAGGCTTAAGGGTCAAGGTAGACTAGATTTGTGTCTCCTTCCAGAACACAAACCTCATGTGATCAGGAAGACTTAAAGATGAGCACCTTATGCTCTGAAATGTCGATAGAGAGTTCTCCTTACTCTCCAAACAATTCAAGAGGATGCTCAACAAGGGGAGGCAAATGAGAAATCAGTCATCCTCGTATAGTTTTAGGAGATCACGTGGTGATGGTGATCACTATAAGAAGATCTACAAAAACTTGACAGGTATAACTCGAAACCAAACAAACATATTTCAACTGATGTCATGTGCAACTATTGTAATAAGCCATGGTATATAATTGATGGTAGTCTTTACAAGAAGAAGGAAGGATCTAAGAAGGAAGAGAGGAGAACCTTTAAATGTAATAATAAAGAAGAGAAGAGCTTCATCGCAAAGAAGCCGAAGAATATGAGTGATAGTGACTCAAACAAGTCAAGCTCAGATGAATAAGCCTACTTCGGGCTAATGACGTGGTCTGATGATGATGAAGGCAACTCCCCGTATAATGGGAAGGTAAATTCTCATACACCTCTCTCCGAGTATAAAAATACATTGGAAGTCCATGAATACTATTCTTTTAAAGTGGAATCGGACTTATTGGCTTAGTATAAGGTACTGTTTGCATGTTTTGACAAATTCCGTAAGGTAGTCAAAATACAGGCCAAGGAGATTAAATCTGTCAAGGATTTGGAATATGATCTAATTGAGGAAATTAAAAAATTGATTCCTATCAGAGATGAAGTCCAACCCTTGAAAGATGAACTTCTGACCTCTACTGAACAAGTACGTCTAAAAGTGAAAATCATCGATGAATTATAAGAAAAGTTGTTAGTTGAGAAGAAGCTTGTATCAAGCTACTTGAAGCCCAACACTGTCCTTCCTCTTATCAATGGATTTTCTGCTCCCAAGAAGGGTTGTGGGGTGGGACACAATTCCACACTGGCTAAAGGGATGGCTGCTCAAAGTCAAACCACCTTCAAGAAAGTCAACTTTCGTACGAACAAGTATGACTTTGAGGTGTCCTTTAGTCACTGCTGGGCCGACATATGTTGATCCTAAAAAAACTACCAAGGATGGAGCTGCCCGAGGAATTTTGGAATGAGTGATCTAAAGGCACCTCATGATGAAATTTTCCTTAAGGATTATGGTCCATTTGTTCATCAGTCGAGTGTAAAGAGAACACCAAAGGTAAAACCTATTGTTGGCAAGCCACTTGAGAAGAAGGATTCTTATGTGTGTTGTAATCACGAGGCTTCTACCTTCAAGACAGCTGATCCTGCAAGACAACACGTATAAGACCGCCCTTCCGGAACACAAAACACGGCACGAGGGGAGTCTTATACCCAAAAATGCTACCCTACGATAGCGCTAGCACACGGGCTAACTTGTACTACAGGACACCTATTATGTTGGCTATATCCAATATCAATCAATGCCAACCAAACCAATAATATAAAACAGAAGAAGTCATATCCACACATAAGTAAAAGCCCAAAAGTACATCAAATACAAGAAGCTACGACAAGCTTCTATAATATAAGAGTGCAAATAAAACTTGCCCAAAAGGGCTATAACTTAAGTCTCTCTAACTCACATCGGTTACTGATGGTAGCGACGACACCGTCACTTTAGGCCCTGTCTTCCTTGCTTGGTTGTCCTGCTGCATGACCTGTTGCTACTCTGGCTGCGTGGTTTCCACCTAAAAAGGAAGACGTTACAACCGTTAGTCATAAAGATTAAGTGGCTTCACATCCGCTCCCCTGACGACTCCTCGGCACAGGGCGGAGAAAAGAACAAGGGTACAAAATATATAAATACAATAGTAGTACAAGTAGGTGGTATAGATTGAGCAATATCATGTATATCTGCAGCATAATAAATAAGAAAACAATCTACTCTAGTAGTCCTATTATCTACAGCAATATATAAAAATGTAAAGCTACAATAAAAGTAACTCAACTTATATGAATGCCCATGCAGACATATAAGTTGAGGATCAGCTCAACAGTAAAGTAACTCATCGTATAAGTGTGCCCATACAAACTTATACGATGAGGATCTTGTTCATGCAATGTAATGTACTGACTTGACTGTAATGCAATGACTCACCCATGATCACGTACATGCAATGTCGACACAGACTTATAGTTCCCACTTTTCGGGCAGGTAGCTAACCTCTCAGTCATCAACTGTCATGCCCTGCCGGTGATAGTGGAGCCGGCTTCTCCACCACTAGGCGGGCATCCACACTACCAAGCTTAGGCCTCCGAAGGCCTCAACGCTAGAACACAGCAATGGAGCTCACATGCGTACTACGCCTCAGTAGTAGTCTTAGGTAGATATGCACCGAGAACCAAGCCTGAACTGGACTATGTTGTCACCCGGAAGGTGCCTCGGAAAATGCACGAGGACCAATCCAAACCATTCACTTGGCATGGAAGGAGCCCCGGGAATGAACACCGAGGTCCAAGCACTACCGCCCAAATTCTATCTGTCAACTCCTATCAGTGTGACGACTGGCAAGCCCGCAGACCTGCCACAATATCCTTAACCCATGATTATGACACCGCGTGTCGACTCACATCACATGTAATTTCACATCATTGTTACATGGAGGAGCCTCAGGATTGAGTACTGAGGACCAAGTCAAACTGTCCACTTGGAACGGAAGGAGCCTCGGGAATGAACACCAAGTACAAGGCCCAACCGTCCACTTATATCTCTTCTCAGCATAACCAAACCAGTACGGTCAAACACCCGTACTTACACCCTTTCACATCCTCGTTCCCCAAGGCACTTAAGGGTTCGTTATCAATGTATGGGTACATCACATATCCATCAACTAAAGGCCACAACCATTTGTTCATAATAGTCATTACCAATTATATACAACATGTTCAAGCCAAACTCATCATTATTCAGCACATTACCACTGTCAAGTACGTCCTCATTGTTTTATATATTTAAGTCATTCCTATCCCAACTTGTCAATCCATTCGTTCACTAACCTCAACCAAATCACCTCGATCAAGTACACTTTACTACATTTATTTGTTAGGGATCTATCCAACAAATGTCATTAACATGATTTATCACAATTACTTATAGACTACATTTCAACAAAACATTAACGTTAATGTACTACAATCTCCCTACAAAACCCAAAGCCGATACAAAACAAACACGAGAAGTATATGTGCAGGATCAATTACTGTGCATAAAATTCAATCGAGGATTCCAGAGGATACAGGAATCCGGTGAAGGCGTTTAACCCCCTCGATGGAAAGGTATTTCCAAGGGCTATGACTTTCGTGTTTATTTGAAAGCCCAGATCTGGCTATATCAAGTCTGAAAATTGCCTCGGAGGGCGCTGCGCGCAGAAACGGATTTTTGCGCACATCTTAAAGCAGAACGAACATGATTGGTTTGTTTTCTTCCTCCAAACAAACTTTGCAAACAACATCCAGTACTTCTCCTCCCTTATTCACCCTCAAGGCCAACTTTCTTCATGCAACCAAGTCCCTATCTTCTCATGGAAGAAAAGAGTGGTCGAAGACATCTTATCTCTAGGGTACAAACCCTAGCTTGGCCTTCTCCTAGGAACACTTCCTCTCACGAATCAAGACTCTTTTGAGTCGATATCTCTCATAGGAATAACCAGAGATCTAGCACCAAGGGACAGGGTAGGAAACTCGTCTCATTTTTGGCATTTCCACCGTTTCCAGCCATGGATCTTGTCACCCTTCTTGGCGGCAACTTCTTCTTCTCCTTGGTTGGTGTTCTTTCTTCACGGGAACAAAGATCAGCTCCGACAAACTCTTACTCTCCAACAGTTTCTTACAGTAACGGCTTGGCAAATGAGATAAAGGAGGAACGGCTAGGGTTTTCTCCCTTTTTATAGTGAGAAATTATGTTAACTTCCTCGCCACGTGTCGGCCTGACATTGGACTGCCAAGTATTGATTTAAATGAATGATTTTAAAAAGACGCGGCCCATTAAGTCAATTTGGTGCAATTCCCAAAAATCCGAGAAATTGTGAATTCCCGCAATTCCCCAAAATGATCTTTCAGCGCGGATAGATTTTCGTCAAGTTCAGCTCGATGATTTCATCGAGCTGTGCTCGACATTTCGTTGAGCTCTACTTACTGCCCATGTCACTGGCACACACGGGTAGGGACACGCCCGGGTCACTACCCATGTCCTTCTCTGGAAAAATCACATAGATGGCTCAAATTCTATAAGTGTATCACACGGCTAGGGAAACGCCCCTGTCACTACTTGTGTCCTTCTTGGGTGGAGTCAACACCTCAGCTATGGCTGGAAAAGTTTCTAAGTTAAATGGCGTCGAGAGAATTAAGTCCACTCAATGCTCTCAACGCCTCAACCCAGCCAAAAAAATATTCCACGTCACATGTTGTCGAGAGTGTTGAGTCCACTCAACGCTCTCAATGATCCACTAGAAGCTGTCATATGGCGTCAAGAGCATTGAGTGGCGAGAGCGTTGAGTCCACTCAACGCTCTCCACGCCTTAACCTCCAGAAGCTATGTTATATGTCATCAAGATTGTTGAGTCCTCTCAACGCTCTCAACGCCATAACCGCGAGATAAATTTTTCCATGTTGAATGGCGTTGAGTGTGTTTACTGCACTCAACGCCGCGTTGAGCGCACTCAACGCAGTCAACGCCTAATCTGCAAAAAAAATTTCTAAGTTAAATGGCATTGAGTGTGTTGACTACACTCAACACCATGTTAAGTGCACTCAACGCAATCAACGCCTAACCCGCCATAGCTTTTCTAAGTTAAATGACGTTGAGTGGTGTCGAGACCACTCAATGACTAACATTCAGAACGCTTTCTAAGTAAATACATGATCTAGTCATTGAGTCCGGTCGACTCACTCGACTGTCCCCGAACCCTAGTCAATTTTCTTGACTCAAAACGCGAGCGAGGATTCTAGCACGAAATGGGACGTTATAAATCCTATAAACCAAATAAAAGATTTTTTCCCAGAAATCTGGCAAAGGTTGTGGTGAGATAAAAGCATGAAATGAAATAAAATATGCTTTTAAAATTTACCTTGAGGAAACAACTCCAGGTAGTGCATCCGCATCAAGTCCACCGGTTCCCATGTAAATTCTTCTTTCCCATGATTTGACCACAACACCTTTACCTGTCCACTATCCGCACCAGCGCTAGTCGCATAGATCTCTCGGTCGCTACTAATCCATCATTGGTGGGGATATATTCATCTGGCCGCAACAGAACCTTCCGAAGTGACGACACATGGAATACGTCACGAAGATTCTCCAGCTCTTGCGGTAACTCCAACCGATAGGCCAATGGGGCCAATCCTTTCCAATATAGTGTAAGGCCCAACGTACCTTGAGTTGAGCTTCTTCACACCACGTATCCGTGACACTCCATGCATCGGCCTAATCTTTAAGAACACTTTGTCACACACTTGAAATTCTACCATCCGGTGTTTTGCATCATAATATTTGGCCTGCCGACTTTGAGGCTCAAGCATGCGATCCAGTATTAGTCTAACAACCGCATCAGTATCATTGATGTACTCAATTCCTAACACCTTTGAGTCTTCATCTTGCACACAAGACAAGGGGTTCTACACCTTCTTCCGTAAAGGGCTTTATGTGGTGTCATTCCGATATTGGCTTGGTGAGTATTGTTGTATGAGAATTCTACCAAGGGTAAGTACCTTTCCCATGGCTCTCCTCTATCCAGCACGCACAACCTCAATAGATCTTACAAAGTTCTGATGGTCCTCTCAGACTGTCCGTCTGTCTAAGGATGAAAGGTCGTGCTGAAGGTAAGGCGTGTACCCAAATACGCCTGTACGACCTTCCATTCTTAAGAGGTAAAGCGACCATCCCGTTCAGAAACAATTGTCTTTGGCACGCCATGGTACCGTACAAACTGCTCCACAAAGAAGCGTACCAAGATATCCACATGGGCTTCTTTCTTCATAGGAATAAACATGGATACCTTTGTCAGGCGGTCAATGATTACCAAAATCGTATCATTCCTTGTGTTGATGCACGAAAACGCAAAAGGGGTCGAGCAACACCAGCTAACGGTTCGAGCACAAGGGAAAAGAAGGGAGAGGAGAGACTGCGAGTAGCAATCTACTAAGCAGACGAGATCCAGAAGAACAGCAGGGCCGTGAGCCATGACAACAATAGAATTCGCCTGTCGCGGCCTGAATGAATCTCTTGCGACGGGCTTTCCCTTGATTGAAGAAAGGTTTGGTTACAAGTGAATGAAAAAGGAAGACAGGAGCTGAGCAAGCTGCAGTCCGCAAAGCACTAGATTCGAGTCCACAGCCTTTAACAAGTAGGCTCCTAGGCACGAGTCAGCGTGCCTTGCCTGCACCACCTCCCCCCTATTTATAGGATGGGGGGGCTGTCCAAACGTGCAGGGCTAAAATAACCTACTGCCCGGGGTACAGGGGAACCATGCAGCGGTGACGGGAAGCAAAAAGAAAGAACACACCAGTCCGCGCAGAAGGGGCGGACTGGGCTCGCGGGCTGGAGCTTCCTTCTGCTGCTACTAGGCGCAATCCTGCTGGAGGATGCGGCCTGGGCGGATGGGAAACGGCGTCCGCCGATGTGGAGAATCCAGAGATCCAAAGGCATGGCGAACCAGGCGAACAGACGGTTGCATCCGCCACTGTGGGATAATCCTTGGTGGCCAATTGCTGCTGCTTTGCCGGACTGGGCGGACTGCTTTATTGAGTCCGCGGATAATGAAAGGGGCCTCGGCATCTGGTAGGATGTTGCGGACTGGGGGGTTAACATAATCCCCGCACATTTTTAACTTTCCAGAAAACTTCGAAAATGTTTTCTTAACCGCCGAGTCCGCAAGCCTCATTAATGACGCCGCACTATAAATATCGCTAGAGGGCCTGGAACTATTTTAAAATCACGATCAACACGCGGTGCTACTCACCACTTGCGGTCTCCACTTTGCAGTCCGGCATGGCAAGGCTTGGTACTTTCTTCACTAGTCTCACTGCAAAAGTGAGAAGCCAATAACACCCATGAAAACTAAGAAATTAATAAAGACGACGACAAGAGGGGATCTTGTCCACTCTACTGGAGAAAGTTCCCACAGCCAGAAGCCTGGTGAGAAAGCAGTCCATCGCGCTGACATATCTTTGCGCGAGAAGGAGGATGCCGTAATTCCTGACGCTGAACAGCCACTGGGAAGTGAGAAGTTATTAACCCTGTCGGACACTGCCCATTCCCAGAAAACCGCGGATTCGGCGGACACAGTTGACGAACACAACAAGGCCGATATATCTTCCCCCAAAGCCCAGGTGCCCATCGTGAACCTTGATGAAGATGTGCGGACTGCGAAAGAAGAGGTTGGCAAGGATGCGCATTCAAAGACAATAATTACTGCGAACCTTGAGATGGTCCGCGAGAGCCAGCCCGATTTAGGAAAGGCTGTCGCGGACTCTATTGAGAAAATAGCTTCTAGAAAAAAGAGGAAGAGGGACGGGTTGACCGTGGCCGAGCGGGTTGAAAAGAAGTTGCACGCGATGAAATAGAAGAACATCTCCAAGCGGACTGGATATGCGGACATACAGCACAGACCGCGCGAGAAAGAAGTTCCCGACAGCGACTTGATTACACCAGAGGCTCAAATCCAGGGGGACAACTCCCTTTCCATGGTCAGTTTATCCACGGATGAGATATTCGATTCCATAGGCATCGATCGACTTGACCTAATCAACGAATACTTGCTGGTTGTTCTGCAGCAACCTAAGGTGGAAGTCCTTGGGTTCAAGGGCAGCGAATTCCCCTCTTTATCCACTGCTGAGGAAGAAGAGATGGAGAGACTGAAGGAGAAGATAGAGGAGCAGAAGAAGCAGATTGTTGCTCATATAGCTACTGTCAAGGCGGCTTCGAAGCAGGCCGCGGCGGACAAGAATGTCGAGGATCTGCGGAGTGCCGCAGAGCTGTTGCGGACAGGTAATCTTCAACCGGCGCCTAAGTATTTTAAGCGTCAATGGCTTTACAGGTCGCCGCCGCGGAAGTCGAGACCAATTAAGATCATCACCGAAACTGACGACATTGTTGTTTCAAAAAGTTCTGCTGCTGAACAAAGAGTCAAAGTCTATCGTGAGTGGAAGAAGCGGTTAAGCATTTTTGACCTGGAGCGGGCAAGGCGGCCTGTCTTCTTCGATAGTCGACAACTCGCTGCTGATTTGTCCAAATGTGATCTTTTTTCCTGATTCTTTGAGTCCGCTGCGGACTGTATTTGAATGTGAAATTGACCTCCTTTGTTGCAGGTAGAAAGTCTCCACCGGGCTCCGTCGAGAGTGGGGAGATTATGTTTACGCCGAGTACTGGTGTTGATGCGGTCTCGCATGAGGAATCCACAAGAGATGACCAGCCCAACCTGAGCGACATCAGAGAGTTAGAAAGGAACTTTCAGGCTGAAATTCAGGACCTTAAAGCGGAGTTAAAGAAGGCGGAAGAGCGCGAGAAAGCATCTGCGGAGCGTGAGAAATCCCTAAAGGAACAGATCGCCAGCATTTCGAGGGCGCTGGAGAGGTCCGATAAAGAGAAGAAGAGGCTCGCTGATGATGTCCGCATCTACAAGGGCAAGCACTTGGCATCGGCGCGGGAATAAAAGGGGAAGCGGGATGCTGACGTCACTGAGCAAAGACCACGATTGCGAGATCGCGTTGCTCTGGAGGTCGCAGCACCGGCAGGTGGTGGCCAACTGGCCGCGGATGAGGAGTTGAGGCCGGCGATGGAGCCGATGGTTCCCCTTAGTCGGGTAGACCGGGAGGCTGGTCATATGCACCGGACTATCAACTCTATCCACCACCACATCTCTCGCTTGTACAGCGAAGTCCTCCAAATAAGTGACCAATACGCGCACTCATGCAGAGATAGGACCGAAAGGCCAACGCGGACTGAGGCCAAAGATCGCTAAGTCCGTGAAACCACGAACTATTTCAATTTGGTTGATGTATAATTATGTGTTTTTAAACAATGCTCTATGCTGTGGATTGTGATGAACTATGCTGTGCTTTATGCGGATTAAAAAATATATCTACAAATTATATTGCTAATTTTTTGCTGTGATCTGCAGCGAAATGTGCGGACTAAAGCTATGTACGCTTCTCATAATTCAACTTGTCTGCAGGTGGGAAGTATCGCGAACTAAGCGGATTGAAACTGTGTCCGCCTTCATTTGTGCTTTAAACTTTGCTTGGCATGTGAATTTAAGTTTGTGTCCGCGTTATTTTAAATTTTTGCTGCATGAATAATTGAATTTTTGCGGAGTATGCGGACTGAAAAAGCGAGCTGTGCGGCCTGACCCAAAACATTTTCAGGCCACACTACAATAAATATAGCCCGGCCGCTTCTTCTATGCAGGAAAACAATTGTAGCAGAGGACCCTGCGGCCTGCAAAGATGGTGTCCGCTAGGACTGATGCTGCAGTTGCTTTCCATGTCGTGGACCACCGAAAGTGCACTTTAACAGAGGCCGATCTTGAGGCCTTTGTCGAGAGTAAGATGGCGGGCTCTAACCTACTTGTGCGCCTTCCTGCATACGAAGAAAGACTAAATTTTTCAACGGTGACTCAAATCGCCATACCTATTGATCACTTTGACAGCGGCTTCAAATTTCCTCTATTATGGGAGCTCGCTGAAATTTTGAACATTATGGAATGGTGTCGGGCCAGCTCGCGCCCAATACACTTGCTGCTATTTGCAGCTTCATCTCTTACTTGTGGTCTGAGAAGATTGCTTTCTCTATGAACGTCTTCCGTAAGATGTTCTCCGTCTGCTGAATAACCTCATCCGGAGGCCGCCCATACAAGGGAGTAATATACTTTTACTGCAGAGTAATGAAGGTTGTGGGCCTTCCAAACAAGATCCACAACTGGACCTCCAGGTTCTTAATCTTTGAAGGCGACCTAGGGTTCGCGCACACTTATCCGCAAGTGAGTGCAGACTCCGCTTTCAAGAGCATCCCGCTGGACGAGATGTAGTCCGCCATCGTCAAATTCTTAACCAATGCCAGGCTTGATATCGAATACTACATTCTGCAAAGAGCTTGGCGGACGTTTCTCGCTAAGAAAGTAAGCTTTTGCGAACTCAAACTTTGTATCCGCAGCGACCTTTATAACTTCTATTTTTGCAGCGACCTTGGCTGTAGCCGCCAACATGCCACAAACGCCGAGCGGATTTACTCCTACACAAAGAGAAAAGAAACAAGAGGTTGCAAGGAAGCGGAAAGAAGAAGGGGATCCCGCGGCGGGCTACTCCTCCTCTGAAAGTTTTACAATGCAAGGCTTTTGAAACCGCCAGACGGATCTTAGGGGAAACCCGTTGATCCATTGACATAACAAGAACAAGCATGTTCGCTTGTCGACCGCGCTTCCTTCGTGGAAAAGTCCGAGAACAACTCGCCATGGTCATGTGCGATTTCCGCCCTCTATGAAAGCGCAACTTGAGCGATCTGAAGAAGGTAGCTGTAACGCCCCCGATTTTCTCAGTGTTTGTTTGATCTTTGTTTGGCGTTATGATGACGCATTTCCGGCCCTTCGCCGTTCTAGAGCGCGGCCTTAGCTCTTTAGGTTCCTTGTGTAGCCTGTTGGCAAGTTTCCCCAGCTAGCCGGAGTCTGTTTTGGTGACTCGGTTGGGCCTCTTAGGGAAATGCTTTTGTTTTGGCTTCGGGAGGTGTTAGCCCCAGTGTGCGATCGTCGGATATTGTTTTCAACCTCACTGTTGTTTTCGTAGCTTGGTGTTTTTGCTACGGTGCGAGTTTTGGTCGAAGTACGAGATCGTTTGCTTTCGCGTCGTTTCGACGTTTTTTATGTTAGCAGTAATGTTGTTGTGCTGAGCACGACTTGGTGTTGCCGAGCTTGTTAGGCTGGTGCCTGCTCTTCTTTTTTATAGCTAAGGAGTTAGCTGTTTTTGCATACTTGGGGTGTCACGGCCTAGGTCACGGGCGTGACCTAGGGCGTGTCGTGCTCGGGAAGAGCTCTCCTTTGTGTGGTTGACGAATTTTCGTCGACGAGATTTTTGGTAGGAACACGGCCTGTGACACGGGTGTATCACAGGGCATGTTCCTCTTCGGTTCGTGGAGCTATGCTCGATGGTCATCAGGCGGTGTTTTTTTGTGAGAACAACGACCGTATCACGGGCATGTTGTATCGGACACAGGCGTTATACGGGGCGTGTCTCTCTGTTCGACGATCGGCGCTCCACGATCGTCGAGCGGTGTTTGAGTTGGTACACGGGCGTGTCACAGGGCATGTCCCGTGTTTTGTCGAGCGGAGATCGACGGTCGTCGAGTGGTATTTGAGTTGGTACACGGCCTATGACACGGGCGTGTCACAGGCCGTGTCCCGTGTTTCGTCGAGCGGAGATCGACGGTCGTCGAGTTGGTAGGTGAGTGACACGCCCCGTGACACGAGCATATCGGGCCGTGTCACGGGCGTGTCTGGGGCGTGTTCCGTACGTTTTCTCCTGAGAGTATCTTTTGTTGCCGTGAACCGTTTTTCCTTCTCATTTCGTCGCGTTCATTTCAGAACCCCCCGGGCCTGGAGTGAGGAGACTTCCAGTGGAAGGATTTCGAGAGGAGCGGTGGTTTTTTGGTCAGTGTTTGCGGGAGGAAGCTCGTTTTTTTTCTGGTGCGATAGCGTATTTGGCTTGCTCTCGTCTAGATCTTCCCTTCCATCTAAGTTTTTCTTGATTTAGGGTTGATTCTAGGAGTTAAGAATTTCTGATTCTTTTCTTTTTCCTCAAAGCTTCAGTTTTGGCCTTCTAGGTGACCGATTTTGCCGCTGGTGCCAAGCTTTGGTGATAGCTGTGCTTTTTCCTGGAGGTAGAGGCAAGTGGCTCCCTTGCCCTTGCCAAATTATTTCTAACCCTTACTCTGTTTTCATTTCTTGTGCTATACTTCTGTTTTCTTTATTTTTCTCCCTAGAAAAAGTAGAGTAATAGGATGCCTTTTTCCTTCATTTCAGCCATGGGCTGCCTTCATTACTTTCTACATTTAAATCAATCTTTCTCTCTTTTTGTCTTGTTTTGGTGTTCAGTGGGTAGCTAGAGTTAGGGTGAGGCTACGGTTAGTTATAGTTTAGGTTAGTTTAGTTGCGGTAGCCCCGAGTAGTTAGGATGGAAGGAAGGGTTGGGATTAACGTTCCAACTCTCTGTTTCGCGCGTTGAGGGAGTTTAGGCTGCGGTTTTAACTAAAAAAACCTCCTATGTTTACCGTAAGTAGAAAGCAAACTAACCGCAAATATTGACGGCGTTGAGTGGAAAACCGAGTTCATTCAAATCACGCCGTCATATCCAGCATAGGTTTTGCGGCTCCTAAGTATTTTTTTTTGCGCGTATTTTCAAGTAAGTGGAGCTTGCTCAACGCCGCGTCGAGTGGGCTCGACATTTCTGTTTTGGGTTCGTGTGTTCCCTTAGCATTGTTAGTATGACTTTTCCCTATTTTCTAGGGGTGGTATTGGGGTTGGCTAATTTTTGCATGCCGACTCTTGGGTTGTGGCAGGTGGTGGAGTTTTGGTGGCCTCTGGAGGGGTGGTTTTATGTGGAGAGCAGTGGCCACCGCCTTTTGCCCCGGTTTGGGTTGGCGTGTGTGGGACCCTGGTGCTGCCACTATTTGACCCTTAGCCCAAATTTTTTGGATCTGACTTTGGTTATGTATTCAGATCCATGTTTTGACCACTGCCATTTACCCACGTGTTAGGACTGTTAGTCCCTTTCCTGTTTATGTTTTCTTTCTCTTTTGGCATATATGCATATGTCTTGTTGCTGTTGCAGACTCTCTTGTAGGGCATATTGCTTTTATTGCTCGCACCGGGTGTGCTTTGCTATGCTTTAGACAGTGCTCTTTTCTTACTGTCATGCCTTTCTTTTGCTTATAGCAGTTTGATGCCGGGTTGGTAGCCCCTTTTTTTATTTTATTTGCTCATAAATCTAATGCTCTATTTTCCTTTTTGATTATTTTTTTTACTGAGGTGTACTTTTCTTGAATGCCTCAGGTCCAGGTTGTAGCCATTTCAACAGCTAGTTCTTTTGGAGGGGCTTGTTGGTGGCCTCTTGGGTAGCTGAGATTGCTGATCCCCGATTTGTGAGGTAGTTCCTTACCTTTCTGTATGGACATACATACTCACCAGTGGGTTCATGTCAGGTTGTTGACGCCCACTGGTGGCTTCTTGCGATGCTGGGTATGAACTTAAACTGCTATTTTTGCCTATTTGTGGTTGTTTACTTGCTTCTGGGAAGGATTTATGCTAGGTTGCATGTTAGATATTTTAAACCCTAAAAACATTACTATATGTATCTCATTAATAACATATTTGTAAAACCAAGACACTATTTTTCCTTAGCGTAAAAGACTATCTTTCATATATATTATATTCACTTTAGAGTCGTGCATACCATGAGTCGTCCCTCGGGGACACTTATGCTCATCTAGGGTGTCAACTTAATTGAACCAAAGTATTTTCTCTGCTGCGTATAAATATACTTTTAATTGTGGACTAGCTGGTCCACTGTGCCGAGGGATACAACCATTAAATATTACTGGTTTTCTTTCATATTAATCTATTGTTTTCCTTAAAAATCTAAAGTCTAGAGTTTTGCCTGAACGTGTGCAGTTATCCCCTGCACGACGTGGCATCACGACACGTGTTTTCTATTGCTATGATACGGTTTTATCGTTGAGAAAATGCGGGTTGTGACAGTTGGTATCAGAGGGAGGTTGCTTGACAAATGGTCGGGCAACCTTTCCCTTGTTTGCATTAGTGGTTAGCGTCATACCATACACACACCGATATGCCATCAGTACGTCTTGGCTAATGCACGAACACTACACTCATGAGCATAAAGAAGTATACGGGGCATATTATGTAGTATGGGATGCATAATATGTGTATATGGATCCACCATATGAGGCAACATGTGAGGGTTATGTAGTATGAGATGCATAACCTCACCACATGAATGTGGCTAGCACGTTTTTTTTCTTTTCGTTGCATGGGAATGTTATGTAGTATGGGATGCATAACATTTTCACGTGTATGTCGCCCATGGCATGCATTAAGGCCTTTTAGAATGCATAGCACATCATGCATAGCATAATATTTCATAAGCACAACGTGCCAAGCTAAAGATTTGCATGATGACATATGTACACACATGGCTTTGAGTAATAAAAGAATACAAATACATGCATTCATGGTTTAGGCACATGAGTTAGTATGATGGTGGTGAACCATCTAAGGTTAAGCATAACATCATCATGGTAAAAACAACTCCCAGAGCAAGTTTTGCAGTTGAAGTTCATATTTAAGTGTGTTTGTTCATACCAGGTAGTTCTGTTCTAGCTGTTGGGCTAGGTTTTGTCTAAAGCATGTGCGATTATAGGATGGAGAGAAGTCTGCGACAAGATCTACCCCCAAATCTGAGGGTGAGATGTCAGGAGCGCAGAGCGAGGCGTTGGTAGAAAGCCTGCGACAGAGTAATGAGGCGTTATCGAGGCAGGTAGTGGCGATGCAGGCTCAGATTCAGTCCCTTGTAGCAGTGGTGGCGGGACAGACTTCGAGAGCTCAGGACCCCGCTAAGGGGGTAGCTGGTCCTTCCCCTCCTGCTCCTCCCGTGCCTTTGGTTGTGGTGCCCCCGGAGATGGCGTTCATATCCCAGTTTCAGCGGGTTAGGCCCCCCACTTATGATGGGCAAGCAGATTTCATGATTTTGGATGACTGGCTGATTACCATTGAGGAGATATTCTCGTACTCAAGGATTGCGGACGATCAGAGAGTGATGCTCACTGCCTACCAGCTCAAGGGTTTAGCAAAGAATTGGTGGCTGAGGGAAAAGAGAGCTTGGTGGTAGGGTGCACTTGGGAGTCATTTAAGGTGATGCTGATGAGTAAGTTTCTGCCTTCAGTCGAGAGGGACCGGCTGATGAATGACTTTCTCCATTTGAAGCAGAGGAAACTCACGGTTAGTGAGTATGAGATTGAGTTTAGTAAGTTGAGCTGGTTTGCTCCTGGTCTGGTGAGTGTTGAAGCAGACCGATTTAAGCGATTTCTGGGTGTACTAAGAGGCGACATTCAGCAGTTAGCAAATGCCTACGGAGCAGTCAGTTATGCCAGCATGGTTGAAGCTGCCTTGAGAGTTGAGGCCATTGAGAATGCAAAGAATAGAGGCCAGCAGTTGAGGAAGGATAAGCAGAAGTCCGGTGGAGGGAAGAGCCCTCAGGAACCTGATGCTGTCTCGAGAAAGAAGAACAAAGAGTTTTGTAGTTTCTATGGCCGGCCAGGCACCCCTTTGAGAAGTGTTTCAAAAGATTGTGAGCGCAGAAGAAGGAATAGGTGCACGCGATTCAGGGTGCTCCCAGAGGAGACTTGGTGTGTGCCTTGTGTGGGGAAGGGGCATGATGTTGCCCGTTGCTAGCTAAAAGATAAAGTCTGTTTTCAGTGTGGGCAGAAGGGTCATCTCAAGACAAAGTGCCCACAGTTCCAGCCTGTTGTACAGGCAGTTCCCCTTCAGGCTTTGCCACCGCCTCAGGAAATGGATAAAGGAAAGGGGAAGCTGAATGTGCTTTCGACAGACGAAGCGCAGACTTCGACCCAGGTTATCTCAGGTTCGACTCCTCCCCAGTCATTTTGTTATGTTCCTTTTTTGGTTGTAGTTTTCATTTTAGCGTTTGTTGCCTTAGATGTGTGGGATATTTGTAGGACGATTTAAGGTAAAGAACCGCTGGGCACGCGTTCTCTTCGATTCAAGCGCTACCACTCGTTTGTGGCTAGAGCCTTCGTGGAGCGGTTCAGTTTGGCCTAGATCATGTTGGTGGTGCCTTCTGTGTTAAGTTCCCCTCTGGTGACTCTGTGGTTACGGACCTGGGTGTCCTTGATAGTCCGATTTTGTTGGGGGATTTTCTAGCGAAGGCAGATCTGAAGGTGATTGACCTGGAGGACTTCGATGTTATTTTGGGCATAGACTGGTTGTCAAGGTACCATGCAGTTATCCAGTGCAAGGGTAAGCGCTTGGACTTCGTCAAAGACAACAGTCAGCCAGGGAGCGTTTATGGGTATTCTCTCCAGGAGTCTCCAGTCATTTCTGCGGTGAGTGCTCGGAAGTTAGTTGATTCTGGCTGTTTTTCCTATGTGGTCTCTCTGGTAGGGACAGTTGTTAGTGTGCCGCATTTGAAAGAGATTCATGTGGTGTGTGATTTCTCTGATGTGTTTCCTGATGATCTTCCGGTCTTCCACCCGATAGAGATGTCGAGCTTGTTATAGATTTGAGCCAGGCATGCGTCCTATTGCAAAGGCGCCGTACCAGATGGCCCCGCGAGAGCTGGAAGAGTTGCGAATTCAGCTGGATGAGATGTTGGCAAAAGGTTTCATAAGGCCGAGTTATTCGCCTTGGGGTGCACCAGTGCTGTTCGTTAAAAATAAAGATGGGTCGATGAGGCTATGCATCGACTATAGAGAGCTGAACAAGGTTACTATAAGAACAGGTACCCTTTGCCTCTGATTGACGATTTGGTTGACCACCTGCGTGGTAGTGCCATGTTTTCCAAGATTGATCTTCGTTCGGGCTATCACCAGTTGAGGATTCAGGAGTCAGATGTTCCGCGGACGGTGTTCCGCTCTCGTCATGGGCATTTTGAATTTCTGGTTATGTCATTTGGTTTGACTAATGCGCCCTCAGCTTTTATGGATTTGATGAATAGAGTTTTCAAGGATTTTCTAGATAAGTCTATGATTGTCTTTATATACGATGTTTTGGTGTACTCTAAAGATGCGGAGGAGCATGATCGACATTGCGACTGGTCTTGGGAAGGAGAGACCATAAGCTATATGCCAAGCTGAGCAAATGCGAATTTAGTTGCGCCATTCTTTTCTCGATCATGAGGTAACAAGAGGGAATATCGGTGGACCCAGAAAAGATCGTTGCTGTGATGGAATGGGCGAGGCCTGTTACTCCCAAAGAGATCAGAAGCTTCTTGGCTTGGCTGGATATTATAGAATTTGTAGAGGGATTATCTACCTTGTCTGCGCCGTTGACCAAGTTGACGCAGAAGAATGTAGCCTTCATATGGGATGGCGAGTGTGAGGAGCTTTTGCGGAACTAAAAAGAAGGTTATGTTCAGCTCCAATTTGGTCCTTGTCTACGGAAGGTAGTGAGTATGATATATGTGGATGCGTCGCATGTCAGACTGGCTGTGTATTGATGCAGGGCGGGAAGGTGATTGCGTACGGTCGAGGCAGCTAAAAACTCATGAGAGGAATTACCCTATGCATGACCTGGAGTTTGTAGCTGTGATCTATGCACTGAAATTGTGGAGGCATTGCTGTATGGCGCACAGTGCAAGATTTTCACGGATCATAAGAGTTTAAAGTATGTCTTCACCCAGAAAGAATGGAATCTGCGCCAGCGGCGATGGTTGGAGTACGTGGCCGACTATGATGTTGAAATCCAGTACCATACGGGCAAAGCGAATGTGGTGGCCGATGCCCTGAGTCGGAAGTCAGGGAAGATTTTCAATCTCTCCGCCGAGCGTCTAGTGGAAGAGTTTCTTTGATGGACATTTCTGTAGGAAGCTGCGATTCTTAGAGTAGCTATAGCAGTGGCAGAACCTTCGTGGATTGCGCTTACGAGACTGCATCAGAAGGATGATCCCGATCTTCTGCATTTGTATCATCGAGATGAAAAAGGTGAATTGCCAGATTTCTCTATAGATGATGCGGGTACCTTGAAGTTTTGTGGCAGGTTTTTGATGAACTGTAAATATGCGTATTTTTATGCACATTAATTTAGTCATTTTCATTTATTTTCGTCGTTTTTACTTATTTTCGTTCAATAAAATGTTCCTATTCTTGTAAATTTTCTCCTAACTTGTTTTATTTTGATTTTCAGAAAATTCCAAAATCTGCCAAAAATTGGGAAGTACACGCCCGTGACACATGGGTCACGCCCGTGACCGAGCCGTGACTGTCCATTTCCCGTGAAATCGGAAAATTTCTGAAGAAAAGTCTTGACACGCCTGGCGACACGCCCGTGTCACCCGACACGGGGCGTGACCCAAGCCCGTGTCCGCTCCTCTCGACGAATTCCACTCGACGATCGTCGAGTGTCGACACCAACTGTCACGCCCATAGTCACGCCCGTGACCTGGGGCGTGACCCAATTTCCTCTCAACGATTTCGACTCGACACTTTCCGCTCGACATTCGTCGGGTGTCGACCCGACTGTCACGCCCATAGTCACGCCCGTGACATGGGCGTGACCTTTCCAGCTGGCCCGACAAGATGCTGCCGAGGACATTTGACGCAACCCGCGCCCGGTTCTACCTCCCCGACACGCCCTAGTCACGCCCGTGACCTGGGGCGTGACTGCTGCGAACTCAGCCCGAAGTCAACTTTGCTGTCCAATCGCCAGCCGCCTTCATGAATAGTACTGTCACGCCCCCATGTCACGCCCGTGACCGAGGGCGTGTACTTAGAAATTTTTTCCTATAAATAGCCCAGTTCTGTAAGGTCCAAGGGTTCAGATTTTTGGGCCAAGTTAGTGTCTTTTTGTGGGCTAATCCGTGGATTCTAGTGCTATGTAAGGAGATTTCTCCCTTCTTATTTCATGTTTTGTTTTTGATTTACCTTTTAGCTTTGTAATAGCTTGAAAATTTTAATAAAAATGTTAGATTTTCTCTCTTTATTTGGCATGAAAAGTTCATTTGGATGGCTCACCTCTTTCCCTTTTATTCTTTGTTCTTCACTTGTTCTTCATTTATGAAAAGTGTTGTGTGTGTATGAGTGTAATTTGCTTACTTTACATATTTTTTTTATTTGTTTTCATGCTTAGGAATGTTATTTTTTCCTCTTTATATGCCTTTGATTTTTCAAAATAGGTTTTGTTAAAACTCATGAAATGATGAATTAGGTTTTCCTTTTTTTCTTGTCTTCTTCAACATCTTCACTCTTATGAGTATGTAAAAGAGTTAAAGTTTCCTTTGTTTTTTTTTACTTAGCTTCATTTTGGAATGAAAACCTTTTCCTTCTTTCACTTTTATTTCAACCTTTTTTGCTCTTTTATGAAATCCTAGAATGAAAATGTTGAAATTTTTATTTTTCAAAAACTTTGGTTTTTAATTTATTTTGAAAAACTTTTGTCTTCAAAATTTTAATTTCTTCTTTTTATTTGTTTTTGGCAAAACCTATGCTTGAAATAGTTAAAGTTTAATTTTTAGGTAACTTTGATTTTTCATGAAGTGTGTGTGAGTGTAGGTGTATAATTTTTATGCTTTGATTTAAATTGTGTAGAGTGTGTGAGTGTAGGTGTTAGCTTTTCATGCTTTCTTTTAATGCTTTCCTTTTAATGCTTTGATTCAAATTATGTAGAGTGTGTGAGTGTAGGTGTTAGCTTTATTGCTTTCTTGAATTTCATATGGGGTGTGTGTTTCGTGTGCATTTATTTCCGCCTACTCGTTAAGAGTTAAATGGCGCATCGTTTTCATTTTCAGTCCTACTCGTTCGAGTAGGACTTGTAATTTTTCTTTCTTTATTTTTCCGCCTCACTCATTGAGTTAAATGGCCGGACTTTTTAGCCCTGTAATCGCATTTATTTTCTCCTACTCATTTGAGTAGGACTCGCTTTCATTTCAGTCCTACTCGTTTGAGTAGGACTTGCAATTTTCAGCCTTTATTTACCGCCCCCCACTCGTTTGAGTGGGACTCGCAAATTTGAATATGTAATTTCTTTTATGTGTAACTTAGCTTTTGTTTAATTTATAATTTGGAGTGTGCGTGAGTTCTCATTTAGTTAACTTTTTAGCTCTCTAAATATTGTTAATTTTCTTTTGTCTCTTTCTTATAATCGTTTAGCATTTAATTTCGAACTCGCGCCTCACTAAATTATAAGCCGTCCCCATACCGATGTGTGGCTAATCGCTATTAGCCTCGGCATCGAAGAGCATTGGGACATTTGAAATGATTTATAATAATTAAAGTTCTTTTTTTCATTTTAATTTAAGCACTTAGGGTTTACCCCGGTTTTACGACGCGTAGGACCACATAATCGATGTGTGGCCCTATTTCCGTAGTCCATATGCTAGCTAGCCGAGAGGCCGTGCATATGGACCGATCACCCCTGGGTAAATAGAGTTGCGTGCGCCCCCTCGAGAGAGGACAAGCGTAATTCTACCGGATTGGGTCCCCCACCCAATAGCGGGGTTCTTAGCGTAAAGCGGGCGTTAAGAGGAATCCTTCGTCGGACTAACGTTCGGTCGAATAGTCTTAACGTTTAGGTGAGCGATATCCCTATAGCTAGGTGAGCTCATATTTGTGGAACCTCCACGGCCAAGTTGCCTTATTATTAATTTGAAAATTAAGTCTTTTTATTATTAAAAATTATTTTAGTCTTAATCCGATTCGATGCCGAGCGTTAACCCTTCATCGAATATTTTCTAACCGTTTTTTTCGCTCCTTTGCTTTTTCGCCTTTTATTAAGTAAAAAAAATCCACCTTATTTTCAGTAAAATAATAGTCCTCCCGGAGGAGTAAGAATAGTCAACGCGACCCCGAGAACAATACGACCTCGGTATTCCCCCGAATATCGAGTACTACTTGCGATAGGTGCACTTGCCTACCCGAGCAAGCCCGCGGCGATCGACTCAACGAACCAACCACAGTAAGAGTCTGTTCGCGGGCCCATCAAGTTTTTGGCGCCGTTGCCGGGGACTCTCTTTTCAAGTTGCTATTTCGAATTCCGGAGTCTATTAATTTTACTTATTTTCTAAAAAAAAAAAAAACTAAAAACTTTATTTTAAAAACAAAAAAAAAAGTTTATTTTTGTTTTATTTTTGTTTGGGTGTATGACCCGAGGACAACCCTCAGAGTCTGAAGATTTAGACTTCGACCCTGAGATCGAACGCTCTCTTGCGCGTATCCGATCTCATCGCCGAAATCCTTCTTTAGATCCCGAGGAATCTATCGGAGAACCCACTGCTATAGTTATGGCCGCCCTAACCTTCCCCCGGCGGCCGAGCGTACTATGTCTTATTACGCCCGGCCTAACCTGGATGATTCAGGGTCGAGTATTGTTCGCCCTGCGGTGGCCAATAATAATTTTGAAATAAAGTCAAGTGTCATTCAAATGGTCCAAAACGCCGTGCAGTTCGATGGACTGCCGGATGAGGACCCGAATGTCCACTTGTCCAATTTCTTGGAGATATGCGACACCTTCAAGATCAATGGCGTCACTGATGACGCCATTCGTTTGCGCTTATTTCCTTTTTCCCTTAAGTCCAAAGCCAAGGCGTGGTTGAATGCCCTCCCGCGAGGATGTATCACCACGTGGGCTGAGTTGACGGAACGGTTTCCTAACGAAGTACTTTCCGCCCGCCAAAACTGCAAAGTTGCGGGCGGACATTTCTTCGTTTGTGCAGAACGATCCCGAGTCTCTATACGAGACTTGGGAACGATTTAAGGAATTCCTCCGCCGTTGCCCGCACCACGCGCTGCCAACGTGGTTGCAAGTTCAAATTTTTTATAATGGGCTGAATTTTCAGACGCGTCAAATGATTGACGCGGCTGCCGGGGGAACGCTTAACAACAAAACCCCCGAGGCCGCCCAGGCTTTATTCGAAGAGATGGCTATGAACGCCTATCAATGGAACGTCCCGCGGGGACGGCCAAAGCCGGCGGCGGGTCTTTTTGAAGTGGATGCCACTGCTCTCTTAACCCTTCAAGTTGAAAGGTTAACAAAGCAGGTGGCGGAGATGTCTGCTGCCTCCTCCACTCCGCCTTGTTTTATTCCCCCTAATGTCTGCGTAGCTGAAGAGTTCGTGGACTTCATGGGAAATTCGGTCGTCCTCCTTCAACCCCAACAACAACCCTTATAGTAATAACTATAATCCGGGTTGGAGGAATCACCCCAACTTCTCGTGGAGCAACCCGAATAATGCTCAGCGTCCCCCTATTTCTTATGCGCCCGGATTTCTTCCTCCCCCTCCTCTTCCGAAACCCTCCCCGATGGAGGAAAATTTTTCGAAGTATATTGCGTCCAACGAGTCAAATATCCGGAACATCACCGGATCGCTAAAAACACTCGAACAACAGGTTGGACAGCTGGCGAGGATGATGTCCGAGCGCGCGCTCGGGGCACTGCCGGGAAACACGGAGCCCATCCGCGGGAAAACGCCAACGCTATAACCCTCCGTAGCGGAAAGGAGGTGGTCGATCCAAAACGGACCGACCCTCAGGTACATATTTCACCTCCGACCCCTCTTCCTCTTTCTTCGCTCACGCCACCTTTACCTATTATAAAAGAAAAAATTATTTTAAACAAGGCTCTCCCGTATCCGCATAAGTTAGAAAACGAGCGTAAGGACGCGCAATATGAAAAATTTATTTTATTATTAAAACAAATTCACATTAATGTTCCTTTTTGCGAGGCTATCTCACAAATGCCGAAATATGCGAAATTTTTAAAAGAACTACTTTCTAATAAACGCAAATTAGAGGATATTTCGCATGTATCTCTCAACGCTGTCTGCTCGGCGGCCCTTACTAATAAATTGCCCGCAAAACAAAACGACCCGGGACGGTTTTCCATCCCGTGCCTTTTTGGCGATATATTAGTAAAGTACGCCTTAGCTGATTTAGGGGCTAGCATTAATCTGATGCCGTTCTCGCTCTTTTCGCGTTTAGGTTTGGGAACTCCTAGTCCTACGAATATGCGCATCCAATTAGCAGATCGCTCGGTTAAGTTCCCTATCGGGTAGTGGAGGACGTCCTTGTCCGAGTCGACAAGTTTTACCTTCCCGGTAGACTTCGTCATCTTAGATATCGAGGAGGACGCCGAGGTACCAATAATACTCGGTCGCCCTTTTCTCGCCACCTCCCGCGCACTAATAGATGTTAGTAATGGTAGCCTTCTCCTCCGAGTAGGCGATGACCAAGTTACTTTCTCTATTAATCCCTCGATGGACAATTTGTCATCGAGCGACGATTTCTGCTATTCTTTAAATACCTTTTTCGGAGATCGTTCTTCCTCCCATTTTCGAGTCCGTATTTTTAAATGACGATATTTATGCGCTTGAAAATTTTAACTGCGATGAGGATACGTCTATCGACTTGCCTTCGAACCAATTGGTAAGAAAGACATAGGAATTAAAACCTCCCTAGAAGAACCGCCCATCCTAGACCTCAAACCTTACCCGCCTCGCTCAAGTACGCTTTTTTGGGAAAAGGTGATACGCTCCCCCGTTATCATTTCTTCGGACTTGAGTGATTCGGAGACTTCCGATTTATTGGAAGTTTTATTTAAACATCGCCACGCAATTGCGTGGCAAATCTCTGACCTAAAGGGGATTAGCCCCTCCTTTTGCACCCATAAGATTTTCCTAAACGATAATTGCCGCAAAACGATTCAGCCGCAGCGTCGTCTTAACCCAAACATGAAAGACGTCGTTAAAGCCGAAATCATTAAGTTATTAGATGCGGGGATTATCTACCCTATTTCGGACAGTGCATGGGTTAGTCCCGTGCATGTCGTGCCCAAGAAGGGCGGTCTTACCGTTGTGGCGAATGAGCATAACGAGCTTGTCCCAACTCGTACTGTTACGGGTTGGCGAGTGTGCATCGACTATAGGAAACTTAACGACGCCACCCGCAAGGACCATTTCCCTCTGCCATTTCTAGACCAGATTCTAGAGCGTTTATCCGGTCATCCGTATTATTGTTTTTCTTGATGGTTTATCGGGTTTTTTCAAATCCCCATTTCCCCCGATGATCAAGAAAAACAACTTTTACTTGCCCGTTCGGCACCTTCGCATATCGAAGAATGCCATTTGGACTCTGCAACGCGCCAGCTACATTCCAAAGATGTATGCTAGCGATCTTTGGCGAGCTAGTAGAAGACATTATGGAAGTCTTTATGGATGACTTCTCTGTTTTCGGACGCTCTTTTCCCGATTGCCTTAACAATTTAGATCGTGTCCTTCAACGGTGCGAGGACACAAGCCTTGTTTTAAATTGGGAAAAATGCAACTTTATGGTTCGAGGAGGTTTGGTCCTCGGCCATATGATTTCGTCTAAGGGGATAGAGGTGGATAAGGCCAAGATAGAAATTATAGAAAAACTTCCGCATCCAACAAACGTAAAATCTATTAGGAGTTTCTTAGGCCATGCGGGCTTTTATCGACGCTTTATTCAAGATTTTTCAAAAATAACAAAGCCGCTAACTCACCTCTTGGAAAAGGAATCACGCTTCATCTTTAGTAGCGAATGCGAGTCCGCATTTAATTTGATAAAACAAAAACTTATCTCTTCACCAATATTAGTGGCCCCTAATTGGTCCCTTCCGTTCGAAATAATGTGCGACGCTAGTGATATTGCCTTAGGTGCCGTTCTTGGCCAACGCGTAGAAAAACATTTTCATCCTATTTATTACGCTAGCAAGACGCTCACTTCCGCACAAATAAATTACACGACAACGGAAAAGGAACTCTTAGCCGTCGTTTTCCGCTTTCGATAAGTTTCGCTCGTATATAACGCTATCTAAAGTTATCGTTTTTACCGATCACTCCGCGCTTAAATATTTATTAGCTAAAATGATGCGAAGCCCCGCCTTCTTCGATGGATTCTCCTCCTACAAGAGTTTGATTTGGAGATCCGAGATAAGCGGGGAGCGGAAAATCTAGCGGCGACCACCTCTCCGTTTAGAAAATCCGGGTGCGGAAGCGCTCGTCGAATCTGAAATAAATGACAGATTCCCCGAGGAACGCCTTCTTCCATTATATAATCTTCGTCATCTTCGCCTTGGTTCGCAGATTTTGCAAATTTTTTAGTAGCGCGGGTCCTTCCAAAAGAATTTTCCGGTCACCAAAAGAAGAAATTCTTTTCTGACTTGAAAAATTTCTTTTGGAGGACCCATTTCTTTTTCGTATCTGCGCGGACCAAGCGGTCCGAAGATGCGTTGCGGGTGTGGAGTGCTTGCAAATTCTTAAGCACTGCCACGAGGGTCCAGCCGGTGGGCATTATCAAGCCAACCGGACCGCTCGGAAGGCGCTAGAGGCGGGCTACTTTTGGCCCACTCTCTTCAAAGACGCGCATAATTTTGTGCGCGCATGCGATAGCTGTCAGCGGTCGGGTAACATCTCTCGTCGTGACGAGATGCCCCAAAATATGTTTTTAGAATGCGAAGTCTTCGATTTGTGGGGCATAGATTTCGTTGGCCCCCTACCTCCGTCTTTCAAAAATATGTATATTTTAGTGGCGGTCGACTACGTATCGCGGTGGGCGGAAGCGCAAGCTCTCCCCACCAACGATGCGCGAGTCGTCGTTACATTTCTTAAAAAATTATTTTCTCGCTTCGGCACGCCTCGCGCAATTGTTAGTGATAGGGGAACGCATTTCTGTAACGCTCTTATGGCTAAGACGTTAGCTAAATACGGAGTCACGCACAAGCTTGCCACCCCTACCACCCGCAAACAAGTGGCCAAGTCGAGGTAGTAAATCGAGAGATTAAGCGAATTTTAGAAAAAACCGTTTCGCTAAATAGGAAAGATTGGTCCGTTAAACTCGACGATGCGTTGTGGGCGTATCGGACGGCATACAAAACCGCTATCGGATGTACGCCGTTCCGGTTAGTCTACGGCAAAGCGTGCCATTTACCCGTAGAATTAGAACATCGCGCACTTTGGGCTTTAAAACTCTTAAACCTCGACTCCAACTTAGCCGCTCAGAATAGAAAACTGCAACTAAACGAGCTCGATGAATGGCGTGCGAACGCTTACGAGAGCAATAAATTCTATAAGGAGCGCTCTAAGTTCTATCACGATCGAAAAATCAAGTCCCAAAAATTATTTTCTCCGGGCGATCTTGTCCTTCTTTACAATTCACGCCTTAGGCTTTTTCCAGGTAAATTAAAATCTAGATGGTCCGGTCCCTTCTTAGTTGAAGAAGTTTTTCCTTATGGAACCGTACTCATCTCCCACCCGGACAAAGGCTCTTTTAAAGTAAACGGTCATCGGTTAAAGTCTTACATCGCGGGCGACCCAGTGATCGGTTTTAGCGAAACCATAACTTTCCTCCACACTATAAACCCGCCAAAATAGTCAAGCTACACGACTATAAACAAAGCGCTCCTGGGAGGCACCCCTCGTTTATCTTTTTCGCTCTTTCCTTATTATCTTTGTATTTTTTCTAATAACGCAGGGTTTCTGATCGGCCTCACCCTCCGCGTTTCAGGGAAGCTTCTACCCCCCTCCCTTTCCTTTTTTTTTTGTACATATTGTCTTTCTTTTCTGTTCCGCATACTTACGATACAACATTGGGGACAATGTTGGACTTAAGTATGGGGGTATTTTCGTGCTTTATTTTCTGCACTTCATTTTTTTTCTGCATTTCAAAAGAAAAATACAAAAAATACATATAACAACAAAACAAAAACACAAAAAAAAATTTAAAACACATCTTAAAATGAAACAAAAAAAAATGAAAAAAAAAAAAAAAAAAAATTTTAATGAAAAAAAAAAAAAAGATTATTCCAAAAAATTTTTTTTGTTTTCTTCTCTTTCTTTTTCCAAAAAACTCAAAAAAACAATTTTTTTATTTATTTTCACTTTGTACATATTTTTTTTCGTACATACTCTTTTCCTCTCTCCTTCTTGTACAAACTTTTTTCCTCTCCCATATTTTTGTACATAAATGAAATTCTCTTAAAAAAAAAATACAAAAAAAAAAAAAAAAAAAGAAGATAATAGGTCAAAAAAGTTTCAAAAAAAAAAATTTGAGAAAAACAAAATACACAAAAAAAGATAATAATGAAAAACAAACAAACAAACAAAAATGATAACAAAAACTATAAAAATCAAAAAAAAAAAAAAAGTTTTTGAAACAAATAAATCAAATATTCCATACTTAACTTTTCTGCTATCCAAAAATTCTGTTTTGAGTTTATTTATATGTGAATACTATTAATTCTCTGTTTACTACCCGTTTGTTAATTATCGATTGAAACATTTAAATAGCCGGGGTTAAGTTTTAAAGAATTCTTTATGCTTTGTAAAAACTAGCGAACTCGTTTTAGGCACTACTTCTAATTTTTCATTAATAGGAGCACGTATATTATG
Organism: Platanthera guangdongensis; assembly: GCA_039583875.1. Lineage (NCBI taxonomy): Eukaryota > Viridiplantae > Streptophyta > Magnoliopsida > Asparagales > Orchidaceae > Platanthera > Platanthera guangdongensis. The sequence goes on from CM077156.1 coordinate 90,791,030, forward strand.
TTAGGAAATAACGACTATAGAATTCAATTATACTTGTTTTTAGCTTTCTGAAACATTGGAACGCACAAATTATTAAGGTTGCTCTCAAAAATTTTTAGGATTACAATCTAGTTTTCCTTTCTCCCCTCACTTTTCATGACCTACTTGGCATGAAAAATTTTATCCTTAAAAGATCTTATGTCAATGGGAACAAGATTTCGTTCCGTAAACATAGGCACCCAATAAGTTTAAAAGATTATATAGGGAGTAAGAGGATAAAATTCATTACTCCTACAAATATACATTGGGTTATTTTTTTATTATGAAGTTGAAAAACAAAAATCATATTAGGAAAAAGAAGATTTTTCCTAATAATCCAAAAGAAAAAAAATGGAGTTTCGAGAAAAAATTACCTCACCTCAAATATCAAAACCCTCTTCATAAACCACACTACCCCCTTAGCCAATTACACGATTCTAGAATTAATTCAAAAATCTTTTTGAGAGCATAATTAGTAAATTGTATTATTTCCGATAGCACTCGTACAAGCTAGAATTCTTATAATTCCAAACTATTTTCGTTAACCTAACCATTACAAATGTTGCCTTCTATTTGATTACATCAAGAAGTCTTTTGGCCAAAACTTTTGCGCTATTTAAATCATCTACATAATTTTAGGACTTAACTCTTACACCCCGTATATTTATTTCGATCTCTCTTATAATTAATTAAGCGATAGCCAAAACTTAGAGTTTTTTTTATTCCTATAGATTCACCTCAAACTTTTGCTCTGGAATAGCAAAAGCCTAAGTATGGGGGTATTTGATGAACTGTAAATATGCGTATTTTTATGCACATTAATTTAGTCATTTTCATTTATTTTCGTCGTTTTTACTTATTTTCGTTCAATAAAATGTTCCTATTCTTGTAAATTTTCTCCTAACTTGTTTTATTTTGATTTTCAGAAAAATTCCAAAATCTGCCAAAAATTGGGAAGTACACGCCCGTGACACATGGGTCACGCCCGTGACCGAGCCGTGACTGTCCATTTCCCGTGAAATCGGAAAATTTCTGAAGAAAAGTCTTGACACGCCTGGCGACACGCCCGTGTCACCCGACACGGGGCGTGACCCAAGCCCGTGTCCGCTCCTCTCGACGAATTCCACTCGACGATCGTCGAGTGTCGACACCAACTGTCACGCCCATAGTCACGCCCGTGACCTGGGGCGTGACCAATTTCAGCTCAACGATTTCGACTCGACACTTTCCGCTCGACATTCGTCGGGTGTCGACCCGACTGTCACGCCCATAGTCACGCCCGTGACATGGGGCGTGACCTTTCCAGCTGGCCCGACAAGATGCTGCCGAGGACATTTGACGCAACCCGCGCCCGGTTCTACCTCCCCGACACGCCCTAGGTCACGCCCGTGACCTGGGGCGTGACTGCTGCGAACTCAGCCCGAAGTCAACTTTGCTGTCCAATCGCCAGCCGCCTTCATGAATAGTACTGTCACGCCCCCATGTCACGCCCGTGACCGAGGGCGTGTACTTAGAAATTTTTTCCTATAAATAGCCCAGTTCTGTAAGGTCCAAGGGTTCAGATTTTTGGGCAAGTTAGTGTCTTTTTGTGGGCTAATCCGTGGATTCTAGTGCTATGTAAGGAGATTTCTCCCCTTCTTATTTCATGTTTGTTTTTGATTTACCTTTTAGCTTGTAATAGCTTGAAAATTTTAATAAAAATGTTAGATTTTCTCTCTTTATTTGGCATGAAAAGTTCATTTGGATGGCTCACCTCTTTCCCTTTTTATTCTTTGTTCTTCACTTGTTCTTCATTTATGAAAAGTGTGTGTGTGTGTATGAGTGTAATTTGCTTACTTTACATGTTTTTTTTATTTGTTTTCATGCTTAGGAATGTTATGTTTTCCTCTTTATATGCCTTTGATTTTTCAAATAGGTTTTGTTAGAAACTCATGAAATGATGAATTAGGTTTTCCTTTTTTTCTTGTCTTCTTCAACATCTTCACTCTTATGAGTATGTAAAAGAGTTAAAGTTTCCTTTGTTTTTTTTACTTAGCTTCATTTTGGAATGAAAACCTTTTCCTTCTTTCACTTTTATTTCAACCTTTTTTGCTCTTTTATGAAATCCTAGGAATGAAAATGTTGAAATTTTATTTTTCAAAAACTTTGGTTTTTAATTTATTTTGAAAAACTTTTGTCTTCAAAAATTTTAATTTCTTCTTTTTATTTGTTTTTGGCAAAACCTATGCTTGAAATAGTTAAAGTTTTAATTTTTAGGTAACTTTGATTTTTCATGAAGTGTGTGTGAGTGTAGGTGTATAATTTTTTATGCTTTGATTTAAATTGTGTAGAGTGTGTGAGTGTAGGTGTTTAGCTTTTCATGCTTTTTTTAAATGCTTTCCTTTTAATGCTTTGATTCAAATTATGTAGAGTGTGTGAGTGTAGGTGTTAGCTTTATTGCTTTCTTGAATTTCATATGGGGTTGTGTGTTCGTGTGCATTATTTCCGCCTACTCGTTAAGAGTTAAATGGCGCATCGTTTTCATTTTCAGTCCTACTCGTTCGAGTAGGACTTGTAATTTTTCTTTCTTTATTTTTCCGCCTACTCACTTGAGTTAAATGGCCGGACTTTTTAGCCCTGTAATCGCATTTATTTTCTCCTACTCATTTGAGTAGGACTCGCTTTCATTTCAGTCCTACTCGTTTGAGTAGGACTTGCAATTTTCAGCCTTTATTTACCGCCCCCACTCGTTTGAGTGGGACTCGCAAATTTGAATATGTAATTTTCTTTTATGTGTAACTTAGCTTTTGTTTAATTTATAATTTGGAGTGTGCGTGAGTTCTCTATTTAGTTAACTTTTTAGCTCTCTAAATATTGTTAATTTTCTTTGTCTCTTTCTTATAATCGTTTAGCATTTAATTTCGAACTCGCGCCTCACTAAATTATAAGCCGTCCCCATACCGATGTGTGGCTAATCGCTATTAGCCTCGGCATCGAAGAGCATTGGGACATTTGAAATGATTTATAATAATTAAAGTTCTTTTTTTCATTTTAATTTAAGCACTTAGGGTTTACCCCGGTTTACGACGCGTAGGACCACATATCGATGTGTGGGCCCTATTTCCGTAGTCCATATGCTAGCTAGCCGAGAGGCCGTGCATATGGACCGATCACCCCTGGGTAAATAGAGTTGCGTGCGCCCCCTCGAGAGAGGACAAGCGTAATTCTACCGGATTGGGTCCCCACCCAATAGCGGGGTTCTTAGCGTAAAGCGGGCGTTAAGAGGAATCCTTCGTCGGACTAACGTTCGGTCGAATAGTCTTAACGTTTAGGTGAGCGATATCCCTATAGCTAGGTGAGCTCACATTTGTGGAACCTCCACGGCCAAGTTGCCTTATTATTAATTTGAAATTAAGTCTTTTTATTATTAAAAATTATTTTTAGTCTTAATCCGATTCGATGCCGAGCGTTAACCCTTCATCGAATATTTTCTAAATCGTTTTTTTCGCTCCTTTGCTTTTTCGCCTTTTATTAAGTAAAAAAAATCCACCTTATTTTCAGTAAAATAATAGTCCTCCCGAGGAGTAAGAATAGTCAACGCGACCCCGAGAACAATACGACCTCGGTATTCCCCCGAATATCGAGTACTACTTGCGATAGGTGCACTTGCCTACCCGAGCAAGCCCGCGGCGATCGACTCAACGAACCAACCACAGTAAGAGTCTGTTCGCGGGCCCATCAGTTTTGCATCCCTGCTGTTGGAGATATCCGGGATATGGTGTGCAGAGAAGCCCACGGATCTAGTGTTGCCTACCATCCAGGGTCTATCAAGATGTATCATGATTTAAAGTAGATTGCCTGTTGTGTTGGATGAAAAGGGACATAGCCAGATTTGTTTCTGAGTGTTTCACTTGCAGGCGTGTGAAAGCCGACCATGGGAGGCCTGGTGGCAAGCTGACTCCCTTGGAGATTCCGACGTGGAAGTGGAGATTATCTCGATGGATTTCATTACAGGCTTACCGAGATCTCCTAAGGGGCATGATTCAGTTTGGGTGATCGTAGACAGATTGACGAAGTGTGCTCACTTCGTAGCATTTAAGATCGATTATCCGATGAGGAATATAGCCGAGCGTATTTGGATGAGGTTATCAGATTGCATGGTGTTCCCGTGAGTATCATATCGGATCGAGACTCCAGTTTCACGTCTCGTTTTTTGAAGAGCCTTCAGGAGGGGTTGGGTACAGATTTGAGGTATTCCACGGCTTATCATCCGCAGACTAATGGTCAGAGGGAGAGAGTAAATCAGATTGTGGAAGATATGATCTGATGCTATATTATGACCACGGGGGAGTGTGGGATGAGCGCTTGCGGCTTATGAATTTGCGTATAACAATAGTTATCAAGAAAGCTTACAAATGGCTCCTTTTGAGGCTTTGTATGGGAGGCGCAGCAGGACTCCCTTGTTTTGGACTGAGGTTTGCGAGAGACCTTTGTTGGGTCCAGAAGCCCTCGAGGAGATGTAAACCACTGTGAAGCTTATTCGGGAAAAGCTTCGGTTAGCCCAAGAGAGATATGAGAAGAACGCCAACCGCGTAGATAGGACTTGGAATTTGTGGTGGGGGACTCAGTGTTCTTAAAGGTCTCCCCGTTGATTGGAGCCAGCATATGGCAAGAACCGGAAGCTGTACCCGAGGTACATGGGGTCGTTTCTGATTGTTGAGCGGATTGGGTTATCAACTTATAGACTGGCTTTGCCCGCAAATTTCACTGGCGTGCATGATGTCTTCAACGTCAGTCAGTGATGTGAGTTGTGGGTTTCTGCATTTTCTCTGTGCGGTTGGTGATGCATCATTTGTAGCAGGTGTTCGTTTGGACCTCATTGGAGAATCTGTGTAGTCTGTCCGCATCTTGGAATTCTCAAGTTCGTGCGTTGCGGAAGAAGACTATTCCTATGGTTAAAATTTTATGGAGGAATCAGGATGTAGAAAGCGGGACTTGGGAATTTGAGTCGGCTATGAGGGAGGCTCACCCTCATCATTGTTTCCCTGATCTGGTGCTGGTATGTTCTGTTTTATTTATATATATATAGCCCTTTCCTGTCTCTTTCTCTCTCCTTCTTCATAGGAGTGTTGTGAGTAAAGTTTTCGAGGTGAAACTTTCTTTTAGGGGGAGTGGCTGTAACGCCCCCGGTTTTCTCCGTGTTTTGTTTGATCTTTGTTTGGCATTACGATGATGCATTTCCGGCCCTTCGCCGTTGTAGAGCGAGGTCTTAGCTCTTTAGGTTCCTTGTGTAGCCTGGTTGTTGCCTGTTGGCAAGTTTCCCCAGCTAGCCGGAGTCTGTTTTGGTGACTCGGTTGGGCCTCTTAGGGAAATGCTTTTGTTTTGGCTTCGGGAGGTGTTAGACTGAGTGTGCAATCGTCGGATGTTTTTTTCGACCTCACCGTTGTTTTCGTAGCTTGGTGTTTTGCTACGGTGCGAGTTTTGGTCGAAGTCCGAGATCGTTTGCTTTCGCGTCGTTTTGATGTTTGTTATGTTAGCTGTAATGTTTTTGTGCTGAGCACGGCCTGGTGTGGCCGAGCTTGTTAGGCTGGTGCCTGCTCTTCTTTTTTTTAGCTAAGGAGTTAGCTATTTTTGCGTACTTGGGGTGTCACGGCCTAGGTCACGTGCATGACCTAGGGCGTGTCGTGCTCGGGAAGAGCTCTCCTTTGTGTGGTCGACAAATTTTGGTCGACGAGGTTTTGGTAGGAACACGGCCTGTGACACGGGTGTGTTACAGGGCGTGTTCCCCTTCGGTTCGTCGAGCTACGCTCGATGGTCATCAGGCGGTATTTTTGTGAGAACACGGCCGTGTCATGGGCGTGTCGTATCGGACACGGGCGTGACACTGGGCGTTTCTCTCTGTTCGACGATCGACACTCCACGATCGTCGAGTGGTGTTTGAGTTGGTACACGGCCTGTGACACGAGCGTGTCACAGGGCATGTCCCGTGTTTCGTCGAGCGGAGATCGACGGTCGTCGAGCGGTGTTTGAGTTGCTACACGTCCTGTGACACGGGCATGTCACAGGCGTGTCCCGTGTTTCGTCGAGCAGCAGATCGATGGTCGTCGAGTGGGTAGGTGAGTGACACGCCCCATGACACGGGCGTGTCGGGCCGTGTCACAGGCGTGTCTGGGGCGTGTTCCGTACTTTTTCTCCTGAGAGTATCTTTTGTTGCCGTGAACCGTTTTTACTTCTCATTTCGTCGTTCCCGAGCCTGGAGAGCTTCTAGTGGATGGGTTTTGAGAGGAGAAGATGGTTTTTTGGCCGATATTTGCGGGAGGAAGCTCGTTTTTCTAGTGCGATAGCGGATTTGGCTTGCTCTCGTCTAGATCTTTCCCTTCCATGTAAGTTTTTCTTGATTTAGGTTTGATTCTAGGAGTTGAGAATTTCTGATTTCTTTTCTTTTTTCCTCAAAGCTTCAGTTTTGGCCTTCTAGGTGGCCGATTTTGCCGCCGGTGCCAAGCTTTGGTGATAGCTGTTGTTTTTCCTGGATGTAGAGGCAAGTGGCTCCTTTGCCCTTGCCAAATTATTTCTAACCCTTACTCTGTTTTCATTTCCTGTGCAATACTTCTATTTTCTTTATTTTTCTTCTCTAGAAAGTAGAGTAATAGGATGCCTTTTTCCTTCATTTCATCCATGGGCTGCTTCATTACTTTCTACATTTAAATCAATCTTTCTCTCTTTTTTCTCGTTTTGGTGTTCAGTGGGTACTAGAGTTATGGTGAGGATGCGGTTAGTTGTTGTGTTTAGGTTTAGTTGCTGTAGCCCCGAGTAGTTAGGATGGAAGGGAGTGTTGGGATTAAAGTTCCAACTCTCTGTTTTCGCGCGTTGAGAGAGTTTAGGCTGCGGTTTTAACTAAAACCTTACGTTTACCCTAAGTAGAAAGCGCCGACAGCGTTGAGTGGACCGCGAGTTCATTCAACGCCGTCATCCAGCGTAGGTTTTGCGCTAAGTATTTTTTTTGGGCGTCAAGTAAGTGGAGCTTGCTCAGTGCCGCGTCGAGTGGCTCGATGTTTCTGTCTTGGTTCGTGCGTTCCCTTAGGATTGTTAGTATGACTTTCCCTATTCTCTAGGGGTGGTATTGGGTGTTCGGCTAATTTTTGCATGCCGACTCTTGGGTTTGTGCAGGTGGTGGACTTTTGGTGGCCTCTGGAGGGTGGTTTTATGTGGAGAGCTGTGACCACCGCCTTTTGCCCCGGTTTGGGTTGGCGTGTGTGGGACCCCTAGTGCTGCCACTGTTTGACCCCTTAGCCCATTTTTTTTGGAACTGGCTTTGGTTATGTATTCAGATCCATGTTTTGACCACTGCCATTTACCCACGTGTTAGGACTGTTAGCCCCTTCCTGTTTATGTTTTTATTTCTCTTTTGGCATATATGCATATGTCTTGTTGTTGTTGAAGACTCTCTTGTAGGGCATATTGCTTTTATTGCTCTCCCCGGGTGTGCTTTGCTGTGCTTTAGACAGTGCTCTTTTCTTACTGTCATGCCCTTTCTTTTGCTTATAGCAGTTTTGATGCCGGGTTGGTAGCCTCTTTTTTACTTTATTTGCTCATAAATCTAATGCTATATTTACCTTTTTGATTATTTTTTTTGCTGAGGTGTTCTTTTCCTGAATTCCTCAGGTCCAGGTTGTAGCCAGTTCAGCGGCTAGTTCTTTTGGAGGGGCTTGTTGGTGGCCTCTTGGGTAGCTGAGATAGCTGATCCCCGATTTTGTGAGATAGTTCCTTACCTTTCTGTATGGACATACATACTCACCAGTGGGTTTGTGTCAGGTTGTTCACGCCCACTTTGGTTCTTGCGATGCTGGGTATGAACTTAAACTGCTATTTTTGCCTATTTGTGGTTGTTTACTTACTTCTAGGAAGGATTTATGCTAGGTTGCATGTTAGATATTTTAAACCCTAAAAGCATTACTATATGTATCTCCTGCATAACATATTTATAAAAGCAAGACACTATTTTTCCTTAGCGTAAAAAGACTATCTTTCATATATATTATATACACTTTAGAGTCGTGCATACCATGAGTCATCCCTTGGGGACACTTATGCTCATCTAGGGGTGTCAACTTAATTGAACCAAAGTATTTTTTACTGTGTATAAATATACTTTTAATTGTGGACTAGCTGGTCCACCGTGCCGAGGATACGACAATTAAATATAACTGGTTTTCTTTCAAATTAATCTATGGTTTTTCCTTTAAAATCTAAAGTCTAGAGTTTTTCCTGAACGTGTGCAGTTATCCCCTGCACGACGTGGCATCACGACACATGTTTTCTCTTGTTCTGATACGATTTTATCGTTGAGAAAATGCGGGTTGTGACGGTAGCCGGTGCCGATCTCCCTCTGTTGGCCTCCAGGCTAGTGCGAACAGCGTGGTGACAAACCACTTTGTTTGTTCCCTGGCCAGAGACCTGCTCAGGAAAAATGATCAGCTTCAGAAGATAACAAGGTGCTTATGGAGAGAAATGCGCGGTTAGGGAAGAAAGTCGCTAAGCAAAGGAAGAGCTCGAGGTGAGATGATTTGCAGCGGCCTTAATTTGTAGTCCTCCGCGAACTGATGTTTGCTCCTTTGTTTTGCGCAGGTCGCCTATGACTTAGAGAATAACAATTTTCAGGCCGCCATGCTCCCCTTTGTGAAGGAAACCGTTGAGGTTGCCATCGAGCGATTGATTGTGGCGGCTTCGCAAAGGAGGGAGTGGATGACGTTCCCTCTTGGAGCTCTTCCCGGAGTTAACAGAGCAGGTCGTAGCAATGGAGCGGACTGCAAAGGTAAAGATTTATCATCAATGAGTAAGAGGAAGGCGAAGAAGAAGAAGTAGAAGGGGGCGAAGAAGAAGGCGAAGAACAAGGCATCAAGGTAACAGCTGACGACACTGGCTCAAGCCAGCGAGGAGGAGAACAGTATGCCGAGTCCGGCTCCTATGCGTCTTCCTCTGCTTATGAGAGCTCGCATAGCGAGTCCGCGAGGAGCACTGGATCAGATAGCAGCAATGGAAGCGGCTCGAAGGGCTATTCTCCGGAGATCGATGTCGAAGGCCTAAGCCCTGCACCTCCTGCTGAAAAGAAACAGAAGACTGCTGAAGATTAATATATTTTTGCTTTTTTCTTTTGTAAATAGGGCGGACTCAAGTTTGTAGTCCCCCGAATAGATAAAAAAATGTAACAATTCTTGATCAAATAAAAATAGGTATCTCTGGTAATCAGTCTCTCCATTTCTTTATTTTCTCCATTTAACGCGATTAAGTTCGATCTGATTTAGCAGTCCGCGTGATACACAGATCATTCATACCGAGTTCCAATATCAGGCGGGCTCTGTCGAGTTCCAATAGCAGTCCGCAATTCTCTTTGTCAATCTTTTAAACTTGATGATAATATAAGCTGGGAAGCAACTCGGCGTACTGGGCGGATATAATTCACAGCTCGCGCATATTTTAATAGAAATGATCTATAGCTTGCGACCAGGCGGGCAGGTGCGGCAGACATTGCTTTCCTCACCGGGCCACAAGCTATAGAATCAAGCCAAGGAAAACCGGCGGACTGCACAGATATAGAAAATCAGTCTGTATTAAATAGAAGAAATGACCTATAGCTTGAGACCAGGTGGACAGATGCGGTAGGCATTGCTTTTCTCACCGGGCCACAAGCTATAAAATCAATCCAAGGAAAACCAGCGGACTGTGCGGATACAAAAAAGCAGTTCGCACTAGAATGAAGAAATGATCTATAGCTTGCGATCAGGTGTGCAGGTGCGTTAGGAATTGCTTTTCGCACCGGGCCACAAGCTATATGATCAACACAAGGAAAGCTGGCGGACTGCGCGGATATAGAAACTCAGTCCGCACTAAATAGAAGAAATGACCTATAGCTTGCGACCAGGTGGGCAGGTGCGGATGGAATTGCTTTTCGCACCGGGCCACAAGCTATACGATCAACCCAAGGAAAGCTGGCGGACTGTACGGATATAGAAACTCAATCCGCACTAAATAGATTCCCTGTGAAGAGCAAGATGCAGACTTGTCAGAACGGTCTTCTGCCCTCTTGCCTGGAGTACAGTCTAAGTTGATCTTTTTGGTAGTTTGCGGCCGGAGCGTCATAACTTTCCTCAAGATCAACCAAGCTGTGGGTCTCCTGCAGGCATCGCTTGACGGTACCATGGAGTGTTCGAGGGTCACATGATAAGATGATCGGTGGGCAGGTGCGCATGGCAGGACTTTCCTCACACGATCATCAAAGTTGTAACGATATCCCTAATGCGGCATGGTAGAGCTTAACTCCCACCCTGTCCCTCCATAATGCAGAAGTGGGGTCAGGTACTAGCCGAGATCCGAAGTTCAGAATCCTACTGCTCTAGAGCCTGCAAGCTCCCACTACACGGTGCGAAATCTCCCCGCAACATGTGGTCTTCGTGGTGTTACGCTAATGACAATAGCTCTAGGGGAGGTTTTGCTGAACTCGGCGATGTCTCCTAGTATCAGGCAACCGTTATTGATGTTTGGGAGAGAAAGAGAAAACAATAGAAAAAGTGTCAGTATGAATCCTTTGGTTAATGAAAGGTATTTGTAAAGCTAGCATAATAAGAAAGAACCGTTTTTGGAATCTTACTCGCTTAGCATTCCAACTGTTATGCTTGAATAGACAAAAAATACTTAACGAAGAGGATACATGGAAAAGAAAAGAGAAGGTTCAGGAATAGAACCGTTTGAGATCATCCCCGCTCCATGTATGTGGAATATCCGCAAGCTGTAGGTGCTATTCTTTAACGCTTCTTTGACAATGAAGGGGTCGGCCCAATTTGGATTAAGCTCCCAATCGAACCAGTCTTACAGCAGCATCAATCATCTTTAGAACGAGCTCTTCCCATCTTGGAAGTGTTTGATCCTACGTTCTGATTAAAGTAGCGGGCCATCCTTCTTTTGACCTCTTCCTGTCTTATGGCTGCTTGATCTCTGATGGCCTCGACGTGTTCCAAGCTAAACCTCATCTCTTCATTGTTCAACTCAAGCCAGTCCTCAACGCCTCTCTTGCAAGCAGAATTCTGGGTGACGGGACTTCAAACTCAACTGGTATAAGTGCCTCCGAGCCATGATAGAGCTTGATGGAGTCTCCCCAGTTGCGGATGATGTGTTGTCCTAAGGGACCAGAGAACTGATGGAAGCTGATCAGCCCAGTTCCCTTGAGATTCTGCACTTTCTTTTTGAGCAAGTTGAGGATCTGCTTGTTGGCTGCTTCTACCTGGCCATTGCTTCTGGGATGATGAACTGATGCAAACCGCAGCTCTGTTCCGATCTGCCTGCAAAAATCTATCATCTCGGAGTTATTGAATTGTGGCCCATTATCAGTGATTATAGCCATTGGAATTCCATGTCGGCAGACGATCTCCCCCCAAATGAAGTTTCTGACGACCTAAGTAGTTGTCTTTGCCAATGCCTTGGCTTCGATCCACTTGTTGAAGTAGTCGATCATTACGATGATGAAACGCCGCTGACTGCTTGCCATGGGAAAAGGACCGAGGAGGTCCATCCCCAAACTTCGAAGGGCCAAGGAGTTGCAATCGATCTGAGGGACTGAGCTGCTTGGTGCTGAAGTGGAGCAAACTTCTGGCACTGAACACATTTTCTGGAATAGATCTCAGAATCTCTCTTCATTGTGGGCCAGAAATATCCTTGCCGCAGGATTCGTTTTTCAAGAGTTCTTGCTCCCGAGTGGCTTCCACACTCTCCCGAATGAACCTCTTGCAAAATGGTAAAAACTTCTTCTTCTGAAACACACCGAGCCATGGTAGAGAGGAAAGTTTTTCTGTAAAGGACTCCCGCCAACAGGAAGTAATGAGCTGCTTTTATTCTGAACCTTTTCTTATCTCTAACTGTGTGATGATAGTTTTCCGTTGACAAATAGAGAATGAACGGGTCCATCCAAGAGGCACGTTGGTCTAATTGCATCAAATCTCCTTCCATCACTGCGGGCGGAAGAGTTCGGAAGTTGTTCCTCCTGAAGGAATCCCATACTTGGAGAGAAAATCGGCGTCCTCGTTTTCTGTTCTGGGGATGTGCTCGATAGTAAAACTCTTGAACCTGCAAAACTTATGTTTACAAGAGCTAGATATTTCTTCAAGATCGGCTCTCTTGTTTCGAAGTTACCGAGGACTTGCGACGTTATCACCAGAGAATCATTGTTGATGTGAACATGATCAATTCCCAGTTCTCTTGCGAGCCTCAAGCCTGCTAGCAAAGATTCATACTCGGCCTGATTATTGGTTACTGGAAAGTAGAATTTGATGGCCTGCTCCAACTTGACTCCGTTTTGATTGATGAGAACCACTCCTGCTCCAGAAGAACTTCTGCCTGAGGCACCATCAACATAGATGGTCCAAGCCAAAGGTGACCTTTCTGCTCGATCAGGACTGGACTCTGGCATGTCGATTAGAAAATCGGCTAGGACCTGGGCTTTAATGGCTGTCTTGAGCACATAAGAGATTTCGAACTCACTCAACTTTGCCCACTTAGCTAGACTGCCGGAATGTTCTGGTTTTTCCAACACACCTTTCAAAGGCTGATCGGTAACGACTTGAATTGAATGTGCTTGGAAGTACGGACGAAGCCTGCGAGCTGACATGACCAGTGCCAAGGCTAACTTCTCCAAAATTGGATACCGTGTCTCAGCACTCTTCAGGATATGGCTAACATAGTAGATTGAGAATTGCTTTCTGCTTTCTTCCCGAAGAAGAACGGAGCTGACAGCTTCAGGGCCAACCCTAAGTATAAGAAAAGAACCTCTCCTGTCCGGGGACTCTGAAGCAGGGGTGCTGCGGTTCAGTGCATTTTAACTGTTCGAAAGCCTGTGAGCATTCTTCGTTCCACTCAAACTTGGATGCCCCTCGGAGAGTTTTGAAGAATGGAGCACTCCTATCTCCGACCCGAGAGAGAAATCTCGCAAGGCCTGCTAGCCTCCCCCCTAACTGCTGAACTTCTTTTGGCGAACGGGGGCAGGCATATCAAGGATGGCTTTTACTTTATCTGGATTGGGGGCAAGTCCTTCCGGAGTAAGGAGATGACCAAGAAACTTCCCCTTACTCGCCCCAAACGTGCATTTCAAAAGATTGAGCTTCATTCGATACCTATGCAGAGTAGCGAATGTCTCTGCTAGGTCTCGCAGGTGCAGCGAAAATGATTTACTCTTAATCAAGAGATCGTCTACATACACTTCTAGGTTTCTTCCCTTCTGATGGTTAAACACACGGTCCATCATCCATTGGTAGGTTGCGCAGCATTCTTAAGCCCAAAGGGCATCACAAGGTAGCAATAACAACCATCATTAGTAATGAATGACGTGTGAGGAACGTCAGGCTTATGCATTCTTATCTGGTGATAACCAGAAAACGCATCTAAAAAACTCATATAAGAGACCCTACCGCGGAATCAACTAAAGAATCTATCGAGGCAAGGGGTAGCAATCTTTAGGGCATGCTTTATTAAGTTTGGTGAAATCTACACACATTCGCCATTTCCCCCTGGTTTCTTAACCATTACAACATTAGAAATCCAAGTAGGATATTGAATTTCTTTGATAAAATTCGCTTTGAGGAGCTTTGCGACCTCCTCCCTTATCGGCTCATCGAGCTTGGTGGCGATGTCCCTCTTCTTTTGCTGTATAGGCTTGCAGCCGGGATCAACATTCAGGTGGTGGCATGCAACATCAGGATCCACCCCTGGCATGTCTTCTGCTGACCAGGTGAAGACATCCAGATTGTTCAGCAGACAGGAAATCAACTCAGCCTTTTGATCTTCAGGTAGCTCCGAGTTGATGGAGAGCTTCCTCTCCTCCCCTTCAGCAATGGGAACTCCTTGCGTCACCTGGGCAGGTTCCAGGTGAGCACCTTCATCAGCAGCAACTTCCGAACTGGGAGAGGCTTCTGCAGCTTCTGTTGGAGCAAGGGAAGGCTGGTTTCAACCATGTTGACAGTGCGGACGTAGCACTCCCTTGCTCTTCTTGGGTCACTCCTGACCCGGCACATCCTCCCATCGGCAAAGAACTTGATGGCAAGGTGGTAAGTGGAAATCACTGCTCGATACTTGTTTAGCAGGGGCCTGCCGAAGATGGCATGGTAGCTGCTGGGGGCGTCGACCACTATGAACTGTATCTGCTTTGTTGCCCCTCCAAGCTTCACTAGTAAGATGACGCTGCCTTCCACTTCTTTCCTCTCTCCCGAGAAACCATAGAGTGGCCCCTCAGTGGAAAGCAGAGGCTTTCCGGTCCTCAGGGCCTCAAAAGTAGACTTAAAGAGGAGGTTAACCGAGCTGCCTGTGTTAACCAGAATTCTATCTACTGTGAAGTCTCCAAGCACAGCCTTGATTACAACGGCATCATCAAATGGGTTGGATGTTTGAGGCAGATCGTCTGGGCCAAGGTGACTACTTCTCTTGGGGGAGCAACAGAAGAAGAGGCCACCTCTGCCTGGGTGATCCTTGAAATTGATGATTTTCGAGTGGACTCGGTCCCTGCCCCACCGTGGATGAAGAAGAGGCGTCCCAGAACCCCTTCATCATCTGCATCGAAGCACTCAACCGGGATGTTGATCGGCCCCAGACGGCCTTCGTCCTCCACATCCACACACTCCTGGTATACCTCAGCTACCTCTTTGCCCTTTGAGGTGGATGGCTTTGAAGAGGAAGGAGAATCCTTCTTGGCCAGGTCAATCTTGCCCTCGGCAAGCAACTTCTCTATCAGCGTTCGAAGGGCCCTGCATTCCTCAGTCAGATGACCCTTTTCTTTGTGGAACTGGCAATATTGTGAATTATTCCTCGGCTTCCACATCTTCTGAGGCTCTTGCCTCTTTTCTTCTGATCTCCTTTGCAAGATCTGGATGACTTCGTCAAGGTCCAGATCTGCAACGTCCGCCATGGGGCTTTCATCAAATTGCATCAGAGCAGGCAAGGCTGCTTGTTGTAGGATGGGAAGAGCTTGCAATGGAACAGCGGGAGTGGCGGCCAACGGCAGTCTCTGCTCACGAAACTGTTGATGGCCTTGTAATGGTTTCTTGTTGCGGAAGTTCCTGCCTCTTTGAGACGGAGGCTGAAAATCTGGGCGAGGGGTTTGCCACGAGAGGAAGAAGCGGAGGCATCCCTTCCTTCAGCCTTAGCTGTCAGGGATGAGACATAAGTCAGATTGGCATTTTCTCCTTCAATAAAATGGTTGACCATGGCGATCAACTCTTGATAAGTCTCAGGCGCCTTTGTTGTTGCTTTAAACTTCAGAGGGCCCTCCCGGAGGCCATGGATCAAGGCGACCTTATAATAATCGGGGTTTACATTACTGACCCCCTGGATCTCTCTCTGAAAGCGATCAACGAATCGTGCCACCGATTCATTATCCTTTGCTTGATTTCAAATAGGGCAGCTGGCCCATTCTTCCTCTTCTTTGAGGTAGCAAACCTCAGCAACAACTGGCTACGAAGCTCCACGAAAGAAGAAATAGTGCCCGAAGGCAGCTCATAGAACCACTCTCTCCCTTGTCCTTCGAGGGTGGTAACCAGCAATTTACACTTAATTGCATCTGAGAGGCATCTCAAAGCAACTGCACCCTCAAATGCTTGGAGGTGAGAAACTGGATCTGTCGCTCCCGAATAGAATGAGATGCGAGGCTCCCTGAAGTTGCTCGGAGCCGATTCCCATCGGATTCGGTCGACAAAGGGAGATGGGGTCTCGAACTCTGCAGGATGGAAAGGGCGGACTGGCGCCGGGGAGTCCATGGGCTCGGCGGACTGGCGGTCAGCAAAATGAAGCTGGCGGGCTGGAGTGCCCCTGGCAGCTTCTCTGAAGAAATCTCTGAAAGCAAACTGCTCCTCCTGAGGGCGTAGAGGGGCAGCGAAATGAGCTGGGTTCTGAGGAGTTGCTGGCGGCTGCCAAAGCGGAGTTCGGCGAGCTGGGGACTGGCGGACTGGCGAGTTCGCTGGGTCCGCTGCAGCCTGAGGAGCAAGTCGCTGGGCAAGCGCGAGCAGTGCCTGGCTGATTGCGTTGAGACGCTGGTCAGTCTACTGGCGGGACTGCTCGGCCTCAAGGCGAGCTTGCTCAATCGCGTCCCAAAGAGAATCCTCTGAAGAGCTGGAGCGGTCTGAGGTGCGGGCTCTGCGGTCTGACATTTCCGTCCGCTGATTTCAAAACACTACTCGGATCTGAAGGTCGCGTGTTAACTGTTGATGCACGAAAACACAAGGGGGGTCGAGCACAACCAGCTAACAGTTCGATCATCGGGAATAGGGAGACTGCGAGTAGAGATCTACTAAGCGGATGAAGGCAGGAAGAAGAGCAGGGCCGTGAACCACGGCAACAACAGACTTTGCCCGTCGCGGCTTGAATGCCTCTCTTGCGATGGGCTTTCTCTTGATTGAAAAAGGATTGAGTTACAAGTGAAAGGAAAAGCTGAACAAGAGCAAAGCGAGGGGGAGTCCGCAAAGCACAGGATTCGAGTCCGCAGCCTGCAACAAGTAGGCTCCTGGGTTCGAGTCAGCATGCCTTGGGTGCACCACCTCCCCCTTATTTATAGGATAGGGGGCCTGCCCAAATGGGCAGGGCTAAAATAACCAGCTGCCCGGGGTACAGGAGAACCGGGCAGCGGTGACGGGAAGCAAAAAGGAAAGAACACGCCAGTCCGCGCAGAAGGGGCGGACTGGGCTCGCGGACTAGAGCTTCCACTGCTGCTGGGCGCACCTGCTGGAGGGCGGTGGCCTGGGCGGACGAGATACTGCGTCCGCCGCTGGAGAACATGACCCCAAGCTATGGCGGACTGAGCGGACAGGCCTTTGTGTCCGCTGCTGGTGTACCATCGTTCGATTGGTGATATTGCCGGACTGGGCGGACTAACAAATCTCGTCCGCGTCTGCTGAAAGGGGGGCTTTGGAATCATGTAGTATGTTGCGGACTAAGGGGTTAACACCAGTGGAACTTGTCTTCTACTAGCGTAGTAGTCTTATCGCACCCGAAGTGTCCACCCCGACCACCACTATGTAACTCCCACACAATTAAATGCCGAAGGGAAGAATGATGGATACACAACTTCGAATGCTTAAACAGATACCCGTCCCAAATATAATACGCTGAAATCGTAGTGGGAGAGTTGTTTTGAGTGGAATAGTTGATGTCCTTAAAGTCCGAACAATTAACATACTCTTCTTTTATCCTATCGAATCCAATCACTTTAATCTATAACGTAGTCAATAACAAGGAGAC
Source organism: Platanthera guangdongensis (assembly GCA_039583875.1). NCBI lineage: Eukaryota > Viridiplantae > Streptophyta > Magnoliopsida > Asparagales > Orchidaceae > Platanthera > Platanthera guangdongensis. The sequence goes on from CM077156.1 coordinate 90,808,292, forward strand.
GCGACTAAGAGCATCTGCCAAACGGTTTAATGTTCCCTTGAGATGTTTAATTATGAAGGTATACTCCTGAAGATAGGAGACCCACTTTGCATGCCTAGGGCTCACTTTATTTTGGGAATTAATGAATCTTAATGCCTCGTGGTCGGATAGAATAATAAATTCCTTCGATATCAAATAATGATGCCAATGCTGTAAACATCGAAACACCGCATAAAATTCTCTGTCATAATTAGAATAATTTAATTTTGGTCGCAAGAGTTTTTCACTAAAATATCCAACAGGATGACTCTCTTGACTCAAGGCTCCACCGATACCGACTCCAGATGCATCACATGACAGTTCAAAAACTCGATTGAAATCTGGTAATCGTAAGAGAGGCACTGCCGACATTCGGGATTTGATTACGTCAAATGCATTGGCGGTTGATTTAGTCCACAAAAAATCTCCCTTTTTCATGCACTCGATGATTAGTGCCATTATACAACTAAAATCCTTGATAAAGCGGCGATAAAAAGTAGTTAATCCATGAAAACTCCGAACATCCCTTATATTTGTTGGCTCCGACCAATCCTTGATAGCTTGGACCTTCTTTGGGTCAACATGGATACCTTCTAAACTTACGATATAGCCTAGGAATTCTACAGAAGGAACGTTAAATGTACATTTCTTTAAGTTAACAAATAATTTTTCCCATCGGAGAGTGGTGACTACCGTCCTCAAGTGAGACTCATGATCGTTCGGTGAGTAGCTAAATACTAGGATATCATCAAAGTAAATAACGACGAATTTTCCCAAGTAAGGCTTGAAGACTAAGGTCATCAATCGGGAGAAAGTACTTGGGCCGTTGGTGAGCCCTTCTCCGAGCACTAACCACTCATAAAGTCCATCTTTCGATTTAACGGTCATTTTTCATTCGACTCCTTCCCTAATCCTGATTTGATGATAGCCACTCTTAAGATCTAGCTTAGAAAAAATCATCACTCCGGCTAACATATCCAATAAGTCATGCAATAGAGGGATAGAAAACCGGTATTTAACGGTTATTTTATTAAGAGCCCTATAATCCACGCACATCCGCCAAGATCCGTCTTTCTTTGGCACTAATAATGCGGGTACGACACTAGGACTCTTGCTATGATGGATGAACCCCTTACTTAGCAAATTCGAAATTAATTTTTACAATTGGAGGTGCGCGAAGGGGTTTAATCGATAATGGGGAAGGTTAGGCAATGAGGATCCCGGAACGAAATCAATCTCACGTTGGATTTCCCGCATGGGGGGTAACTCATGCGGCAAGTTATCCAGGTAGACATCCTTATATTCCTCTAAAGATTTTTCAAGTCCGTGGGTAGATTCTCAAATGTGGAGTTATCTTCCTTAACTTGCAAGCAAACTTGTGCATATATGACTCCGTTAACAAAATACTCGCGCTCCAACTCCTGCTTACCTATCAAACTTAATGTCTTCTTCTCGACGGGACCGATAGTGTCATTAGAGGAGACCGACGGATCTTTAGGTGGAGTTGGTTTAAGGATAACGGTCTTACCATTAAATTTAAATTCATATGAGTTGGCTCTCCCAAACTGAGTTACATCATGGTCATAAAGCCATGGACGACCTAATAGGACATCACAAGCATCCATGGTGATGACATCACACCAAATTTTTTCAGAATAGGCCTTAATGGTAAGGGGTACTGAAAGTCCACCTAGTGTCAACTATCTTCACCTATGGGGGGGTGGGGGGAAAATGGTGACGTGCAGTGTTTTTGCGGAATTTATGAATGTACCTGCACAATAAAAATAAACAGCACAGCACACAGAATACACAAGCAATTTATAGTGGTTCCCCGACTTGGGTACATCCACTTTCTCCCTTCGACCTATCTCACAACCAGGGACGACTCGGTCACTTCTCCAACAGGATTGAAATCCAATCCTTGCACTATCGGAAAGAACCCTTCCACACGTAGGAGTCAACACTCCCACAACACGGGTTGCACCCAACCCTTACAACTAGGAACCACCGTTCTTTTACAACAAAAGTAAAGTAGAATGTACAAGAGATACAAACTACGTTTGGAGACTAAGGTGTCCCTCTTTGTTGACGACGTGTTCTTGAAGTCCACAAAGAGTCCACAACCCTAGATCTCTCTTGGAGAGGATCTCCCCGGAACCGGCGGCGGCGAGATGGGCGGCGGCTAGGTTCACGGGATCGGCGGCAACAACGATGTGCGGCTGCACTTCTTTGGAGATCCAAACTTCGTAGCGAAGCTAGCTAGGTCTACCAACGGTCACACTACGATCAATTGTCTCGATCGATTCGGAGGGGGAAGATTTTCCCGATCAACAAATCAAGAGACAAGAGATCTCCGGTTAGACACGTGAGACGCTGAGCTTAGCTAGGCTTCTATCGCAGGAGGATCTGGGCGAAACCGCGATCAACCGGCGAACAACTTGGCGCGAGCGGCGGCTGCGGCGGCGGAGCGGAAACGGCGATCTAGGTCACGTTGCGGCTCGCGTATTTCTTATCTTTTTCGCTACCTTTACTGTTCAAAAATACCCATGTATTTATACACACGTATACTCCAAAGTGACCGTTGTGGGTCCCACCTAAAGGAAACCCTAGTTCCGGTTCAACATAGTCCAGCGACAGAATCCGTTCCAACAGCTTCCAGAGAAAACGCCAAGTAAAAATCAGCGAGAATCGCAGGTGATTCTCGAAGAATCGGCGAGAATCAGTTAGTGATTCTCGACGATTCGTCGAGAATCACTAGTGATTCTCGCCGAATCACTTGTTGATTCTCAACGAATATAACTTGGTATTCATGATCTGCTCAACGATGGGTTCGGCGAGAATCACTAGTGATTCTCGTCGAATCTTACTTGGCAATGTTTTGAGGTAGCCGTATAGAGTCGGCGAGAATCACTAATGATTCTCGACGATTCGGCGAGAATCACTTGGTGATTCTCGCCGAATCAGCGAGAATCACTTGGTGATTCTCGTCGAATTACACTTAGACGAATTTTCGTCTTTCCACCCAAGAGCTGCTCCTTGACCCTTCCTTGCTCCTTGTCTGCTCTTGTATAAACACGGCCCTGTACTTGAAAGTAACTGCACTCCAATAGAGAGAGTACACGTTGTCCAACACACTGATCTGCTCAACGAGGGATTACGACGTGCAGACCCGTGTATATTGACCTACTGCACCCTGACATTGGTGTGCACTTAGCGTGGAATAACTGCAAGCACAACTTGAGAGGTTTCATCCAATACATTGTGAATTCATCTTAGCTTGACTGGTGGCTTCCTCAAATCCAGGTAATTGTGGATACAGTACCCAACAGGTACCAAGCAATGCTTCGACACTGGGAGGGATTTCTTATTTACCCATGCTACCTTATAAGGGTGAGGGTGCGGCTCTGTAACTAAAGACATTCGTGTCACCGCATTTTCGGAAATAACATTCATGCAGCTGCCACCGTCAATGATCAAGTTGCACCACTTCTCTCTGTTCTTAAAATTCAAACAGCGAAAATATATGGAACACGCAGGTTCCCCAAACACGAGTATTTTCATTTCTAAGTGGACATTCATGGGTTCTTTTGACTGTTATTACGATGACGCACACAATGTGCTCACCACCCCTTAAAAAGAATTCGCCCACGAATTCACTTTAAGCGAGAACAAAACCAGTAGTCTGATACCAAATTGTAACACCCCCTATCTGTCGCATAGCATATAACAGTAGGTCCGGCCGGGGCCCGACTCCATATACCACAGACAGACCGGGTGGTTACTTATGGAAACCATCCAACCAATCTCAACGTCCTACACAGAGCATTCTAGCGGAAGCAGTATATAAAAGTTGTGACAAGGAACCCAACATTGAAGCACGAATGTCCACTAATACAAAATAGGAATGTTATACAAAATACCCAAAATAGCCTTAAGGCTTTACAAAATGTTTCACTTGATATTACATGTTTTACAAACCACGGCACGCAGGCCGGTCATACATGAATAAAACAGTAAACACATCCAATTAGGCCTTCGAGGGCCGGCTTCGAAAAAAGGGCTTTAGCCTCGCTATTAACCGCTTGGTCCAGCTGCACATGCAAGCAACAAACCACCGCACTGTGGCAAAACAAGGCAACGGTCAGCAATGCTGACCAAATTATAACGATCCCGCCCCCAACTCGGGGCGGTGATGCTCCTTCCCTGCATTTCATTAGCATAAGCAAGCAATATAAATATAGCCATTTCATCACATACGTTGGCTTGCACGGCCACACACCTCGTGCTCTCAGGGCACATTCTCGGTGAACCGGTCGATGTCACGTCAATTAAAGCCATTGACATTCCGGACTCACCACCGCCACTTAGACGGCCAAACCTATGAGCAATCTGTCTTCTTGGCCTGGGTCACGACAATTTAAGCCATTAACCGCCGAAGACCCTAATCTATGCCAACGGTAAGTGCCACGTGCCTTTAGGTCTCTTTAACCGAACGACATAGAACGGGTACGGTTCCATCTAACCCGTACTCACATCGCAACGACAATTTAAGCCATTTGCGCGGTTCAAACTTCCACCGAGTCCCATTTCCATCACAAATCACATAACCCAGTTATGTTCAAGTTGGCTCTCAGGCCACCAAGTTGGCAAGATCTCGTATCCGCCCAGTTTTCCGGGTGCACCTTTGGGTTAATCCCCAAGGCTCCCTGCTGCAATCTACCACGTAGAAAACCCGAAAAAAAAACCAATAGCGCGGAGTCTTCTCCGGCATTATGCAATGCAACATCACCGATCCAGACCAACATGTCCGTGTAGGCTTCACACATCATGCCTATGTCCGTTCTCGCTTACGGAGTCTAAACACCGGGGACTTCACATATCTACCCGAAGGAACGCCTCCAACTCTCCGCAAACTCGCGAGAGCGGGCTTCCTATGCAAAGAAAGAGAGCTACTCATGCTCAAGATGAGGATCGTTACCCTAGCGTTCCTCTTTGGCTCCATTGAAAAGTAATCGGATGAAAAGCACCGCACTAGCTTTGCCTCCGTGGATCCGGAGTCGGCTCGTGATTCGGAGCTCCGAAGCTCCTCCAATGGTGGTATCTAGCTCTTTCTTCCTCCCTTGGCTCTCCTCACTCTCTAAGGTTTTTAGAAAGATAACACTTAAGAAAAGTGAGGGTTTCTAAGTCCAAATCCCGGGTATATCCCTTCAGGAACATCCCCCAGCCATTGGATCTCAAAACAAGGAAACGAACGGCTTTGATTCGGGGCTGAAATGCCCAATCTGGACCGAACACGGCCTGGCACACGCCCGTGTCCAGGGCCGTGTGCCTCATTCGCCGTCAAAATCGAATCACCTGAAACCTCACACGGGTATCGAACACGCCCGTGTTCGAGCTGACACGCCCGTGTTCCACATGACACGGCCGTGAGTCCGGCCGTGTACCCCATCATTTTTCCCTGAAATCAACCCGAGCACTGCACGGGTTCTAGGACACGCCCGTGTCCTTACCCTTATCACCTCAACACGACTGGACCCCAGGCCGTATAATGTTGACACGGCCTTAGACACGTCCATCAACCTGATGACACGGCCTTGGACACGCCCGTGTCCTAGTCCGTGTGCCTTGTCTCGACGAATCGTCGAGCGAATCTCGTCGACTCCTCGGGACGATCGTTGAGACAGGTCGACACACCCTGCGACACGCCCGTGTCGCAGGCCGTGTGCCTTGTCTCGATGCATCGTCGAGCGAATCTCGTCGACTCCGCGGCTAAGTGTCGACACGGGTCGACACGCCCTCCGACACGCCCGTGTCGCAGGCCGTGTCCCCAGTCTCGACACAATGTCGAGACCAAAGTGTCGACTTCCCGCCTTAGTGTCGACACAGGCTTGACACGCCCTGGGACACGCCCGTGTCCCAGGCCGTGTGCCTGCAGCCAGAACCCAAACTGGCCCAAAACGTCCCCCTTTGCTCCCTTTGAGTTTCGGGGCGTTACAAGTTGTCCTTTGCTCTGCTTCCTCCCTAGACCTGATCAGTTGTTCATAAGACTTTAACTTCCCCAATAGAGATTCTGTAGATATCTCATTTAGGCTTCTAGCCTCCTTGATGGGCCAGATCCTTGAATCCCATGAGCTTGGGAAGCACATCAGGATCTTGTCATTCACCTCTGTGAGGGTGATGTCCTTGTCCAAGGTTTTTAACTCATTGATGATTGAGCATAACCTGTTATACATATCAGCTACTGATTCTGCTACTTCTTTCTTGAAGTTCTCATATAAGTATATGAGGTTGGATCTCCTATCCTTTCTCTCATCGGCTGAACCAGCCACCATCTGATTTAGTGAATCCCAGATGTCTTTGGCTGAGCTGCATTCAGCCACCTTCTGAAAAATATCATCTGACATAGTCTGTGCCAGTATGTTCATAGCCTTGGCATCAGCTATCTTTGCCTTCTTCTGGGCTTCAGTCGACTCAGGTGGTGGAACTATAGTAGTGGGTGTAGATGTTGCAGAAGTTGAAGCTTGAGGGGGACATGTCAAAATAGAGTTGTATATATCCTCATCAATAGAATTCATGTATAATTTAATTCAGGCCTTCCAGATGGCAAACCTGTTTAGGTTGCAAATTGGAGGTCTGGTGCTTCTATAGTCTTTGTTTTGTGTCATGGCTGTGTATATAAATCTAATATGGAAATAAAAATAAAATTCAGATCTAACAAAGGATCTTTGGTTCAAGGGTTAGCTTGTACAACCCAAGGAACCTTCTCTGATACCAATTGAAAGTGAGCAGTTAGATCAGGAATACTCTAGAGGGGGGGTGAATAGAGTATTTATATTTTTATAAAATTCTCTGCTGGATAATGCAGATTAGTTTAAGTGCAGTAGTAAATAAATCAAAATATAAAATCACAAAAACTAACTACCACAGCCACAGCAAGAAAACAAAAGAAAGAGGGTAACCAGACGACACAAGAAATTTATAGTGGTTCCCCAACCTGGGTACATCCACTCTTCTACCACCCTAGTAAGAATCCACTCAGGATTTTGATCAGGTGCCTGACACCAATGAGCTTTTGATCAGGTGCTCAAAAACCAAATCCCCAAGTCTTTTGATCAGGTGACTTGTAACCAGGAATCACTTTTGAAGGGAGATGACAACCCTTTACACAGTGGGGGTAAGAGAGTTGATTATGTCTTCTCTGTCAACAATCACAGAGAAGACTTGTGGATTATTGATGGTAGCAAATGTCTCCCCCTGAGATATTAAATGGTTCAAGGAAATATGGAAGCCTTGCTCCAGGGTGATAGGACTTCAAGCTTTTAGCCTTTATCTGCAGGATCTTCTTGACAGATTTGATAGTTGTTCTCCTTGAAAGTCCTTGAGTGTTGAAGTAAGAAGACTCTTGATTTTGTATGATTGTTCTTCTTCTTCTTCTGAGAGCAGATCTTCTTTTTGTATCCGAGCTTTTGTGAAAGGAGCAGACAAGCTGTTGAAGACAATTTAATGGAAATCTCTGTGTCTGTGTATACTGTGTCTCTGCAATTGCTCTGGTACTGTGATTGTTCTATTCTTTCTTTCTTTTTTTATCTTGATATCTTGCTGTCAGGAAAGAGAGAAAAATCTCTATTATATATTTCGTGAGGTAATTTCCTTTCGAAATTTGAATTCTTCTTCGGCAATCAATGCTGGCGGTCCTTGAAAATAAACTGCATTGATTTCTTTCCCAAACTGTCCCTTGGAAAAATGGAAAACAATAATTCTGATGAAAACCGTGATTGATATACCATCCAACGGTAATATTTAGAGAATATTTTATCATTAATCATTCAGAAATTATTTCCATTGACTAAGGACAGAAGGAATAAATGCTAAGTCTGGAATCGTCGAACTGATGACAGAATTCATCGAGCTGATAACTATGTTCGCCGACAGGAGTTCAGTAACTATTCTGGGCTTAGAATATTCACAGTTGTATCTGAAAAGAAATGTAAAGTCTCCAGAATTCGTCGACCTAAGATTTGATTTCGTCGAGCTGAGTTTCTGAAGTTGTCAAATATTTTGTGTGTCGACACAATTACTCCTGGTGTCGATACAGGTGGTGTCGACTGATATCCTGTGTGTCGACACAAGTCTTCTGTATGGTGTCGACACAACCTTTTCAAAAGTGTCGACTGATGATCTGTGTGTCGACATAATTACTCCTGGTGTCGATACAGGTGGTGTCGACTAATATCCTGTGTGTCAACACAAGTCGTCTGTGCGGTGTCAACACAACCTTTCCAAAAGTGTCGACTGATGATCTAGGTGTCGACATAAGTTCTTCTAGTGTCGACTCAGTTGGTGTCGACATATACTCTGAGTGTCGACACAAGTCTTTTTGTTCTAAGTTGTTGAAGTAGATAATCCAGAATTCGTCGGGCAGAGAACTAAGTTCGTCGACCTGAGATTAGAGAATATAGTCTTGACAGAATACTGTAGTAGTCCAAAGATTCGACGACCATAGAATGTAGTTCGTCGAGCTCAGCTCAGAGTATTAACTCTGAGAACGTCAAACTGAGCACGACAATCGTCGACCTGAGTTCGACGAACGTCAAACTCACTTTATATATTATTAAAATCTTCTAAGTCTTGAGTCTCTCGCAGTCTTGTTGATAGTTGGTCCATGTGATGTTCACTCTATGGACTTGGCCTAGACTCTAGGACACAAATATGACCCTGGCTATACATTGTGGTTCATATGATCCTAACTTAGTGAACCTAGCCCAAATCTTACTAGGGATCCAACATAAGTGGTAGATGAAATGCTTTTGACGATCTTTGGACGTCGGGCACACGGCCTGAGATACAAGCGTGTCCAAAGTCGTGTCCTGCTCCGTGTTGGCATAGTGGTGTCGAGTGAGGCATATAGCCTAGGAAAGGGGCGTGTTCAGGTCGGACACGGGCGTGTCCAGTGCAGACACGGGCGTGTCCAAGGCCGTGTCCTTCTTTGTGTTAGTCGGGCTGTGTTGGGTGAGGAACATGGTATAGAACACGGGCATGTACGGGTCGATACGGGCGTGTCAAATGTTGACACAGGCTTGTCTAAGCCCATATCCTGGTTGGGCTGTGATAGTTTCCTGTGTCGTTTGAGGGACACGCCCCCTGACACGGGCGTGTCATAAGCTGACACGGGCATGTCAAACAGCATATGGGTGTGTCTGAGCCCGTGTCCTGTTCTGGATTCGACGATCGTGTTCAGATCGAGAGACATGGCCTGTGACGCGGGCATGTCACAGGCCGTGTTCGGCCCAGTAAATTGATTTTAAGGGCGAATCGAGGCCGTTCGTTTTACTTATATGGTATCCGACCGCCCAGAACTATTGCTGTAGTGATAAGTTCGAGAATGGAGGGTTTATTCCTCACTTTCCTTTGACCATTCTCTTTCTAAAGAGTTAGAGAGAGGGGAGAGCAAATGTTGAAGAAGAATGAGAAATCCGGCCACCAGTGGAGCTTCGAAGCTCCGAATCGCAAACCGAGTCCAGATCCTTGGAGACGAGGCCGTTGCGGTGATTTTCATCCGTCTAAGTTTCTTCTCTTCGCCATGGGGACTAAACGAACTTCTATGGTAACGATTCTCTTCTTGGACATGTGAAGTCCTATTCCTTTCTGCATAGGAAACACGCTCTCACGAGTACACGGTGAGTGTGAGGTGTTCCTTCAGGTGGATATGAATAGTCCTCCTAGTTTTGCATGTAGAGTCCAGAATAAAAGTATGGACATAGGCATGTTGTGTGAAGCCTACCCGGACAAGTTGGCCTGGATCGGTGATGTTTCATTATGCAAGAATAGCCGGAGAAGTCTTCGTGTCGATGACCATTTTCAGGTTATTCTATGTGGTAGATTGCAGTAGGGAATCTTGGGGACTAACCCCAAGGTGCACCCGGAAAACTGGGCAGATGCGTGTTTCTTCCAACTTGGTGGCCTGTGAGCCAACTTGTAAATAACTATGTTATGTATTATTGTGTGATTGATTCAGGACTCGGGGAAGCTTAACCCACACTTATGGCTTAAATTGTCATGGCGGTGTGAGCAACGGGTTGAGTTGAACCTTACTCGCTCTATGTGGTTCGGTTAAAGAGACCTAAGGTACTTGGCACTTATCGATGGCATATAGGAAGGGTCTTAGTCTTCAGCCAAAAAGACTAAAATGCTACCGATGTTGTCGTCCTGGTGGCTGTTGTGGACCTGGTTCACCGAGAATGTGCCCTGAGAGCACGGGGTATATGGCTGTGCGAGCCTACACTTGTGGTGAAGTGCGCTTAACTTGTACTTTCACTATCTTATTTGGTTATACTAATAAAATGCAGGGAAGGAGCCCAGCCGCCCCGATTTAGTGGTGGGGTCTTTATAATTTGGTCAACTTTAGTTGACTGTTGATTTGTTTGCCACCGTTGTGGTGGAATGTTTATTGCAAGTACTGTGGAGCCTAATGGCAAGTAGCAGGTTGTCGCCCATGTTGCTGAGCCGGCCCTTGAAGGCCAAGGCGAATGTTTACTTCTATGATCATGTGTGGTCGGCCTATGTGCCGATGTTTGGAAGACATTTATTATTTAAGTAAACTCTTGTAAGGCCATAAGGCCAAGTACTTTGTGTATTTGTACGCTCATTCCTACTGTGTGTTTTTAGTGGACATTCATGTTGTTTCTTGGATTCTTATAACTGTTTTAAAAAACTTCCACTAGAATGCTTTGAGTTAGGATGCATGTTCCTTTGCCAATAATTTGGTATTAATACGTAACTCCACTAGTTGTCAGTGGTATATGGCGTGGGGCCCCAACCGGACCTTCTATTATATCTCATGTGATGGATGGGGGTGTTACAATTTGGTATCAGACTATGGCTTCGGTTTTGCCTATTTGAATTCGTGGGCGAATTATTTTAAGGGGTGTTGAGCACATGTATGTGCGTTATCGTTATAATATTAAAAGAACCCATGAATGTCCACTTAGGAATTAAAATACACTTGTTTTGAGGAACCTGAGTGTTCCAATGATTGCATTTAGCAATCTGTGTGCCACCTAATAGAGTATTTTTGCTACTATCTATGACTAGGAGCAGTGTTGGACAGTCAGAACATCCGCAATTGGCAGAGAGCAGTGCACCTAATGATGTGCCTGCAACCACTCCTTCAGCAGAAACTATAAGACTCGTAGCCAAAGCAGTGTTTGCAATAATAAGCGCCAAGCTAGCAAGGCAGGTGTAGCACCCAGCCCCTGCCATGGAACAAGAACCGCTTCGAGTGGAACAGCCTAGAGTTGTGGAACGCTTGGCGGAAGAACCTTTGACGCCAATAAGAGTGACAGAAAGACAACTTAAACATGTGATGAGTTTCAGTTCTCCAATCTTTACATGGACTGGAACCCCAACTGAAGCCGAGGATTGGCTCGCTAGAGTTATTAGAATCTTGTCGACAAAGGAAACAGGGGCATGGCAGAAGACCGCCATTGCCACTTTCCTGCTAGACGACAAAGCAAGGTTATGGTGGGAAGATCTAGAGCAGCATCACTTAGTTGGGAGACAACTCGCTGACATCTCGATCGAGAAATTCTCAAGGCTATTCTTGGCTAGATACCTACCCTATGCTGAGAGAATTAAGATGGAGAATCAGTTTTTAAGGTTGTATCAAGGAGACAATAGTGTGGATGAGTACCTTCATGAATTCACACGCCTGGGTCATTATGCTGCCCCTACATTTGGGAAATGAAGAGCGTAAGACCAACCGATTCTTTGAGGGTCCGCATGATGACCTGAGGGTGGTACTTGTTGGGCCTGTGACGCAAGGTTTCCTAACCTTGGTCAGTTCGGCCCAATCAATAGAAAGAGATCTGAAGAGTATCCAAGGGAGCAAAGACTTGGGTGTGCAGAAGACGGAGTTCAAGGTGCCGAACTCCTCGAAATCTAAGTTCTGTAAGTGGAATAAGAAGGCTAGGACATCGGGTCTGGCCCCTTCTTCTAGTGCATCTAGGGCAACTACAAGTCGAACCCCAAGCACATGCTACAACTATGGAAAGCCGGGGCATTTTTCCCGAGAGTGTTAGAACAGACGTCCAAAGTCCGAGAGGAAGCCTGGAGCAACATATGAGGAAAAGGGGAATGCGGTGGAGTCAACCACATCCCAATATGCTCTAGCTCAGCCTAGAGTGTACAACTTTGGCCTTCAGTAGGCCATAAAACAAACTGACGTGGTGACAGGCATGAGTTAATTAAAAGCAGATTAACATTATATATTTGTTATCCTTTTGCACGTTAGCATTTGACTGCTTATGCTAGGCTTTGTTTTGATTTTCAATTATCCGGCAAGAGCACTGTTCGATATGGGAGCTTCGCATTCCTTTTTGTCCGAAGGATTTATATCGCGCATCGGAGTACCTTCTTCGATGACAAGGGACAAATTGGATGTGTTGTTGCATAATGGGTGTTTGATGCACGCAAATAGAGTTTGTTGCGTAAAGATACGGATCGGGAGTCAAGAGTTTGACTTGTAAGCATCGCTACTACCGTTGGTGGAGTTCGACGTGATCTTTGGGATGGATTGGCTCTCAAAGCATCGGACAAACATTGATTGCAACCGCAAGGAGGTCAAATTGGGAACTGATCGTGAGGCGACATTTGCGGGCATGAAAGAGTCGAGCAAGACTTTAATGTCTGCTCTCCAGGTGGTTAAGGCAGTTCATGCTGGTGTAGAGTTGTTTTTCACTTTAGTGGAGGCTTCGAAGCCCAAGCCTAGTATGGAGAGTATCCCAATTGTTTCTGAGTATCCTGATGTGTTCCCAGACGATCTCGCTGGAGCCCCGCCTTAGCGAGAGATCGACTTCACCATTGAGCTGGTGCCAGGTTCAAACCATGTGTCACGCTCTTTGTATTGGTTAGCGCCTAAGGAGATGGCAGAGTTGAAAGTATAGCTGCAAGAGCTGTTGGAGCAGGGGTATGAGCGTCCAAGCTCATCGCCTTGGAGAGCACCGGTCCTCTTTGTTAAGAAGAAGGATGGAAGTTTACGGCTTTGTATCAACTACCGGGAGTTGAACAAGCTAACAAAGAATAATAAGTATCAGATCACAAGGATTGATGAACTGTTCGACCAGCTGGTGGGGCCGATTGTGTACACAAAGTTGGATCTAAAATTCGGATACTATCAGCTGCGGATAAGGGAAAGTGACATCCCCATGACAGCTTTCAGCACACGGTATGGGCATTATGAGTTAACTGTCATGCCGTTTGGGCTGACTAATGTGCCATCCGTATTTATGGATTTGATGAACAGAACATTCAGAGAGTACCTGGACAACTTTGTGATAGTCTTTATCAACGATATATTAGTGTACTCGCAGTGCGAGGAGGATCATTTCAAGCATCTGCATATGGTGTTGGAGACATTGAGGAGGAATCAACTTTATGCCAAATTCTCCAAATGGGAATTTTGGTTATCATCGGTAGCATTCCTCGGTCATATAGTTAGTGGAGAATGGATTGAGGTATATCCGGCGAAGATAGTTGTGATACGAGAGTGGCCTGTGTTATCTTCAGTGGCAAAAGTTCGGAGTTTCCTTAGACTATCGGGCTACTACAGGCGCTTCGTAGAGAACTCGAGGATAGCGTTACCCCTCACGACTTTGATGAGGAAAGATCAAAATTTTGTGTGGTCGCTGGAGTGCGCACAAGCTTTCGAAGAACTAAAAAGTAGGTTGACGACGGCGCATATTCTATGTTGCCAAGTGGGACCGAAGGATTTGAGATTTACAGTGATGCTTCGGGCAGTGGCTTAAGTTATTTTCTATTGCAGCATGGGAGTTTAATAGCGTATGGCTTGCGTCAGCTGAAGGTTCACGAGAGGAATTATCTGGTTCATGACTTGGAGCTAGCGGCCGTGATATTTACCCTGAAGCTATGGAGGCATTACCTGTACGGTGTTAAGGTCGACATCTATACCGATCACAAGAGCCTGAAGTACTTGTTGGATCAAAAGGACCTAAACATGCATCAGCGGAGGTGGATGGAGTTCCTAGGTGACTACACATTCAAGATACATTATGTTCCTGGGAAAGGAAATGCGGTGGCAGATGCTTTGAGTCGTAGGGCCCCCGCACAGGCCAATTGGTTGTCGGCTCATGACGAGCATTTAATTCGGGATTTGGAGGCATTAGAGATCCCTTGTCTTGACAAGCAGACGAGTGTCTAAGCACAATTGAACTGGACAGAGGTGCAGTATGACCTTGCTGATAGGATTCGGCAGGCTCTTGACTTGGATAGCAACGTGAAGCAGACCATTGTTGAGGCTTTGGATGAGTCAAATTCCCGATTTGTTGTTGTTGATGGACTGTTATGGAGGGACGGTCGTCTGTGCATCCCCAATGTGGGTAAAATGCGAAAGGAATTGATGTACGATGCTCATCATACCAAGTACTCGATTCTCCCTGGGAGCACGAAAATGTATTGTGATATGAAAAAGGTGTTCTAGTGGCCAGGACTTAAGAAGGACGTATCACTTTATGTTGCAAAGTGTCTAACGTGTGCCTTGGTGAAGGCGGAGTGCCAGAAGCCCGGAGGTTTCTTGAAGTCCCTACCTATCCCGGAGTGGAAGTTCGACGATATTTCAATGGATTTTTTACATGGGTTGCCAAGGTCGCAGAAGGGAAACGACTCCATCTAGGTGATCGTGGATCGATTGACAATAGTGTCGCACTTCATTCTGAATAGGAAGGATGATTCGCTGGATAAGCTGGCAAAACTTTACGTGGATAATATTGTTTGGCTGCACGGTGTGCCCCGCAGCATCTTGAGTGACCGGGATGGGTGCTTCACGTCCAATGACTGGAGGTTGGTGCAGCAAATGTTGGGAACCAAGCTGTGTTTCAGCACAGCCTTTCATCCGCAGACGGATGGTCAGACCGAGAGGGTCAACAATATGATGGAGGACATGCTTCTCATGTGGGTCTTGGATTTCAGAAAGAGGTGGGAAGATCACATGTACATGGTGTAGTTTGCTTATACCAATAGCTACCAAGCGACTATTCAAATGGCGCCCTTCGAGGCCCTTTATGGTAGAAAATACCGCACGTCATTGTCTTGGATGGAGACGGGTAAGTCAAAGCTGTAAAAAAGATAAGAAGTGGAAGAAGCCACTTAGTTGGTACAAACAATACGAGAACGATTGCTAATCACTCAGGACAGGCAGACTAAATACTATAATGCCAAGCACAGAAACGTTGAGTTCACTGTTGGTGACTGGGTATATTTGAAAATTAAATCGTTCAAGGTTGTCTCTCGGGTACAATGCTTGAAGAAGCTGAGTCCGAGGTACCTTGGACTGTTTAAGATTCTAGAGCGAATTGGTGAAGCGGCTTATCGACTGAAGTTATCAGTGGAGTTGAGTGGTCTACATGACTTATTCCACATTTCAGTGTTGCGGAAGGCGGTGCAAGAGCCTTCGCAAGTGATTGCAGTCGATCATGTACCTGTTTGAAAGAACTAGTGCCTAAACACCTAGAGGGGGGGTGAATAGGTGCACTTAATCTTTTTAAACTTTTAAGGCAGAAATACAGTACAGTAATTGCAATTCACAGCACAGATAACACAACAATCACACAAGCATACAATCACAGAGAGCACACAGGATTTATAGTGGTTCCCCAAGGTCTGGGTACATCCACTTTCCCCCTTCGCCTATCTAGTAGTGTACTAGATTCGGCCTAACTTCTCCACTACTTCTCAGATCCACAGATCTTACAACTCAGAACTCCAAATAGGTTCCTACAACTCAGAGTGATCTCACTCCTACAACTCAGGCACAAAAGACCTACCACTCAGTCTTCACCAAGGCCTACACTCAGCCTTCAACAAGGCCTACACTCAGCCTTCAACAAGGCCTACACTCAGAGAAAAGTATTTCCTACACTCAGGCACACAGGCCCTACCACTCAGCTTTTATAAATATAGGCTTGCAACTCAGATCCCTTAGGATCCTACAGAAAATAAAAAGTAAAAGGATTAATAACCACAACTCTGATTGAGAAAGTTGAGTTGACTGGCTTCTTGATGAGTTCTTGAAAGAACTTTGCAGAGATCAACTTCCCTTGGCTTTCTTCAAAGCTTCTTGAATTAGAACACAGTAGGGTTGTATCTCTATGCAAATGATCTTCAATCAACTGCTGACTTGAGAATCAGATCTCAATCTGAAACTTTCTTACCAGCCTGGTTCAATAGCTGTCTTCTTAGAAGGAGCTTTCTCTCTCCAACTTCTTAGATCTACACTTGAAGATCTTCTTCTTGTTGTTGTTTCTCACTTCAGTGATTTCTTCTTCTTATTCTAATTCTTCTCTTCTGTTGAAGGAATAAGCCTTTATATAAGCCTTCTTCATGGTGACCGGCTGATCCAGTTTCTAACGATCTTCTAACAGCTCTGATAGTAGCAGTTGACCGGTTGAAATGGCAGCTGTCAAGTCATCCAATCACTTCTTGAAAACTTTGTCACTGTCTGAAAGTGTCGAGACAAATAGTCTTTAAGTGTCGACATAAATAGACCAATTGTCGACACAAGTAGACTAAGTGTCGACACTAGCCTTCAAGGTGTCGACATAACTCCTTGTGTTGTAGAAATTACTTATCGACACTGCTTCTTCAGAATGTGTAGACATTGATCCTGTGTGTCGACACAAGCCCTTTTTCTTTGATACTTAGTTGATTGCTACTGAGTGTCGACACAACTCCTTTGTGTCGACACATCTTCTTGTGTTGAAACTTGCTAAGTTTCGACGCATCTTCTTTGTGTCGACACATGCCTTCTGTGTTGAAACTTTTGCTGAGTGTCGACACATCTCCTTTGTGTCGACACATTCTTCATGTGTTGAGACTTTTGCTGAGTGTCGACACAACTCCTTTGTGTCGACACTTGTACTTAGACTTTGTTGAAATTTGCTGAGTGTCGACACAGCCTCCTAGTGTCGACACTTTTGATGTCGACAAAGTTCCTCTGGGTGTCGACACTGATTATGTACACACTTCTTCATTGTGTGTCGACACTTCCTGTATGTGTCGACACTTTTCTTCTGGTGTCGACTCTGCATTCCTGTTGTCGACACAATTACTCCAAGTGTCGACACTGCTTCTCTAGGTGTCGACACAAGTCTTCCTAAGTGTCGACACTTTTCTTCTAGGTGTCGACACATGGACTTAGAAACTTTTCTGCTTTCCCTTCAATTACTTAACCTGCACACATAAACTCAAAACACATCAAATACACCTTGATGTATATCATTGAGTAGGGTGAGGCTTCTTCAAATCAGGTACATATTTTCCAATGTACCCAACAATCTCCCCCTATTTGGAGAAGTCATAACCCTTAGTCAATGATATACACCATACATAACAAATTTTCAGTATGATGTAAAACAGAAATATATGACAGGGAAAATACTTAAAACATGCATGAACAGAACATGTATATACTATTAGCTCAGAACAATTAATGTAATAGATGAACATATAACATTGTTCTTACAAATTCCAACATTTACATTAATCAAAAGTTTACATAGAGTTTACTACAAATTACAACTTGTAAACTTAAGAAAATGCTATCCTAAGGCTGCTCTGGCTCCTTGATTACAATCCCTTTTCCAGATTGAATCTTTGCTTGAACTTGAGCTTCAGTGTCATCATCAGCAGCAAGCTTCTTCCCTTTAAGATCTTTCTTTTTCAACTCTTCATCTTTGATCTTCTGCCTTTCAAAATAGTGATAAGGCTTGGGAAAATATTTGTTAGGCTCCTGTGCATTAGGAAGTAGCTTTCCCAGTTTAGCCTTTCTTCTATACTGTACAATGTCCTCTTGCCTATTCTCATGTTTCCTCCAATCCAGATTAGAATACCACTTGCCTCTATCCAGGATATTGTCCTTAGCAGCCTTCCATGCAGTCAAGATGATATTCCTGGAAGTGGGGCTCCATTGTTCAAAATCAGGCCTCAATTCAGCTTGCTCTCTGAATCTTTTCTTAGACAATTGAGCCTCTTGTTCATTTAATAAGGACTCTTGCTCTTTGAGTATTGCCTCTGGCACAGGCTGGACAACTTTCTCTATGATGACATTCTGATTTCCCTCAGGAGGACTATACATTGACTGTATCTCTTGATGTATCATGTCAAAGTCTGGTGGATGGTATATCACTTGAGCCACTTCAGCTTGTTGTCCTCCAAGTATGCATGATTGATTCCAAACTCTGCCACATTGTCATCATCACATAAGGGTGGATATCCAAGGGTGGCTCTGATGAAATTTGAAATCCCCTTTGAATGATCAGAGCCTGCCTTGACTAATACCCTCTCCCCCTTTATGACTTCTCTCTCTATGTGATCCGTCAAATCATCTCTCTGAAACCTTATCTGTGCATTCAGATAGTTTACTCCATCTTCATAGAAGGGTTTTAATCTTTTGAGCTTGTCAGTAATTGCCTTCTGAGAGTCTTCATTTGTAGTTTTAACAGCAGTTAGGCTCTCTTGCAATTGTTTGTCAAATTCAGCCTTGGCAGTAGCACTTGCTGCAGTCTGACCAGCAGCTATATTCTTCATTTCAGTTACTATGGCATTATGTGAAGCAGTGAGATTATCATTCATCCTTATTTGGTTTTCCAGGACATAGCCTTGCTTCACTTCTGCTCATCAAGTTTTGTCTTTATTTTCTCTTGATGTGTGGCCAGATAGACTACTGCATTTCCTCCCTTATGGAAACAATCAATCATTTCCTTTTTGTTGAGATTCACTTCAAATCTGATAAATTTGATGTCTTGTGCAAGATCAAACTGAAGTGACTTATGTCCTTCATCCACATATTTTTCTATAGCATGCCTTTGCTCATCAAGCTTGATTTGCAGTGCTATCATCAGAGAACTATAATCAGTAGTGGTGGCAGGCTGTGGAGCAACTGTCTGTAGGGATTTATTATAGTTCTGGCTTCTTCTCTTGAAGACCTGGAACTTCCTCTTCTTAGCTCTAATAGCCTCTTCATCTTCTTATGCAGAAGTGCTAGCAATATCTACTCTGTCTTTAGGACTAGGATGAGAATCCTTCTCGGTCCTGGGTATCCCTTCAGCATCTCTTGGCTCCTCAGTCTCCTTCCTTGTAGTTTCCTCTATAATCTCCATATGCTCCCCCTCAATATGGGCCTTCTCCCCCTCAATAGTAGCTATTTCTTTCTCATGATCTGTTTGTACAAGATCAGGGAATAGCTCTTCTAATGCGTATTCCTGTTGAGGAAGGGTTGGAGAATCTCTTATCTCATCAACCACTTGATCAGCAACAGATGTGTCCTCCATGACAACATCTTGTGGTTGAGGTTGTATCTGTGTTTGCTGATGAACATTAGGTAATAAATTAGTCAAAATCTCATCCTCAATAGTGAAATCTAAGTAACTAATTTCAGTGATTACCTCTAGTATGGTTTGAGTAGCCCTTTCACTCTCTAGTGGAGTTGGCTCTTCCACAAGTAGAGGCTCCCCATGGAGTGGATCCAGGTGAATTGGGCTTGCTGAGTGTAGCTCCCCCTGCCTCTGTGTATCTTCTTGTCTTGCTGGAGACTGTCCAGCATTTCTTCCCTGTTCATCATCAGAACTAAACACTACTTGCTCTTCAGAGCTGCTGGAGGATCCTTGAGCCACAATGGCTGTCTTCTTCTTCTTTTTCTACGGTGTGTCCTTTACTAGAGATGGCAGTTCTTTGGTCAGTACTCTATCCCACCTAGAGAAGATTCTCATATTCATCTTCCTCATGTGGTTAATCTTTGAACCTGCAGCTTGGTCCATTACCTCAGGTATACTTCCAACTAGGTAAAGACTTAGTATTCTACCCAGATTGGGCTTCTTCATACTTTCTTTTATCTTATCAAACATAATTGTTGAACAATCAGTATTAAGTTTGAAGATAATCCTTGTCATCAAATTGAACATATGTGCTGAAATTCTGTCATGTCCTCCAGGCTTGCTCAGTATGACCTTACCAACTATTTCAGACAGAAATTTTCCTTGGATGTTCATTCCTTTTCTATTGAAAACAGATCCAATTTTCAGATTTGAATCCAGTCCACACCATCTCAATTCCTCTCTAGTCTTAGAAGCAGATACATCTTCTTCCTCCTTTGTTCTTGGTAGTTGGAGTATCTTCCTCAGACTTTTTGGTGTGACCTTGACTTTGTTTGCATGAACTCTGGACTTAATATTGAGTCCTGATTCATCTAGAGTTGCTCCATTCAGAAATTCGATGACTTCCTTCTTCCATATCTTGATTGGTTCTGATACAAGAAATTCTAACCAAGTCTCTTCTATTAGGGTTACCACACCTTTGATTTCAGGTTCCGCATCTTCAAAGGCGTGACGCACGAGCTCATATCCTTCATTAACATTCTCTTCTAGCTTGGGCGCCATTAGGGTTTGAAGAAATTTGAATTTAGAGACGAGAGATGTCGACAAACAAGTTTGGTCTCGAAACTTTGGTGAGCGTGTCGACAAACAATGGTGAAAACCTATTTATACCTTTCTAGAATCGATGATGAAAGGGCGCGTCAAAATACTTAAATTGTGTCGACACTGTTGAAAAGTGTCGACACTTACTTATAATGTCTCGACTACTATGTGTCGACACAGACAACTCTGTGTGTCGACACCATTTTACTTAGATAATTTTGTAAACAATTCTAAGTTTATCATCCCTAATTCAATTTTAAATCTATTGAATTTGGTTTCATCTAAGGGCTTAGTATACATATCCGCTAGCTGATTATCTGCATTAATATACTCTATTGAAATATCTCCTTTTTCCACATGTTCTCTTAAAAATGATATTTTATTTCTATGTGCTTAGTCCTACTATGGGAGACAGGATTATTTGCAATAGAAATAGCACTGGTAGAATCACAAAATAAAGGTGTTCTACTTACTTGAATACCATAATCTTCTAGCTGATGTTGAATCCATAGAAGTTGAGCACAACAACTTCCTGCAACTACATACTCTGATTCTGCTGTGAAGATAGCCACACTTGTTTGCTTCTTGCTACTCCATGATATCAGCCTTCTGCCTAGGATTTGACAGGTTCAAGTTGTACTTTTCCTATCTTCCTTGCAGCCTGCAAAAGCTGCATCTTAATAACGTGTCAATTCAAACTCTCCATTCCTAGGGTACCAAAGGCCTAGATTAGGAGTGCCTTTAAGATATCTCAAAATTGTTTTGACTGCTGTCAAATGAGATTCTTTAGGGCAATCTTGGTACCTATCACAGACACATATAGCATACATGATATCTAGTCTACTTGCAGTCAAATATAGTAGGGAGCAAACTATCCCTCTATACAATGTTTCATCTACAGGTTTCCCTGCATCATCGTTGCTTAGAGACATTGTTGACCCCATAGGAGTTTTCATGGTAGTGAATGATTCCATACCATACTTCCTTATCAATTTTAGGGTGAACTTAGACTGGCATATGGAAAAACCATCCTCAGTCTGTCTAACTTGGAGACCCAAGAAGAACTTAAGTTCCCCCACACTTCTCATTTCAAATTGTCCTTGCATTAGTTTTGCAAATTTTTTGCAAAAACTACTTTCTGTAGACCCAAATATGATGTCATCTACATATATTTGGACTAAGATTATCTTGCCTCTGGATGCCCTATAGAGTCTTGCCTATTTTCCCCCTTGTGAATTTATTCTCAATGAGGAAACTAGACAGGGTTTCATACCAAGCCCTAGGGGCTTGTTTTAACCCATACAAAGCTTTCCTAAGTCTATAAACATAATTAGGTTTAGTAGAATCAACAAAACCTGATGGTTGTTCTACATAGAATTCTTTCTTTAGATTTCCATTCAGAAAAGCTGACTTAACATCCATTTGGTATACCTTGAATCCTTGGAATGTTGCATTGGCAAGGAACATCCTTATTGCTTCCAGTCTGGCTACTGGAGCAAAGGTTTGATCAAAATCAATACCTTATTTCTGCCTATATCCTTTAGAAACTAGTCTAGCTTTGTTCTTTATAATTACTCCATTTTCATCCAACTTGTTCATAAAGATCCACTTAGTTCTTATAATGTTGTGGTCTTTTGGTTTAGGAACAAGCTCCCAGACTTTGCATCTTTTGAATTGGTTCAGCTCCTCTTGCATTGTCTCAATCCAATGAGGGTCTAGGATAGCTTCTTCAAATTTCTTTGGCTCTACTTGGGATAGAAAACTGGAGTAGAGAACTGAACTTAGATTCCTGCTCCTTATTTATACCCCTTGTCTGAGATCTCCAATAATTTGATTGGCTGGATGATCTTTTAAATGCTTATTTGCTGGAGGCAGCCTGTCTTCTGGTTGTACACCTTCAGCTTCTTCATTCAGCAGCTCCTCTTAGTCTTCTTCAGCAACAGGAGTAACTTGTACTCCCCCTGGACAACAGCCACTATCATCCACTTGTTGACATGCAGTAGAACCTTCTTCAATAGTAAGCTTGTCCATCTTCTCAGTTACACCTGTAGAGCTGCAAACACTTCTAGGCAATTCATTGTTAATGAGTCTAGCTTCATCAAAAACTACATGAACTGACTCTTCTACAACTTGAGTAGTCAAGTTGTAGACCTTATAAGCCTTACTGTTGTTGCTGTACCCAACAAAGATCCCCTCTTGGGATTTGGCAGCAAACTTGGTTAAATAAGACTTACCATTGTTAAGTATATAGCATTTACAACCAAAGATCCTGAAGTAGGATAAATTTGGTTTTCTGCCCTTCACAATGTCATAGGGGGTCTTCTTGTGGCACTTGGTGATAGTAGCCCTATTGATCACATGACATGCAGTATTAACTGCCTCAGCCCAGAAATATTCTGGGAGAGATGTATCACTCAATAGGGTTCTACCAGCCTCTATCAAGGTTCTATTTTTCCTTTCAGCAATACCATTTTGCTGAGGTGTTATTGGTGAGGAAAATTCCTGAAATATCCCAAACTCTTCACATAGCTTTGTCATACTATCAGACTGGAATTCAGTACCATGGTCAATTCTTATTTTGACCACTGTACTGTCTAACTCATTCTGAATTTGTTTGACAAAACTATAAAATATACTAGGAGTTTCAGATTTTTGCCTTAGGAAGAATACCAAGATAACCTTAAATAATCATCGACAACCACAAATGTGTAGACCTTCCTACCTAGGCTGTGAACTTGCATAGGACCAAAAAGATCCATATTTAAGAGGTATAGTCACCTCACAACATCTTTGTTCTCAATGCTATTAACGGTAGATCTGGTCTGCTTGCCTTTCTGACAAGTTGAGCATATCCCAACCTTTATACACTTAACCTGAGGAACATTCCTCACTAACTCTTTGGTAAAGAGTTGGCAAATTATCTAATAGCTGAGATGAGCCAGCCTCTTGTGCCATTTGACACAATATGAGACTCTTTCATTAGCTACTAGACAAATAGGAGAAGCATTGTTCTCACACGTAATGTTTAGACAATAGACATTTCTCTTCCTTTATCCTGTCAGAATGATCATTTGATCATTTGACCTCTTGATATGACAACCATTTTTGACAAATGAGATGTCATATCCTAAATCACGCAGCTGACTTATGCTAATGAGGTTATGTTTCAAACCCTTTACATAAGCCACTTGAGTAATTGTAATTAGGTTGCTAGAAATGTTATCAATGCCTTTGATGATTCCTTTTTCTGAACCACCAAAGGTAACCTTAGGAGCATCCTTGATTGGTGTATAGTCCTTTAGCAATCCCCTAGTTCCAGTCATGTGCCTAGAACATCCACCGTCCAAGTACCATATTGGGGCATGGCCACTTGGACTCACCTGCAAAATAGATTACTTTACCTTAGAACCCAAATAATTCTTGATTCCTTGGTGCAAGTTAGTCTTACTCTTAACAAAACTACGTGTAGCTTTTCTAGCAGGCAGTTTGATACTCACCTTGGCATTGGAATTGTGTCAACAATCTATGGCAAAGTGGCCTATCTTGCCACAATACCAGCACTCAAATCTATTGTACCTTTGTTTAGGTACAACCCTGGCTGTTTTATCTACAGCAGGCTTCTTGTTGAGTACTGGGGCTTTGCCCTTAGACTTGGACTTTACTGTCCAGACAGGTTTTGTAAACTCCAATCCAGTTTTACCCTTATGAGGTGCAAACTCATCTATCAAAGGTAGAACAGACTTTGGTTTAGAAAAACTTGCTACAATATCTCTCTCTTTCTGAAGACTAATCTCCAGATCTCTAATTTGATAATTTTTAAATGTTATAGTCCCCATCTGAATAATAGTAATGTGCTTCAGTCTGGCTATTTCATTTAATTTCTGATCAAGCAACTTGTCAAAATCTATTGCAGCAACTTTAAGACTGGCAATCTCCTTAGCCTGAGTTTTGGCCAAGAGTTTGCTTTTCTTCAAAGCCTGCAACACTACCCTATATTCATCAATCAACTGATGAATGTCTCTTTCAGATTCAGATCCAGTAACATCACTTGATGCTGATGTATCTGAATCTGACTCAGTACTAGAAATTGAACTAGCAAAACAATTTTGTACCTGACATGGTCCAGGCTGATCCTGGATTTTGTTTCCTTCTGATAAGGCCATCAGTCCCTTGCACTGAATGTCCACATGCTCATAAATTGAGCTCATTAGCTAAATGAACTCATTTTCTTCTTCTTCAGCAAACAAGCCAATATAGGTTTCAGCTTCTGAATCTGTTTCTGAAGATGACATATCAGTCAGACTTTTATCCTTCTTTGCAACAAAGGACCTTTCATTTTTGCCCTTGAACTGTGTCTTCTTCTTATCAGTGGACTCTTTCCTCTTTTCTGGACAATCAGCTATTACATGTCATTATCTATTACAACAATATCAAACTATTTTTGAGGATGTAGTGTTACTAGACTTGGACTTTCTTCTATCATTCCTTGATGACTTCCTTTTCTGGTAGTAGTCATCTTTTGGCTGTGAAGTGGATGGCTTGGACCTCCACTGCTTCTTCTTTACAAACTTCTGAAAGTGCCTAGTAAATGCAGCAAAGTCTTCATCACTTTCACTGCATTTTGACTTCTTGTTATCTGAAGTATCTGATACTATCTCAGTAACTATTTGTGGTGGAGATGGAGACTTGCTTTTATATTTCCTAGTGGCTTCAGTCTTGAAGGCCACAGCTCTTTCTTTGTGCTCCACCCTAGTAGTCTTTTCTTCCTCCTTCCTTACAATTAACTGCATCTCATAAGATAACAGTTTTCTAAACAATGTTGGAGGAGGTATGTTAGCTAATTTGGTCATTTCCCTTATGGCACAAATCTTGGTATCCCAGTCTTTAGTTATGGATCTCAAGAACTTATCATTCAATTCATAATTACTGAACTCTCTTCCATAGGATATCAATTCATTGACTATCCTATAGATTTTCTTGTAGCATTCAGTTATGCTATCAGACCTGACTTGTCTGAAGCTCTCATACTCTTAGTTTAACAAAGACTTCCTGTCTTATCTTACCTCTTCTGATCCCTCCATATAGACTATTAGTGTATCCCACATTTCTTTTGATGTTTTACAATGAATCAAATTCTGAAATGTGGCATCATCAATTGCACTTACAATAATATTCTAGGCCCACTTGTCCATAGGGCCAGAATTATTTCATCTTTTGTCATTTCTAAATAGTCTTTGGGAGTTCTCTGATTTGCATCTAGAACAGATACTTTCATTGGCACATATGGCCCTTCTTTGACTGTAATGTAAATTCTGGGGTCAGAGGCTTCCATAAAAAGTCTAACCCTTTCTTTCCAAATGCCAAAGATCTCCTTTCTGTAGATTGGCAATTTCATGGATCCTAGCTCTTTGTGATTCTATGTTGAACCCATTTTCTTGATTCTTGATTATACTGAATCTGCCTACAGGATCTTTACTCAGACTGTTATGTTCTTTTTGAGTAACCTCCCTCTGATACCACTTGAAAGAACTAGTGCCTAAACACCTAGAGGGCGGGGGGGGGGGGGGGGTGAATAGGTGCACTTAATCTTTTTAAACTTTTAAGGCAGAAATACAGTACAATATTTGCAATTCACAGCACAGATAACACAACAACCACACAAGCATACAATCACATAGAGCACACAGGATTTATAGTGGTTCCCCAAGGTCTGGGTACATCCACTTTCCCCCTTCGCCTATCTAGTAGTGTACAAGATTCGGTCTAACTTCTCCACTACTTCTCAGATCCACAGATCTTACAGCTCAGAACCCCAAATAGGTTCCTACAACTCAGAGTGATCCCACTCGTATAACTCAGGCACAAAATCCCTACCACTCAGTCTTCACCAATACCTACACTCAGCCTTCAACAAGGCCTACACTCAGCCTTCAACAAGGCCTACACTCAGAGAAAAGTATCTCCTACATTTAGGCACACAGGCCCTACCACTCAGCCTTTATAAATATAGGCTTACAACTCAGATCCCTTAGGATCCTATAGAAAATAAAAAGTACAAGGATTAATAACCACAACTCTGATTGAGAAAGTTGAGTTGACTGTCTTCTTGATGAGTTCTTGAAAGAACTTTGCAGAGATCAACCTCCCTTGGCATTCTTCAAAGCTTCTTGAATTAGAACACAGTAGGGTTGTATCTCTATGCAGATGATCTTCAATCAACTGCTGACTTGAGAATCAGATCTCAATCTGAAACTTTCTTACCAGCCTGGTTCAATAGCAGTCTTCTTAGAAGGAGCTTTCTCTCTCCAACTTCTTAGATCTACACTTGAAGATCTTCTTCTTGTTGTTGTTTCTCACTTCAGTGATTGCTTCTTCTTATTCTAATTCTTCTCTTCTGTTGAAGGAATAAGCCTTTATATTAGCCTTCTTCATGGTGACCGGCTGATCCGGTTTCTAACGATCTTCTGACAGCTCTGACAGTAGCAGTTGACCGGTTGAAATGGCAGCTGTCAAGTCATCCAGTCACTTCTTGAAAACTCTGTCACTATCTGAAAGTGTCGAGACAGATAGTCTTTAAGTTTCGACACAAATAGATCAAGTGTCAACACAAGTAGACTAAGTGTCGACACTATACTTCAAGGTGTCGACACAACTCCTTGTGTTGTAGAAATTACTTCTCGACATTGCTTCTTCAGAATGTGTCGACACTGATCCTGTGTGTCGACACAAGTCCTTCTTCTTTGATACGTAGTTGATTTTTGCTAAGTGTCGACACAACTCCTTTGTGTCGACACATCTTCTTGTGTTGAAACTTGCTAAGTGTCGACACATCTTCTTTGTGTCGACACATGCCTTCTGTGTTGAAACTTTTGCTGAGTGTCGACACATCTCTTTTGTGTCGACACATTCTTCATGTGTTGAGACTTTTGCTGAGTGTCGACACAACTCTTTTGTGTCGACACTTGTACTTAGACTTTGTTGGAATTTGCTGAGTGTCGACACAACCTCCTAGTATCGACACTTTTGATATCGACAAAGTTCCTCGCGGTGTCGACACTGCTTCTAAGTGTCGACACTGATTATGTAGACACTTCTTCATTGTGTGTCGACACTTCCTGTATGTGTCGACACTTTCCTTCTGGTGTCGACTCTGCATTCCTAGTGTCGAGACAATTACTCCAAGTGTCGACACTGCTTCTCTAGGTGTCGACACAAGCCTTCTTAAGTGTCGACATTTTTCTTTTAGGTGTCGACACATGGACATAGAAACTTTTCTGCTTTCCCTTCAATTACTTAACCTGCACACATAAACTCAAAACACATCAAATACACCTTGATGTATATCATTGAGTAGGGTGAGGTTTCTTCAAATCAGGTACATATTTTCCAATGTACCCAACACTGTTGATAGTGGGTTGATGATGAAGGTCATGCCCGTTCGCATTATGGACTTTCAAGTCAAGCGACTTCGTAACAAAGACATCAGGATGGTCAAATTCCAATGGGACAACTACAGTCATGAGGAGCTTTTGCGGGAGCAAGAGCAGACCATGCTTGAGGAGTATCCCGAGCTCTTCTACTGAGGCACCTTTAAGTTTGAGTACTTCCTATTCCATAATTTCGGGAAAAATTCATTTAAGGGGGGGGGGGGAATTGTAACGCCCCAAAACTCAAAAATGATCTGATAGCATCTTAAGGCCAATCTGAGGCCTGTCAAGGGTCACACGGCCTTGGACACGAGCGTGTCCATGGCCGTGTCCTACTACTACGAGTTCGATGATTTTCCATGGGGTCGACGAAATGCATTCGATGATCTTTGGAGGTCCGGCACACGGCCTGATACATGGGAATGTCCAAGGCCGTGTCCTGCTCCGTGTCGGTAGGGTGGTGTCAAGTGAGGCACATGACCTAGGACACGAGCATGTCCAGTGCAGACACGGGCGTGTCTAGGGCCATGTCCTTCTATGTATTAGTCGGGCAGTGTTGGGTGAGGAACACGGTCTCGTCTGGCCGTGAAGGTTTCTTGTGTCGCTTGAGGGACATGCCCCGTGACACGGGAATGTCATAAGCTGATATGGGCCTATCAAACAGTACACTGGCGTGTCTGAGCCCGTGTCCTATTTTGTATTGGCGATTGTGTTCAGATCGTGAGACATGGCCTGTGACACGGGCGTGTCACACGCCGTGTTCAGCCCAGGAAATTTATTTTAAGGGCGAATCGAGGCCGTTCATTTTACTTAGATGAGATCCGACGACCCAGGACTGTTCCTACAGTAATAAGGTCGGGAATGGAGGGTTTATTCCTCATTTTTCCATTACCATTCTCTTTCTAGAGAGTTAGAGAGAGGGGAGAGTAAAGGTTGAACAAGAAGGAGAAATTCGGCCATCGGTGGATCCTCGGAGCTCCGAATCGCAAACCGAGTCCAGACCCTTGGAGGCGAGGCCGTTGCGGTGTTTTTCATCCGTCTAAGTTTCTTCTCTTCTCCATGGGGCCTAAATGAACTTCTAGGTTAACGATTCTCTTCTTGAACATGTGAAGTCATCGTCCTTTCTGTATAGTAAACCCGCTCTCGCGATTATGCGGTGAGTGTGAGGTGTTCCTTCGGGTGGATATGAATAGTCCTCCTAGTTTTGCGTTTAGAGTCCGGAATCGAAGTACGAAGATAGGCATGGTGTGTGAAGCCTACATGGAGAAGTTGCTCTGGATTAGTGATGCTTCAATATTCATGAATAGCCAGAGAAGACTCCATGCCGATGGTTGTTTTCGGGTTTTTCTACGTGGTAGATTGCAACAGGGAACCTTGGGGACTAACCCCAAGGTGCACCCGAAAAACTGGGTAAATGCATGGTTCTGCCATCTTGGTGGCGTAGGAGCCAACTTGTACATAACTGGGTTATGTATTATTGTGTGATCGATTATGGACTCAGGGAAGCTTAACTCGCGCTTATGGCTTAAATTGTCATGGCGGTGTGAGCAACGGGTTGAATGGAACCCTACCCGCTTTATGTGGTTCGGTTAAAGAGACCTAAGGTACTTGACACTTACCGATTGTATAGAGGGTGGGTCTTAGGCTTCGGCCAGAAAGACTAAAATGCTCACGATGTTGCCGTCCTGGGGGCGGTGGTGGACCGGGTTCAACGAGAATGTGCCCTAAGAGCACAGGGTGTATGGTCGTCCGAGCCTACACTTGTAGTGAAGTGTGCTTAACTTGAACTTTATCTTGTTTGGTTATACTAATAAAATGCATGGAAGGAGCACCGCAGCCCCAATTTAGGGGTGTGGTCGTTATAATTTGGTAAGCTTTAGCTGACTGTTGCTTTTGTTTGCCACCGTTGCGGTGGAATGTTGATTGCAGGTGTTGCAGAGCCTAGTTGCAAGTAGCGGGCTGTCGCCCATGTTGCTGAGCCGTCACTTGAAGGCCAAGGTGAATGTTTACTTGTGTGATCATGTGTGGCCGACCTGCATGCCGATGTTTAGAAGACATTTATTATTTAAGTAAACTCTTATAAGGCCAAAAGGTCATGTACATTGTGTATTTGTACACTCATTCCTACTGTAGGTTTTTAGTGGACATTCATGTTGTGGCTTGGGTTCTTATAACTATTTTAAAAAGCTTCCACTAAAATGCTCTGAGTTAGGACGTGTGTTCCTTTGGCAGTAAATTGGTAATAATACGTAACTCCACTAGTTGTCCGTGGTATATGCCGTGGGGCCCCGACAGGACCTTCTGTTATATCCCATGTGACGGATGGGGGTGTTACACTAACGTCGAGCGATAGAAGTTATCGTCAGGGCGTAGCCATGAATTAATTGGATAGAGCTCTCGTGAACCTACTGCTCTGCGCTAGTTCTACCGCCTACACTAGCTCAATGAATTAATTACACAAAGCTCTCGGGATCCTACCACGCAGGCGCTAGCATGTTACCGTGCCGCAGTAACCCACTAAATGCCTCAAGGCATTGAGAGCGTTGAGACATCATTACCGTCGAGCGCTAGCATGGTATCGTGTCACGGTATTCCACTCAATGCTTCAATGAGTTGAGTGCGTTGAGATAGACCTATGGTCGGGCGCTAGCTTGGTATCGCGCTGTGGTAGTCCACTCAACTCTTCAAAGCATTCAGTGCATTGAGATC
Source organism: Platanthera guangdongensis (assembly GCA_039583875.1). Lineage (NCBI taxonomy): Eukaryota > Viridiplantae > Streptophyta > Magnoliopsida > Asparagales > Orchidaceae > Platanthera > Platanthera guangdongensis. Next base: position 90,838,929 of record CM077156.1, read on the forward strand.
GGAGTACCGCAGGGTGCTATCTTCTTACCGAGCCGCACTAGCATTGGAAAAAGGAAATATTCGTTCTGAATATTTTTCCTAATGTGGAGTACAGCTGACACATCAAGCACGTGAACCTACTGCCCGACGCGCGGTATTCGCAGGTATGGATGAGGCAATTCACGAAGAAGTCAAAGAAACTCTATGCTCAAATGTAGCCCCATCCAAGAGCACTATAAGAAGTTTAAACTCCTCTCGTATACACAATTCTAGGTTTACAATGATATTCTAGGTACCACTAGACGTAGAATTAAGAAACTGAAAAACATTAACTCAAAACTACGCTTAAAGAATGACCTGTTAAAAGCAAGGGTAAATGTAAAATCTACATGTGTTGTTACTTATTCCTCTGCACGCTGGTCAGACAACGGTCCCATAACGTGTGAAGATTGTAATTTATTAAAAGAAAAACAAGAGGTGTTTTGAAAGAGCTACTCATTACAAGAGAGCAAACTAAGAAACTAGGTCTAGAAAATTCATCCTTTAAAAGGGATTGTGCTAGAGGAGATGACTATAGAGTTGACATTCAGGAGATGAATGAGATGTTTGAAGAATACAAAAATAAATATGAAGCTCACATTTGCTCTATAGTCGCCAATCTTAAAGATAGCACAATCGCTTACAGCAATGCTAGATTAAATCTCAAAAATAAGAACAAGGATTTGGAGGGGAAAATCAACGCGCTTAAAGAAATTATGAAGAAAAATTCGTGAAATATAAATGTACAGTATCAAGCTAAATCCAGGAACATGGTGAACAAAAGTTCACACTAAGGAGTTGAGCAAATCAAAGGGACTTGAAAACCTCAATCTAGTATGTACGACTATCCTAAACATAAAAATCATGTTCACAAGAAAGAGCAAATTACTCCATTGGTAAATCAAATAAATGTAGATGTCCTTTTAAAAACTACTACTCTGGGAGTCTCTATGTTAAGCAAAACAATTTTAACCTTAAGGACGCCTTCAGTATAATTAAACCTTCGACACAATACTAATCAGTTGAAGGTCATCGTATGAAGGCTCGTAGAAATCTAAATGGAAACTTACAACATAAACCGTAGCGTAAACTAAAGTTTGATTGGAGGCCCATAGTTAAAAATTACGGAACTATACTACCTGATCGGGAACCCTCACCAGTGAAATTTCTAGGTGTATCTCATAGTGTTTGGGTACCCAAGAGATCTGCTACACTGGGTTACAATTGGATACCTAAACCATATATCTCATAATATCCACTATATGCGTGAAGTAAGCTCTAAACAAACTATAATGCATCTTACTTCACAATCTGCTGACTAGGGTAGTTTTTTTCCTCCTTTATGTAAATACGCTTTAGTTTAGGACATGGTGTGTTTTCTTTTATTGGTGTTTGTTGTGAGTTAGCACGATAAGACGATGATATCAAACTAATAAAACTAGCAGAAAATCACAATGAGTATAGGGGTAGCACAGAACACATCACATGATAAAGAGCTACTAACTGAGTCTGAAGTTCACCTATTTATCACATCACATATTATAACTAAATATGAAAAATACATATAAATTGCTACTCCTCTGAAGAGATGGGAGAAATATTGAGCTTGCTCATGATCATTTTGAGCATTATTTTTCATCCCCGTCACCTCCTTCGCTGTTTGTTTGTTCTCTAGGCCTTGCTCCTCCACCATGTCGTAGATGTCCCAGTTGGTTGCCCTGAGGGGCCCTATACGGTGCATCAGTGGCTGTAGTACAGGTGTCCGTGCCCGTGAGGAAGAAGTAATCTCACCTACCATATAAATCTGCGAGCGGCTGTCTATGGGGTATGCTAACCAGTCAATGGCCGGTTATTTCTTCATCAGGACTCTCGGGATCACACCACCCAGAGGCAGTGTGTTCACCTGCTTGCTGTCAGGGAATTTCAAGCGAAAGATGTAGCGCATCATGGAGAGGATGAGATCTGAGACACTAATGGACTTCTCGAACAGGATGTAGTATGTCATCATTGATAGTTGGGTTGTGACCTTCCTGGTGTCCCCAGCCTTGAACATGAGAGAGTGATGCAGGATATCATGGATGATGCAGGCATTAGGAGTGAGTGTATCCACCGAAGCGAAGATATATGATTGCCCCTCCATACCATGAAGAACCCCGTTCATCTCCCTCCAGTCCCAAGTAGTTCTAAAGGACTCCACGATGTCGAGGATTAGACAGTTTGGTGTCTAGACATATTTTCTATCGAGATACGAGTGGGTTATTATAACTATCTCCATCCGAATGCAGGACGACACACCCGCCACCTAGGCACGCCTAATCGGGATCCCAAAGGTTATTGTAAAACTCTCGGGTAAGGGCCAAGAAAAATGGGGCACCGGATAAGATCACTGCATGTAACAACTCCCCTGTAATGACTGTATAATATGGGTCCGGCCGGGGCCCCACAACATACAGATGCCACAGCTTTAGAATTAAAATATGATATTAACCAAACTCCCAGGCCGAACATGGCTTGTGGCACGCCCGTGTCCAAGGCCGTGTGCCTCAATCGACGTCGAAACTGTCATACCCAGAACAAGACACGGGCTCTGGACACGCCCGTGTCAAACTGGACATGCCTGTGTCAATCAGTACATGGCCGTGTTGTTGGGCGTGTTCCTCCATCGACACAGGACCAAATACAACCCGAGAAGAACACAGGTACTCGACACGCCCGTGTCACATTTGACACGCCCATATCAAACCTGAATATGCATGGGCTCCAGGCTGTGTTCCTCCCCCGACACGACTCAGCTAATAACCCTAGAAGGATATGGCCTCGGATACGCCCGTGTCTCAGGCCGTGTTCACTGTCTCGACGATCGTAGACTACATTTTCATCGACCAATTGGAAAATTCGTTGAACATGATCATGACACGGCCTTGGACACGCCCATGTCCCAGGCCGTGTTCACTGTCTCGACACTTTGTCGAGCTCAGTTCGTCGGCCACCCGGGTTCTTCGTTGAACCCAAGCACGACACGGCCTTGGACATGCCCGTGTCCCAGGCCGTGTGACCCCTACTAACACCCTAACTTGGCTCTAAATGCATTCCATCCCTCTTTCGAGTTTTCAGGGCGTTACAAATCTCTCCCTCTTAAAATAAATTCGTCCCGAAATTACAGAATGTGAAAGATACACAAAAATTAAATGATACCTGAACGGAATAACTCTGGATACTCCTCCAGCATGGTCGGTTCTCGTTCCCACGAGAGCTCCTCATGACCTAAGTTGTCTATCAGACTTTTATGAGTTTGACCTCTTTGTTCTGCAACTGCCGAATTTCTGAATCCTCTATATAGCAAGTGGATGAACTAGCGTCCTTAAGTCCTCTTGTATCGGTACTAATGTCGATTCGATCACCACACTAGCCTCTACCAAGGATTTCCTCAAGATGGAAACATGGAAGACGTCGTGTAATCCACTCAGCTCTTTGGATAACGCTAACTGGTACGCTTCTTCTCCTACCTATTCTATAACCTCGAAAGGTGCCAAAAACCTTGGACTCATCTTCTTGAGTCGGCGAATGCATGAAATACCTTTGAACGTCTTGATCTTTAGATAGACCCAATTGCCTACAGTGAACTCCAGCTTCCCGTGGCGAGCATTAAAATGTTTTGCTTGCCAATCTTGAGCCACCTTCATGCCCTCTTGAATGGTTTGCACCAACTCGCATGCATCAGCTACCACTTCTTTTCCCAAAGTTTGGTGTCTCCCTCCTAGGTCCAAGACATCGGTGTTCAACACCGCCTCCCATACAAAGCTTCGTTTGGCGCCATCTTTATACTTTCTTGATAACTGTTGTTATAAGTGAACTCTACCATGAAGAGGTGATCCTCCCACTTCTTGTCAAAGTCTAGAATACACATCCTCAGCATATCCTCCATATTACGGTTTGTTCTTTCATTTTGCCTGTCAGTTTGAGGATGTAAAGCCGTACTAAACTTGAGCTTCGTGCCCAGACACTTCTGAACCAACCTCTAGTCCTTGGACGTGAAACGTCCATCGCGATCACTAACTATACTCTTAGGAATCCCATGTAGTCGCACAATGTTGCGAAAGTACAACTCTACCAGCTTCTCCACGCTGTCCTCCTTCTGATTTGGGATAAAGTTAGCCACTTTAGTTAAATGATCCACAATCACCCAAATCGCAGCGTTAGCCTGCTGCGATCTAGGTAACCCATGCACAAAGTCCATGGAGATATCATCAAATTTCCACTCGGGAATAGGAAGAGGCTTCAGGAACCCTCCCGGCTTCTGACCCCTGGCCTTCACCAAGGCAAAAGTTTGGCACTGATTCACATACAAAGCTACGTCCCGCTTCAGTCCAGGCCACAAATAAGATTTCTTCATATCAAAGTACATCTTTGTACTGCCTGGGTGAATGGAGTACTTTGTG